>JADBJO010001058.1:27500-37500 GCA_016801955.1 Conus betulinus | reverse complement strand
TTGGTATAGAGGTAAATCTTAAATAGGGCAGCGAACAGTAAACAGCATGTAATAAACAAGTAGGGTAACTCTTGCTTCCATGACGAAATAATTACAGGCCCATAACTCTAAACGAATGCTGCTTAGGACATTGAAATCGCCTGGTAGAAATGACAGCACAGAGCACACAGAACAAACAAGGAAACATCGCCCCAAACCCTGTTTGACTGTATTCAAGATCGAAATGGCAATGCCAGTCTTGAAAAATGTTAATTTGTGTTTGTTCATGTCTCCAGTCGTTCTTGCTCGAGGTATATGGGCAAACATGGAACATCCTTTGTTGTGGATGTCTCCGCGTTTGTTCTGTGTGCTCTGTTGCGTTTGTTCTGTGTGCTCTGTTTTTATTATTTCTGTCAGGCGATTCGGTGTCGTAAGCAGCATTCTTTTGGGATTGAGGGCGTGCGTTTATTTCATCACTGGAGCGAGACGGTCCCTACTACCTTTTGATGAGAAATGGTCAAAAGCGGTCATGAGAGCTCAGACAGTCAGCTGTAGTGATCTGAAGCAGTACAGAGCACGCGGACAGACATGGAACTGCAGGCAAATGAGTACACCTGGGAAAAAAGCAGTCCACAGAGCCTTCAGCTGAAAAAAAAAAGTAGAAAGCTGTTATTATGGCACCTACGGTGAGCTAAGAACCGAAGATAAATGGTCACACCGGCTGGAAAAAAAAATCCCCTAGACTGATCAAGAGAGACAACAACGAAGGTCGGGGGACGCGATACTTGAACATAGAGCTGGGGGGACATGGTCACAATGAGGCGAAGAAGACAGTCCAGACAGTTGAAGACAGACAGCAGTGACGATCTTCAGTGACGGTCTTCAGGTTGCACAGTAAAGGAAGAGGATTACAGATGTAAACAGACATCGATGACAACTTCGTTCTACGACTTCTGGAGGCTCAAAATGGCCATACGCCTACAACGTCCAGAAACAAAGGGATAGACTTGACATGATGAGGAAAGGTCCACACCAGCATGAGCCGGTCTATTTTTACTTAGCTAGCACTGCTCCTATCGCCGCTGTGTGTCCACTGCTACCGCTACTGTTACTTCTACTACTGCTGCTGCTGCTACTACTACTACTTCTACTACTGCTGCTGCTGCTACTACTGTAGATACTAGACGACGACGACGGCGACTTCTGCTACTGCTACTGATACAAGACGACGGCATCTATTACTGCTGCTGCTGCTGCTACAACAACAACAACAACAACAACAACAACTACTACTACTACTACTACTACTACTACTACTACTACTACTACTACTACTACGACGACGACGACGACGACGACGACGACGACGAACGAGAACGACGAAGACGACAAAGGCGATGACGGCGATCGCTAATGCTACCACTACTACTAGAACTATTGCTGCTGCTGCTACTGCTACTACTATTACTACTTCTACTGCTGCTGCTGCTGCAGCGGCTCTCTCTCTCTCTCTCTCTCTCTCTCTCTGTTTTTGTGTGTGTGTGTGTGTGTGTGTGTGTGTGTGTGTATGTGTGTGTGTGTGTGTGTGTGTGTGTGTGTGTGTGTGTGTGTGTGTGTGTGTGTGTGAGTGTGTGTGTGTGTACGCGCGCGCGCGCGCGCGCATGTTTGTGTGCGTGTGTGTGTGCACGCGCGCGCGCACGCGTGTGAATGTGTGCACGCGAATCTCTCTCTACACAACCACAACCACACCCAGTCCCACCCACTCATGCACCCCTCCCCCCCACGCTCATACACACACACACACACACACACACACACACACACACACACACACACACACACACACACACACACACACACACATGCGCGCACGCACACACTAACTCACTCACTCACACACATCCTGCATCCAGACTCTCACACACTCACTGCCCATGATGTCTAACCCAGGTTCTCCAGAAGCGCAAGGCCTTCCCCTTCGGGATCGTGGTCAACTCCTGGGCCTACGTGGACCCCAACCAACAGAGCTATCGTGACTTCATCCACCAGCACTTCAACTGGGCGGGTGCCTGGCAACGCCCTCAAGTGGAGGCAGCTGGACTGGCACCAGGTTTGGCCCATTTCATATCTGTCAAATAAATAAATAAATCAGTTAATCAATTGATCAGTCATTCAGTAAACCAGTCGATAGGTCCCATGTCAATAATCAACCGTAACAAACATATAAGAAAAAAAATACTATTCCGCCGGACGAAAAGGACAAACAAGTTACAAGACAAAACACGACGCGTTTCGACCTCTTTGGTCTTCTTCAGGCAAGATTAACGACGTTAATATTCAGGACGATGGAAACGAAGAATAATCACTTATTTCCTCAAATTGGGCGTAAATTGGACGTTGACTGAAAACGAGGCTCGGGTGCAGAATGGACGTTGAATGAAAATGTGTGTGTGTGTGTGTGTGTGTGTGTGTGTGTGTGTGTGTGTGTGTGGTGTGTGTGTGTGTGACAGATGATGGCAGGAGGATCGGAGGATGAGCGGCTGGAAGAGAAAGTCTGATTGTTCAAGGCATTGAGTGTTGTTGGGAATCTGTGCAGAAAGATGATCACACGCTGTACCCACGGGCTCTGGACACGGTCAAAGGACTGAGGAATGCCGGGTAGGCGTCCTCACATTCGTCCTATAAATCTGCCTGCTTTGCAAGTCAATGGACTCTGTATCTGACATAGAAAAAGCAGTGTATCAAATGTGATGATGACAGCAGTGATGGACTAGGTAGTAAGGATATGTGATTGTATATATGTATGCCTTGTTGCTGCTGCTGCTGCTGCTGCTGCTACAACAACTTCTGCTGCTGCTACTACCTCTCTTCTTCTACTACAACTGCGACTGCTACTACTACTTCGACTACTACCACCACCACCACCGCCCACCACCACCACCACCACCACCACAACAAAAATAATAATAACAACAACAACAACAACAACAACTACTACTGCTACTACTACTACTACTACTACTGCTACTGCTGCTACTACTACTACTTCTACTGCTACTGCTACTGCTACTGCTGCTGCTGCTGCTACTACTACTACTACTACTACTACTACCACGACGACGACGACGACGACGACGACATATATAGATATATGTTATTTAATATAGCTAAGTGATAGTATATGAGTTGATCCTAATGATGAATCCAGCAAGTGATGGTGGATTAAAGGTTGAATTCAAACGGATTTTTGACAGTCGCTTACCTTCACAAAAACTGTCGTCAATCTTATCTTGTCAAAATTATCACAAGTAACGTCTTTTGTGGGGGAAAACCCGAGTCTGGTGCCTCCAAACACAGTAAAGCATCAGGTGTGCTACGTCGAAATAATGTGTCACACGTACTTGAGTTCACTGCTTCCGAGTACTTCCAATGCCTAAACAACCTGCTGGAACTAAAGGGAAATGAGACTGAAGAGCCCTATCGAAAAGAAATTCTCTGGAATGAACTTTCCACCAGCAGAATAGCATGTAACCCAATGCGTAATGAGTAGAGAGAGAAAGTGCCGCTAAACTCAAGGTCAGGGCATCTCAGATTGCCGGAGTCATGGGGGGAAAAACGAGGGAGAAGAGACGGGGCAAGAAAGGGAATGATGAACGAGAAAAAAAAAAAAACAAAAACAACAAACAAACAAAACAGGACTAAGGGTAAACGGGGGAGCTGGAGAGAGAGGGGTTGGGGGTGGGGGTGGGGGTAGGAGAGGGGGCGGGGCAGGGCTCTGAAGAAACGCTGGTCACCGGATTCTTGGAAACGAGAACTGGCTATGTGGTCTGCTAGTGCCAAAGCCGGTTGCCTGCTGCACGTTCTTTTGCCTGTTGTGTGAACGATGTACATGCCCTCTCCCTCCGCTCTGCTCCACCTGCTCTGTGCCCTTCATCCTGCTGTTGCAGGTGTCCGTAGCATGTGAGTCAAATAGGCAAACTGCATCTCTTGTTTTGTTTATCTTTGCCTATTTTTGTCAATGTTCTTTTAACACAGACGTAAGGCTTTACGATACTTCAAAAAATGTAAATTTCTTTTATGGTTGGCAGGATCTTGGAACCGCACTTGCCAATCAAATCATATCTAGGTGCGCGTTTTGTCACTTAATCAAAAATGATAATGTGATCATAATGGTCTTACTATATAAAAACAAACACATGGAGGACCGGAAAAGGGGGGGATGGGGGGGGGGGGGGGGGGGGGGTAAGTTATTCGGAAGGGATCACGTTGAAAACGAAAGCAGGGAAAACCGAAGCTGGGATTAAATATCAAACGGACTAAATTGTTATCAGGTCTCCGAGTCTGGGGTAAGTACTGTCTGTTGAATAGGAACGCTTGCTTTACCACTGAGAGGTAAACAGTATGCTCTCTCTCTCTCTCTCTCTCTCTCTCTCTCTCTCTCTCTCTCTCTCTCTCTCTCTAACACATTGTCTTCCCACCCCAGGAATCTGTGTCACATACGTTTCGTTCTCATTCATCTCTTTAACTTCCTTATCTCCCCCTCTGCCTCTGCTTTTTTTTTTAACTCCTCTCTCCCTGCTCCCACTCTCCCTCTCTGCTGCTGCATGTGTGGCTTGTGCAGGTTAAAGGTCCGTGGACACAACATGGTGTGGTCAGTGGCCACTTTCATCCCCAACAGCGTGAAGGCGCAGTCCGGGAATCAGCTGAGAGCCACCGTCAAACACCACATCCAGTGGACCCTCAACCAGACCCGGGGACTGTGAGTGTGCAACCCCCCCCTCCCCCACCTCATATGCACACACACACACACGTACACACACATCGTCACCGACACACTGCCTTATCTAACCGTTTTGCTACTGTGTACATCAGGATTATTTCTCAGCGCCAACAGTTTCTTGTTTTGGTCAATGTCTATACATGTCTGTACCTTCCTCACTTTTAAAAAGAAAGATCTCTCGCTAGTATTCGTACAATCAAAAAACAAACAAACAAATAAATAAATACACAAACATTAGAGCAAACAAAGAAATTAAGAGATAAACTAACAAACAAACAAAGCATTTTTTAAAAAGAAAACAAATAAGCAAACAAACAAACAAGCAAATACGTTTTTGTTCCAAATCTTCTGTTCTTCTATCATCGACAGATCTGTAGTAGCCGCACGGTAGCAGAGGCATCAACAGATGCAGAAATAAAACAACACAGATGAGCCTTGCTGTCGTGTTCCCGTCGGTATACTGACAATGAAAGAGTTAATCACTGGCTGGCTTGCTTACTATTTGTCCTCACTGGTTCAGTGTCTATTTGCTTCAAAGGAAATCAGGCCAATATCAATCTACAATTTTCAATATCTTTAAACAACAGTAGCGAAAAGACAGTGACAAAAAATAGCAGTAAAATTTACAACAGACCGGCCAATGACTTGAACAATGGGTGTTGCAGATAGCCGAGATTCATACAGAAGACCTTGAGTATCGCTGTATTTTTAACATAGATCTTTTTTCTCTTCGGCGGTGTGAGCATGGGCGTATCGAACGACGGATGGTGGAAAAAAAGAGCATAAGGATAAACGCAAAATTTTTTTTTAGGACGCAGCGTTCAGACATAACTGACAAACAATAATTTCAGAATTCTTAATTAAGGCAATGTGAGGCAGTGAAATATGTCAAAACTGGGTCACCAACTCCAACATGTCTATTTTCATATTCTATACTTGAATGGCACTGAAATGATGTGATTTTGAAATAAAAGTGCTTTTGAAAAGCTAACCCATTTGTGTTTGCGTTCGTTTGTGTCATATAAAATGTGTGAAAATGCAGATTTTCCTACCCTAGCAACAGGCATTTCTTCTTCCCGAACCTCGTCGTATCTCTACATCAGCCTTTGGTGACTATGTCGAGGAGAGCACGTCATCAAGGAGAGAGATTGTAGACTTCAGTTGTGTTGACAGATTTGTAAAAACACTGAGTCGCTCCCAGTGCAAAAATGAAACGTTGTGTTTCAGGACTGATAAGAAGAAACCATGTGGGTTAGCTGTACTACTATATATGTGTACTACCCGTGAACAAGCTGCAGAGAGCACAGAAGATTTTCCAGCAGAGAAAGGTGGTGGAGAGATGACAGATTATACTACCAATAGGCAAGCTGTGTATTCTGCATTAGTGTGTAGTTTGGGAGCAACAAGTTTCAACAAATTTTGTGAATGCTTGGACCTCCAAGAACTGCACGACAATTTTGTTCATAAGAAAGCAGACAAACTCTACAATGAATTAGAGGACTTTGAAAGACAGTTTGCACACGCAGCAGGCTATGTGAGGCAAGTCCATGTACAACATACTGGCACCCCCCTTGGCCCTGACGATGTGCTCGACATCAGTGTTAGTTTTGATGGCACTGGGCTAACCACAGGACAGTGCTCAGATTGGAGTAGGTTATGTGATGACCTTCTGACAGGGCTGTGTCTTGATGCTCATGTCATGTGCACCAACTGTCCAGTGTGTCAATCCACGGGGAAGAAACTGTATGCAGAGAACCCAATGGAGTATCCTGCATGGGCTGTTCAACTTCTTGAAACATGGGACAAGAATTTTACAGGTGAGCTACATTTTTGTCCTTTTTTTGTGCATTATTTCAAGTGTCTCAGTTGTAGCTATATTGAAAGTATACTTAAAAAATTATGAACACAAAATCAAACAGAAAACTGAAAGGCAGTGTTGAACGAGTTGAACACTCACTCACACATACACACACACACACACACACACACACACACACACACACACACACACACACACACACACACACACACACACACACACACACACACACACACACACACACATACACACACACACTCACACACACACACACTCACACACATACACACACACAAACGCGCGCGCGCGCATACACAAACATGCGCACACACACAGATTCAAAGAAAGTCTTCCAAATATATTTTGTTTTATTTGGTTTGATATCAAGTTGTGTGTGTGTGTGTGTGTGTGTGTGTGTGTGTGTGTGTGTGTGTGTGTGTAAATCATGAAAGCAAAGTTGTGTATATATTATATACACATGCATCCACTCATTCACATACACACATTCATGCGTACACACATGAAAACAGGCATATCAGTCCAGTTATATTGCATCAAACTTTATGTGCACAGGATCCTCTGGCATGATGGAGGTGGAGGGCAGCTCGTGTGATCTGGCGGTGCTCAGTGGAACGCTACAAACTGCGATACACTGTCTTGCCGTCAGATGGTGATACCAAGACCTACAATGAGCTGACAGCCATCAAGCCTTACGGTGATGCCAAGACCTGCAATGAGCTGACAGCCATCAAGTCTCATGGTGATGAGGTGGAGATAGAGAAGGAAGAGTGCATCGATTACGTCAGCAAGCGGCTTGGTTCAGCTTTGCGAAATTAGTGGCGGATTGTCGGAAGAAAGGTATTACCCTTGGCGGTCGTGGCCGTGGTAATCTAACACAGAATGCCGTACGGAAGCTGATCATATACTACCACCGTGCCATCCACAAGAGTAGCAGTGCTGAAGAAATGAAAAAGGCTATCAAGGCTTCTCCTCAGCATTGTTACTCCACTGAAAGCAAGCCCCGCCATGAACTGTGCCCTGCAGGTGTCGACTCGTGGTGCTTTTATCAGGCTGCTCTGCTCAACGTCAGGTTCCCGGTCCCCATGAGAAGCTCATCCACGCCCCTCTCAACTACAAAAAGCTGCACCTGGAGCCTGTCTATGAGAGGCTGACAGACACTGAGCTCCTGAACAGATGTGCTGCTGGCAAGACTCAAAATTCCAACGAGTGCTTGCACAGCCTCATCTGGTCTCAGTGTACCGAGGACAAGTTGCCCTCACGCCGGCGGGTGATGTTTGCTGTCTACACAGCCATCAGTGAGTCCTGCTGTCAGACGGGGATGCTACGTGCTGCTCAGGACACTGCCAGCTTCATTGGTTTTCACAGAGGAGCTCAGATGAAGAGACTAGGAGCATTTAGGCAACAGAAGAGGGAGAGGAACGGCGTCAAGTTCCAGAGAGACAAGGCCAACAAGCGGCGGGACACTGTTCCAGCTGCCCGACTGAAGAGACAGGAGGAGCTGATGATGCTGGAAAGGGGGCCCTGCCTATACTGCAGGGCAGTTCCGACTGTGTAGTGTTGTGCTGTGCTGGGGGGGGGGGGGGGGGGGGGGGGGGGGGGGGGGGGGCTGGGGGGGGGTCTGAAACTTGTAACCAAGTCTGTAAGTAAACCATGTGTGTGTCACTATGTTTGTGCTCCTTTTCTCTGAGTTTTTCTCTTTTTCTGTTTTTGCTCCACATGCTGTACAAGGATTGAAATTTCTCAGAAACTGTCAATTCAAATCTGATTAAATTCGGCTCATTTGTACATTGTTTGCCTTATTGATATTTTTATAGAATGATTATTTAAAAATCTGTTTTAGTTTTTTATTTTCATGAGGTAGATTGCATAATACCGCTGGTAATTTGAGGCAACATTTTCTTGAAAATTACTGAAAATAAATTTTGCACAAAATAAAAAATATCTCTGCATTAGAATGTAAAAATACTCATAGTGTACATTTGTGCCAAAAATCATGGATCTGTGATGAATAATACCTGAATAAAAGTCATTCCTTAAAAATCCAATATGGCGGATGTTTTTCTTGGTTTTCATGGCAACGTAAAAAATAAGGTTGATTTGTTAGTATATTTTCTGTTAGGAATCCTAGTAGTATCAGTTCAAGTAAAAAAAAAATGGCTTATTTCCCTTATTTTGAAAATGAGATTTTACTGCCTCACGTAGCCTTTAAACAAACTAGACTTTCGGATCTTTGTCTGCCTATCTGTCTGTCTGTCAGCCTGTCAGCCTGCCTATCTGTCTGTCTGTCTTTCTATCTTTCTGTTTGTCTCTGTGTGTTTCTCTCTCTCTCTCTCTCTCTCTCTCACACACACACACACACACACCACCAGGCATATGAAATGTCCCTAGAACAATGCCAACTAGATAAATGCAATTGGGCGTACAATATTAAATCTGTATTAAGTTCGTATGGTTTTGGTGTGGTTTGGTTTAATCAAGGAGTAGGTAATGTAAATCAGTTTATGTCTGAATTCAAAGATCGAGTATTGTGTTGTTTTAAACAAAACTGGCATTCTCATTTAGAAGAAGAAAATGACAATATAGATGGTATTTTTCTTTCAAAGATATCTTTCAACCTGAAAAATATGTTAATTCTTTAACTAACAAATGGCAAAGATCTATATTTGCTCGCTTTAGATTGCGATCCCTTGGGCTGTATGCTAACAAAGGCTGGTTCGAAACCGAACCACATATACAAACTGTATGTCCCATGTGTTTAATTAATACAGAAGATGAAATACACTCCTATTCGACTGCCCAACATATAATGACATCAGAACTGACTGCAATTTATTCAAGCTACCATGTGCAAATTCACAAAACATACGTCAATTAATATCGTCTGATGATGAATATATAATTTGTTCCCTCGCTAACTATTTAGTTCGTGCTTTTAATTTCCGTCAAAAATCTATTACTGGTTGATTGCAAAACTTCTTCATGCTATATATATTTTTGGATATGAATGTGAAGGTACTCATGTATGTATTAGATGGTCGTTGTCTTGTTATACTTTGAGATCCTTGTTTTTTTCATGAACAAATATTATTATTATTTTAGTTAAATCAACAATAATTGACATCTTTGATGCCATTTTAGTAGTATAATCATTGTGCTTAATATTTCTATGCCCTCTTTCCCATGTCTGTCGTTCGTTTTTGATTTGTACCCCCTTCACAGAAGGGCATTTGCCATTCCGCCAGAGGAAATAAGAATGAATCGTTTCAAATGGACTGTCATCGCTGGGATTATGACAGAACGAATCTGGTTGTGTGTTAGTGTGAAGGACAGTCGGGGAGAGGACGGCGGGAGAGGGGGGGGGGGGGGGGGGGGGGGGGGGGGGGGGGGGGACGGGGGCAGGG
>JADBJO010001058.1:0-22500 GCA_016801955.1 Conus betulinus | reverse complement strand
GCACTGCACAGTAGAAGAGGTTTTTCGGGCCTGTTTTGGGGACGCTAGCCCTCTTTGATAGCCTGTGGAACGGTCTTGAAGACAGCTTACGAAGAGTACTTATTTGCTCCATGCAGGCAAAGTGATAGTGTTTGGAAGCAGGCGAGAAGTTTATATTTGCCAAGTTCTGCATTAACTAGTAGCTTGAACATGTGATTGGATGATGTGCGAAAAAAAATGATTTTTTTTTTCTCCTAGTTTTTCTGCACCATTAGTAGTCGATGAGAAATGGCTCCAAAATGGCGTCATCCGATTGAAAACCAATCAATATGATCCGAAAGATGTGAATGTAGCGAAGTATAATGTAGACTATGTTGTCACGATCCTCCTCCTCCTCATTGTCATCATCATTATCATCATCGTCATCATCACCATCACATCATCATCATCATCATCATATCATCACCACCACCGCCGCTGCAATCATCTCCTTCATCTGTGTCACCCTCAGCAACGCCTCGACAGCCTGGCCAGCGTGGGTGTGCCCATCTGGGCCACGGAGCTGGACGTGAAGGTGGCCGACGAGAACCTGAGGGCAGACTATATTGAGAGGGCATTGCGGGCATTGTACGGGCATCCTGCGGTGGAGGGCATCATGTTCTGGGGCATCCTGGCTGAGTCCCTCACTGACCCCAGGCGCTCTCTTCGCTGGCGCTAAGCAGCAGGTTTGACTGTTGTGGAGTTGTCAAAGGGCTTGGTGTTTGCTTTTGTCTTCTTTTCGTTTTGTTGTTTCCATTCTTTCCAGACCCCCCTTCTCTGAAAAAAAAAAACTCTTTTCAGTTTGTATCTGAGGGGGCGAGAGGCAGGGGTTGGAGGTGGGAGAGGGGAGGTGGCGGGGGGGGGGGGGGGGGGGGGGGGTCGTAGGAACAGGTAAGTGTGAAGGGGAATCACTCTCTTTGCTCTCTGGTCGTTTTGCATTCTTTCTTTTCTTTCTAAGTCGTTTTTTTTTCTCTTTTTGTCTTTGTTTGGAACAATCTTTTCTTTTCCAATGTTAGGGTTGTTTTCTCTCCCCCCCCCCCCCCCCCACCCCGTACTTTTTTGTTTTTCGTTTGTTTGGGGGAGGTGGTGTGTGGAGGTGGCGGTGGTGGTGGTGGTGGTGGTGGTGTTGGGGGGGGGTAGGGGAAATAACCTGTCCTCTATCTTCGGTTGTTTGGTTTCTCTTTCCTCTTGTTGTTTGATCTCTCTTTTCTTTTTGGCCGTGTGGTCTATATTTTGTCTCTGGGTTGTGTGGGTGTCTCTCATCTCTTTGATTCGGGGATCTCTTTTTCTTTCTCTTTGCTTCTTGAGCTGCCCTTTTATTTTTTTTATTTGGGGGGATCTGAATTTTCTTTTAGGATGTTTAGGCCTCTATTGTCTCTTTGGTTACAGTCTCTCTTTTCTCTCTGATTATTTGGGTCCGTCTTTTTTTCTGTTTAATTGCTTTAATCTGTCTCTCCTTTTGGTTGGTTAGTTTGAGTCACTCTGTTCTGTTTGTTTGTTTGGGTCTCTATTTATACTTGATTAGTTGGGTCTCCGTCCATATCCACCGGGTGGTATTCCTTCCATGCTGCTAATTCTCTCCCTTTTCCACAACCTGTCTCCCCCCACCATCCCCGCTCTCTCTCTCTCTCTCTCTCTCTCTCTCTCTGTGGTGTGTATGTGTGTGTGTGTGTGTGGTGTGAAAACTAGCCTACCATCCTTTTTCTTTATTTCTGACAGCCCACAGCAGCAGGACGACGTCTTCTGGACTTAAATGGAGACCCAGTGGATGACGGATACCACCGTCACCCCTTCCAAACACGACGACCTCCTCACGCTGCGCGCCTTCCATGGCAAGCAAACGAGCAAAGAGCAGAAGAGAGATAAAGGCAGCAGCAGAGAGAGAGAAGACAAGCGCAGCAGCAGAAGAAGAGAGCAAAAGCAGAGAGAGCAGAGCAGCAGAAGAGCCAAGAGAAGAGAAGGCGAGAAGGAGCAGAGCAGAGCAGCAGAGAGAAGCAAGCAGAGAGGCAAATGCAACAGCAAGCAGCAGAGAAGAGCAGAAGAGGCCGAGAGGCAAGCAGGCAAGAAGGCAAGGGCAGAAGGCATAGCAGCAAAGTAGAGCAAGGAGCGCAGAGAGAAGGCAGCAAGAGGACGCGAGAGAGCAGGAGCAGAGCAAAGACAGAAAGCAGACAGAGCACGAGAGCAAAGACAAGCAAGAGAAGAGCGAGGAGAAGAGGGCCAAGCAAAAGAGCAGGCAGAGGAGGAGAGAGAGAGCAAGAGAGAGGAAGAGCAGAAGCCAGATGCAGGCAAGAGATGAAGAGAGAAGGAAGCAGCAGTAGAGGAAGAGCAGAGCAAAGCAAGCAGGCAAGCAGGGCAAAGAAGCAAGCAGAGGAGAAGGTAGCAAGAGCAAGCAAGCAGCAAAGAAGCAAGGAAGCAAGAGCAGCAAGAAGAGAGAAGCAGAGCTAGGCAAGAGAGAAGAGAGCAGAGTAGCAAGCCAGCAGAAGAGAGCAAGAAGGAAGAAGGAGGCAGAGGCAGGAAGGGCAGCAAGAGGCAGAAAAGGCAAAGCTATGCAAAGAAGAGGAGAGCGATAGAGAGCAGCACAAAAGAGCGGAAGCAGCAAGAAGCAACAGAGAGAAGAGAGGCAAGAGAGAAGCAGACGGGGCAGATAGAGAGACAAGAGAGAAGCCAGGAGCAAAAAATAAGAGAAAGCGCAGATGCTGAACAGGAAAAGAAGATAGCAGCAAGAAGAAAGAGCCAGAGGACCAGAGTGAGAAGAGCAAGCAAGAGAGAGGGGGGGGGGGGGGGGGGGAGCAAAGAGAAGAGAGGAGAGAAGAAGCAAGCAGAAGCAGCAGCAAGCAAAGCAGGGCCAGACGCAAGCAAGCAGAGGCAGCAACAGCAGCAGCAAGCAGTCAGGAATCAGCAGCACAACAGGCATCAAGCAGCAGCAGCAGCAACAGCAGGCAGCAGCAAGCAGCAGCCAGGCAAGCCAGCGCAGCCGCAAGCAAGCAGCAGCACGCAGCATCAAGCAGCAGCCCAGCGGGGGGGGGGGCAGCGCAGCAGCACACAGCAAGGCAGCAGCGAGCAGCAGCAAGCATCCCGAGAGAAAAGCAGAGCGCCAGCCGCAGATCCAAGCAGCATCATAAAGCAGCAGGCAAGCATCCGCCAGCGGCCAAAGCGGGGGGCCGCAGCAACGGGACAGCAATCAGCCAGAGAAGCATCAGCAAGGAGCAGTAGCAGCAGCAGCACAGCAGAGAGAGGAAGCATCAGATCATCAACCACACAAGCAGGCATCCATCAGCAAGCCGCAGCATGCAGCGGGCAAGCAGGCAGAGCAATTAGCAGCAGAGAGCAAGGCAGAAGCCAGCAGCAGCGCAAGCAGCAGCAAGCAGTAGCAGCAAGCATCAGCAAGCAGCAGCAGGCAGCAAGAGCAGAGCAGCACCAGAGCCGCGCAAGCACAACAGCAAGCAGCAGCAATCAGCAGAGCAACAACCAAGGAGGCAGAGCAGCAGCATCAGCGCGGCAGCGGCAGAGCATCAGCAAGCAGCACGAGAGCAGCCAAGCGAAAGCAGCAGCAAGCCGCAGCCAGCAGGCAAAGCAGGAACAGCCCTCAGCAGCAGCAAGCCAGCATCAAGCCAAGCAAGCGCGGGCAAGAGCAGCAGAGAAGCACAAGCCATCAGCAGAGACGCCCATCAAGGGGAGAGCAGCGCATCAGCAGTAGCGCACAATCATCACAATGCAGCAGAGAGGCAAGCAGCAGCAAGCGAGCAGACGAGCAAGAAGAGCACCGCCAGCAGCAAGGCTAGCAAGCAGCAAGAAAGCGCAAGCACAGCAGCGCACCACCAGAACACAGCAGCAGCAAGACAGCAGCAGAAGCGGCAGCAGCATCAAGCCGCAGCAGCACGCAAGCAGCAGCAAGCGCAGCAGGCAGCAGCCCAGGAGCAGAGCAGCACGAGCAAGCAGTCAGCAAGCATCAGGAGGAAGCAGATGCAGAGCACAGAGAAGGAGCAAGCAGCAAGAAGCAGCAAGCAGCACGAGCAAGAAGCAGCAGCAATGAGCAGCACCACAGCAAGCCCATGAGGAGCAGCAAGCAGCGGGAGAGCAGCAAGCAGGGCCCCCAGCATGGAGCAGCAAGCAGCAGACGAGCAAGCACGGAAGCAGCAGCATCAAGCAAGCAGCAGCAAGCAGCGCAGCAGCAGCACAGCAGCAAGCAGACAAGCATCGAGGCAGCACCAAAAAGAGCAAGCAGCAAGCAGCTGAGCAGCAAGCAGATCACAGCCGCCGCACGCCAGCAGCCAAGCGCACGACCGCAGCACGCAGCAAGCAAGCAGCAGCAGCACAAGGAGCAGCAAGCAGCAGGCAAAGCACGCAGCACCAAGCAGCAAGAGATCAACAACGGAATCAGCAGAAGAGCAGCAGCGCAGCAGAGCCGCATCAAGAAGCAGCAGCAAGGAGCAGCAATCAACAGATCGGAGCAGCCTAGCAAGCGGGCGCCAGCAGCAGAGACAATCAGCACCAAGCATGAGCGCAAACAAGGGCTGGCAGCAGCAAGCAGCACAACAAGAAGCCCAGAGCACCAGAGAGGGATGTAGCAAGCAGCCGCCATCGCAGCAACGGCAAGCAGCAAGCAGCAGCAAGCAGCAGCAAGCGCAGCAGCGGAGCACCATCAGGCCGCAGCAAGCACCCAGCTCAGCATCACATCAAGCAGCAGCAAGAGCTCAGCAGAGGAAGCAGGCAGCAGGCAGGAGGAGAGCGCAGACAAAGCAAGCAGGGCACAGCAGAAGGCAGACAGCAAGAGCAAGGAGCAGGAGAAAGAGAGCGAGCAGCACGAGGAAGGAGCATCAGCAAAGCAGCAGCAGCAAGATCCCAGAAGAGAGAGCAGGAGGCAGGAGCAACAAGCAACGCAGGCTCGCAACAAGAGCAGAGAAGTGGAGCAGCAGCAACAAGCCGCATCAAGAGGGAGGCAGCACAGCTAGCAAGAGAGAAAGGAGCAGAGCAGCAAGCAGCAGGGAGAAAGAGAGGGACAGGAGCCAGCAAAGCAACGAATCAGCGAGGCAAGCAGCAGCAGGAGCGCAAGGCAGAGGCAGCAAAAGAGCAGGCAGGAGGGAGACAAAGCAGCAGAGCAGGAAAGCACAGCAAGAGGCGCAGCAGAGCCGCAGCAGACAGCAGCAAAGAGGAGAGGAGCAGAGAGCCGCAGGCAGAGAGAGACAAGGAGCAGCAGGAGCAGAGAGCAGAGAGAGCAGGGCAGAGAGGACAAAGGCAGAAGAACGCAAAGAGGCAGCAAGGAAGAATCAGCAAAGCAGAAGTCAGCAGAGAGGACAAGAGGAAGAAGGGAGAGAGCAGGGAGCATGGGAGCAGAGAAGCAGAAGAGCAGAGCAAGAGCAAGAAGTCAGCAGCAAGCAAGAGGAGCATAGCAAAGCAGACAAGCAGCAGCAAGCCGCAGGAGCAAAAAGAGAAGCACAACAAGAAGCAGGGAAGCAAGGGAGAAGACAGGGCAGCAAAGAGAGAGGGCAAAGCAGCCAGAGAGAGAAAAGCCAAGCACAGAAGGGGAGCAGAGCAGGAAGCAAGAGAAGCAAGAGCAGCAGAGCAGCAGCAGAGAGCAGAGAGAAGCACATGAGAACAGAAACAGCAGAGCAGAGGAAGGAAGCAGCAGAAGAGAAGCAGCAGCAAGAGAGCAGCCAAGAGGGGCATCAGGAGAGGAGCGAAGAGAGAATCAAGCAGCAGAAGAGCAGGGATCAGCAGAAGCACGAGAGCAAGAGCAGGCAGAGCAAGGAGAGAGAAGCAACGCAAGAGCAGCAAGGACAGCCAGGAGACGAAAAGCAAGCAAGCAGCAAGGAGGCAAAAGGGAAGAAGCAGGAGAGGAGCAGCAAGGAGGGCAGAGCAGCAGAGCAGAGCAAGACAGCAAGAGAGCAGCAAGCATCAGGCGGAGAGCAAGGAAGGCAAGAGGCAGAAGCAGGAGAGGCAGACAGCAAGTACGAGCATCAAGCATCAGCAGAAGCAGGCAGCAGAGGGGCAGCAGGCAGAGGAGAAGCAGAGAGCATCACAAGCAGGGAGAAAGAGGACAAGAGAGGCAAGGTCAAGAAACAAAGAGCCGCACAGGGGAGGAAGAAACGGGAGAGAAGCAGAGCAGACACGCAGGCAGAGCAAGAGACAAAGAGCAAAGAGGAGCAGAGAGCAGCAGAAAAGCGCAGGCAAGCAGCACAAGCAGGAGGCAAGTGGCAAGGAGAGGAGGACAAGAAGAGGCAGAGCAGCAGCAGAGGCGGAGGCAGCAAGGAGTCAGCAAGCCAGCAATCAGCAGAGCACGAGAGCAGAGCAGAACGAGGCTGAGCGCAAGAGCGGAAAGAGCAGCAAGACAGCAGCAGCAGAAACAAGGAGCAGCAGACAGCAGCAAGCAAGAGCAGGCCAGAGAGAAGCACAGCAGCCAGGAGCAAGGCAGCAGCAAAGGCCAGCAAATAGCAGCAGCACAGGGCAAAGAGCAGAGCAACAGCAAAGAGCAAGGGCAGCAGAGGCCGTGATCAGCAAGACAAGCAGTGACAGACAGCAGAGCATAGGCACAGAGGGAGAGGCAAAGCAAGCAGCCGCAAAAGCAGAGCAGCAGCAGCAAGAAGGAGAGGGCAAAGAGAACTCACCAGACAGAGCAGGGAGAAAGCCAGGACAAGGGGAGGAAGCAGCAAGGCAAGCAGAAGAAGGCAGACAGAGGCAGAGAGAGAAAGAACGCATCAGAGGAGAAGCAGGAAGGCAGGACCAGATGAGCAGAAAGGAAAGAGACAGCAAGGAGTAGCAAGGAGTCAAGAGACCATCAACAAAGGAAGAGAGAGTCAGCAGGCAGAGAGAATCAAGCAGAGAGGGGAACACCAAGGATCAATGCAGAGAGAAAGAGCGCACAGCAGCAGGAAAGAAAGTAGCAGCAAGTAAGCAGGAGGATCGCGAGCAAGCGAAGGCAGCCAGAAGGAAAAGAAGCAGCAAGCAAAGACAGCAAACAAGCAAATTCAGCAAGGAAGAAGCAAAGGGAGGGCAAGGGCAAGAGGAAAGCAAGGCAAAAGCAAAGAAAACAGAGGAAGAGAGAGACCGAGCAGAGAGAAGAGAAAGAAGAAGCAAGGAGCAAGAGAAGAGCAAGGAGAGCAAAGAGAATCAGCAGAGCAAAGAGAGCAGCAAGAGCAGCAGCAGCGGTGACAGGCAGAGAGGAGAAGACAGAGAAAAGCAGAGGGGCAAGGCAGCAGAGCAGCAGCAGAGCAGAGGAAGAGCAGAATCAGGAGACAAGAGAAGAGGAAGATTCAGCAGAGCATGAAGTCAGCAAAAAGAGGGCAGCAGCAAGCAAAGCAGGGCAAAGAGCAGCAGGCGCCAGCAGGTGAGCAGCAGCAAGAAAGAGAGAGCAGACGAGGCAAGAGCAGGGGGGGAGACAGCAGCAAAGTTCAGATTCCAGCATAACACAGGAGAGAGGCATCAAGCCGCAAGAGAGAATCGAGCAAGCAGAGACAGCAACAAGCAGAGAGAAAGAGAGCAAGTCAGAGCAACCGAAGAAGAGGCAAGTAGCAGAATCCAGCAGCAAGGAGCAGAGCATCAGAGAGACAAGCAGCAGAGCAAGGATCGCAGAGAGCACAGAGAACGCAGCCAAGACGAGCAGGCAGAGCAATGGAGAGAGGAGCAAGCATAGCCCAAGCAGAGAGCAAGCAAGGCAAAAGCAGGAGCAGAGCATCAGCGAGGAGCAGAAGCAGCAAGAGCAGAGGCAGCAAGAGAGGTCAGATAGCAGGAGAGAGCAAGCAGCAAGAGCAAGAGCAAAGAGCAACAGAAAGCAGAGGCAAGTAGCAAGAGCAGAAGCACAGTCAGAGGAAGCAAGCAGCAAGCAGCAGCAAGGCCGCAGCAAAAAGCAAGAAGCAGCAGCAAAGACAGGACAAGAGCAAAGAGACAGAGAGGAGCAGTCATCAGGGCAGGAAAGCAAGAGCAAGAAAAAAAGAGAGGGAGAGAGCTACAAGGACACAAGAGGCAGAGCACAGACAAATGAGAGGAAGAAAAGCAGCAGGACGCAGCAGCACGCAGAAGAAAGAAAGCAGTCAGAAAAAGAAGCAGCGCAGAGCAGTCAAGAGATGAGACAAGCAAGAGACAGGGGGGAGTTCAAGAGTCAGAAAGCGCCGAGAGAAAAATGAAAAGACAAGCAGAGAGAAGCAGCAGAAGAGGAGCAGCAGCAATAGAGAAGACTTCCTCACAGCACAGAAAAGCAAGAGCAAGTCAGGCAGAAGCAGCAAAGAAGGAGCGGACAGACATCAGTCACAAAGCAACAAAGCACAGAGACAAGAGAGAGCAAGAAAGAACAGCATTCCGCAGCAGAGACAAAGAGAGGAGAAAGGAGAGCAGAGGAGAAGCAGTCAGACAAAGCAAGGGGCCAAGGGGGGGGAAAAGAGCAGCAGCAGCACGAAGAGCAAGCAAGCAAGAGTGCAGAAGCAGAGAAAGATAGCAGAGCCGCAGAGAAGAAGCCGAGGCAAAGAGAGAGAGAAAGCCCGAGGCAAGAGACAGAGAGGGAGCAAAAGCAAAGGAGAAAGCGAGAGAGAGCAGCAGCAGATAGCAAGAAGCAAGCAGAGATAAGAGCAAGCCGCAGAGCGAGAGCGCAGACAGGGCAGCAGGTACGAGAGAGAGCGCAGAGCAGAGAAGGAGCAGAGACGAAGTAGCATAGAGCAAGAGGTTAGCAGAGAGGAAGAGAGAAGAGAAGAGTGGCGCAAGAGCCGAGCCGAAGAAAGAAACGGAGCAAGCAGAGCAAGCGGAGAGAGAGAAGAGAATGAGCAAGAAGAGCGCAAGAGCAGGAGCTAAGAAGAGAAGAAGAGCAGAGAATAGAGGCACAGAGCAGAGCAGGAGGCAAGCAAGACAAGCAAGCCAGCAGAGCAGCCAGCATAAGCCAGAGCAGAGCAAAGCAAGAGAAGAGCAAGAGAGCAGCGAAGGAAGCAGCAGAAGAGCAGCAGCAGGAGCAAAGCAAGAAGCAGAGAGCAAAGGAAGAGGCAAAAAGAAGAGGAGGGAGAAGAAGAAGCAGCAAGAAGAGAAGAGAACAGAAGCAGTAGCCAGAGGCAAGAGGAGCAAGAGAAGGCACACAGAAAGCAAGAGAGCAGGAGAAGAGACGAAGAGGAGCGCAGAAGCAAGCGAGCAAAGCAAGAGCAGAAAGAGAAAAAGCAAGAGAGATGAAGAGAGCTAAGAGCAAGGGAGAAGAAGAGCGCAGCCGAAAGAGCCAGAGGAAGAGAAGAGAGCAGAAGAGTTTTTTTTGTTGGTATCACGGTTTGGTTTTATTCGTTTTTTTTTCTGGATTGGGACTGCTTCAGTAAAGATTGAGAAAGTAAATACACTGGTGTTTTTAATTACTTTTTGTTGTTTTTTGTTTGGTACTTTGTTTCTGTGTTTCGTAGTCTCCGACATATGAAAGGAGACGGCGCAAAGCCTGTAAAATGTGAGAGCGAGAATTTCGGTCGTTTGATCTACCGATGAGCGGACGTTTCTATCATTTTGGTGTCTAGAAAAAAAGAAAGAAACGGTAATACAAAAAAACTAAAAGATTTGCTCTCTGACCTTTCTTTCTTACAGAACAGATGTATATTGTTTGAACTGAAGGTAAGGAAGAAGCTCAGACAGAGACTTCATTGTCTAATCTTCGTCGTCTTTTATCTCAATTTCTTAAATCTCTCTATCTGTCTGTCTATCTAACTATCTGTCTGTCTGTCTATCTATGCATATATACATATACATGAATTTTTTGATAGCTAGGAATAGACAGATAGACAGTTTCATGTATGCATGCATACATACATACATACATGCATACGTCCATGCGTACATAGATTCATACATACATTCATACTATATACCTCACTAAATCTACTCTAATTACTTATTATTGAGCAGTCTGCCAAAGTCAGTCTCTGTCATTGTGATTTGTCTGTCTTTTACAATGCACTGATGAATTTCTGATGTCACAGGTCTTTTCTCCCTGTGTGATCTAGGTCGGGCCACTGTGGACGGTTTCTGCCTGTCTGTGTGGTCCATGTCAGCCCAGTGTGAAATGATTCTGCCTGTCTGTGTGGTCCATGTCAGCCCAGTGTGAAATGATTCTGCCTGTCTGTGTCATCCATGTCAGCCCAGTGTGAAATGATTCTGCCTGTCTGTGTGATCCATGTCAGCCCAGTGTGGACTGATTCTGCCTGGCTGTGTCATCCATGTCAGCCCAGTGTGGACTGATTCTGCCTGTCTATGTGATCCATGTCAGCCCAGTGCAGACTGATTCTGCCTGTCTGTGTGATCCATGTCAGCCCAGTGTAGACTGATTCTGCCTGGCTGTGTGATCCATGTCAGCCCAGTGTGAAATGATTCTGCCTGTCTGTGTGATCCATGTCAGCCCAGTGTGAAATAATTCTGCTGTCTGTGTGATCCATGTCAAACCAATGTGAAATGATTCTGTCTGTCTGTGTGATCCATGTCAAACAAGTGTGAAATGATTCTGCCTATCTGCGTGATCCATGTCAAACCAATGTGAAATGATTCTGCTTGTCTGTGTGATCCATGTCAGCCCAGTGTAAAATGATTCTGCCGGTCTGTGTCATCCATGTAAGCCCAGTGTGGACTGATTCTGCCTGTCTGTGTCATCCATGTCAGCCCAATGTGAAATGATTCTGCCTGTCTGTGTGATCCATGTCAGCCCAGTGTGGACTGATTCTGCCTGTCTGTGTGATCCATGTCAGCCCAGTGATTCTGCCTGTCTGTGTGATCCATGTCATCCCAGTGATTCTGCCTGTCTGTGTGATCCATGTCTGCCCAGTTTGTCTGATTCTGCCTGTCTGTGTGATCCATGTCAGCCCTATGTGAAATGATTCTGCTGTCTGTGTCATCCATGTCAGCCCAGTGTGGACTGATTCTGCCTGTCTGTGTGATCCATGTCAGCCCAGTGTGGACTGATTCTGCCTGTCTGTGTGATCCATGTCAACCCAATGTGAAATGATTCTGCCTGTCTGTGTGATCCATGTCAGCCCAACGTCGACTCTCTTAAAATGACGACAGCGAGCTGTTCACGGGCCCACAGCCTGCCTTCATGATACAATCAAGTCGTCCAGTAGTTGACAACAGGGCGCTTGCTGAACGCATTCAGCATCCCGTAGAAGCTATGTGAGGTTCTGGAAGCTGCAGCTCAAATCGGTACGCCTAGAGCTGCTTGACATCGGTCGGCTGTGGCATGTCTTGATTTGCCTGTATTTTCTCAGGCACGGGCTGAATTTCACTCTGATCCATCGTCAGGCCCAGGTAGATCCCCCAGTGGCCAGAAAAAACGCTTCTTTTTCTTGACCTTTGCTCCAGCTTTATTCAGTCTTTGGAGTACGATGTTCAGGTCTGCAAATGCTGATCACGCGTCTTTCCCCGCCCCTAGAATGTCGTCAGTACTCACATAGACCTTGAGTATGCCCCTCAACAAGGTCTCCATTGTCCTTTGAAAAGTACCTGGTGCTGAGGACACTGCAAAGGACAACCAGTTGTAACGATAAAGACCTTGATGTTTGTCGATCGTGATGAACTCTTTCGACGTCTCCTCCAGTTCCAGCTATTAATATGCCTGTGTCGAATTCAATTTGGAGTGTACGCTGATGCTGGTGACTGGATGGGGGAGACAGACTATATTACCAAGTACCACTGTTTTCTGTTTTGTATCATAGGGGAAAGTGTCCATTCACTTACGTTCGGCGATGACTCTTCAAGGTGACCCTTTAGTATTTTTACTCCATATCGATATACACCAGCCTGCTGTCTGAGAAGTCTAACCGTCAAGGAGTTTACACTCGCAGTGCAGTACTAGTAGCTGTGATGAAATTAAGGAGACGTGCAGCAAAAAGTTAGGGAAACATGTTTGGGAACATTGAAATGTACTTAATGGACAAGAGTGTGCAGAAAACAGCGGAGTGCCTAGGGTCGTTGGTTTCGTGGAATTTTTTTTTTTTTTAGGACAAATGCAATTTTCTAAGTATTTTGCTTCACATTATATATGGCGCAGTTGGCTCCAGTTGTTATGTGATGTTTTAAGATAGATTGGTAGACGATTCAGCAATTAGTTCAGCATTATATTGTATGGTGATGGTGACGTAAGCAGGAATCTGCTGGAAGAAAGTAGTATCTGACACTTTGCATTATACCTCTCCAGTCTAAAGATCTTTTGCTAACCCACCCACAAACCCACCCTTGTCTGCTGAAATCACAAAAACGTTTGTGTATGGTCGAAATGCTTGAGGGGAGTGATGCGAACCCGGTCACTGTTCTTAAGGTAGGTGTCTGTCCTTCAGTGCCATAGCTCTCACACTGCTCATCCATCCCATCTCCCCGCATGTAGCCACACTCTGGTTTGTTTCACCACTCATCCCATCTCCCCGCATGTAGCCAC
Source organism: Conus betulinus (assembly GCA_016801955.1). Lineage (NCBI taxonomy): Eukaryota > Metazoa > Mollusca > Gastropoda > Neogastropoda > Conidae > Conus > Conus betulinus. The sequence goes on along the minus strand of JADBJO010001058.1, from coordinate 10,112 downwards.
ACTCTGGTTTGTTTCACCACTCATCCCATCTCCCCGCATGTAGCCACACTCTGGTTTGTTTCACCACTCATCCCATCTCCCCGCATGTAGCCACACTCTGGTTTGTTTCACCACTCATCCCATCTCCCCACATATAGCCACACTCTGGTTATTCCCGTCACTCATCCCATGTCCCCGCATGTAGCCACACTCTGGTTATTCCTGTCACTCATCCCATGTCCCCGCATGCAGCCACACTCTGGTTGTTCCCGTCACTCATTCCATCTCCCCGCATGCAGCCACACTCTGGTTGTTCCCGTCACTCATCCCATCTCCCCGCATGTAGCCACACTCTGGTTGTTTTCGCCACTCATCCCCCATCTCCCCGCATGTAGCCACACTCTGGTTTGTTTCACCACTCATCCCATCTCCCCGCACGTAGCCACACTCTGGTTTGTCCCGCCACTCATCCCATCTCCCCACATGTAGCCACACTCTGGTTGTTCCCGTCACTCATCCCATGTCCCCGCACGTAGCCACACTCTCTGTTTGTTTCACCACTCATCCCATCTCCCCACATGTAGCCACACTCTGGTTTGTTTCACCACTCATCCCATCTCCCCGCATGTAGCTACACGCTGGTTTGTCCCGCCACTCATCCCATCTCCCCGCATGTAGCCACACTCTGGTTTGTTTTTCACCACTCATCCCATCTCCCCGCATGTAGCCACACTCTGGTTTGTTTCACCACTCATCCCATCTCCCCGCATGTAGCCACACTCTGGTTTGTTTCACCACTCATCCCATCTCTCGCATGTAGCCACACTCTCTGGTTTGTTTCACCACTCATCCCATCTCCCCGCATGTAGCCACACACTGGTTTGTTTCACCACTCATCCCATCTCAGCATTATATTGTATGGTGACGTAAGGAGGAATCTGCTGGAAGAAAGTAGTATCTGACACTTTGCATTATACCTCTCTCAGTCTAAAGATCTTTTGCTAACCCACCCACAAACCCACCCTTGTCTGCTGAAATCACGAAAACATTTGTGTATGGTCGAAATGCTTGAGGGGAGTGATGCGAACCCGGTCACTGTTCTTAAGGTAGGTGTCTGTCCTTCAGTGCCATAGCTCTCACACTGCTCATCCCATCTCCCCGCATGTAGCCACACTCTGGTTTGTTTCACCACTCATCCCATCTCCCCGCATGTAGCCACACTCTGGTTTGTTTCACCACTCATCCCATCTCCCCGCATGTAGCCACACTCTGGTTATTCCCGTCACTCATCCCATGTCCCTGCATGTAGCCACACTCTGATTGTTCCCGTCACTCATCCCATCTCCCCGCATGTAGCCACACTCTGGTTTGTTCACCACTCATCCCATCTCCCCGCATATAGCCACACTCTGGTTATTCCCGCCATTCATCCATCTCCCCGCATGTAGCCACACTCTGATTGTTCCCGCCACTCATCCCATCTCCCCGCATGTAGCCACACTCTGGTTATTCCCGTCATTCATCCCATGTCCCCGCATGTAGCCACACTCTGGTTGTTCCCGCCACTCATCCCATCTCCCTGCATGTATCCACACTCTGATTGTTCCCGCCACTCATCCCATCTACCCGCATGTAGACACACTCTGGTTATTCCCGTCATTCATCCCATGTCCCCGCATGTAGCCACACTCTGGTTGTTCCCGTCACTCATCCCATCTCCCCGCATGCAGCCACACTCTGGTTGTTCCCGCCACTCATCCCATCTCCCCGCATGTAGCCACACTCTGGTTTGTTTCACCACTCATCCCATCTCCCCGCACGTAGCCACACTCTGGTTTGTCCCGCCACTCATCCCATCTCCCCGCATGTAGCCACACTCTGGTTTGTTTCACCACTCATCCCATCTCCCCCGCATGTAGCCACACTCTGGTTTGTTTCACCACTCATCCCATCTCCCCGCATGTAGCCACACTCTGGTTGTTCCCGCCACTCATCCCATCTCCCCGCATGTAGCCACACTCTGGTTTGTTTCAACACTCATCCTATCTCCCCGCATGTAGCCACACTCTGGTTGTTTCCGCCACTCATCCCATCTCCCCGCATGTAGCCACACTCTGGTTTGTTTCACCACTCATCCCATCTCCCCGCATGTAGCCACACTCTGGTTGTTCCCGCCACACTCATCCCATCTCCCCGCATGTAGCCACACTCTGGTTTGTTTCAACACTCATCCTATCTCCCCGCATGTAGCCACACTCTGGTTGTTTCCGCCACTCATCCCATCTCCCCGCATGTAGCCACACTCTGGTTTGTTTCACCACTCATCCCATCTCCCCGCATGTAGCCACACTCTGGTTGTTCCCGCCAATCATCCCATCTCCCCGCATGTAGCCACACTCTGGTTGTTTTCGCCACTCATCCCATCTCCCCGCATGTAGCCACACTCTGGTTTGTTTCACCACTCATCCCATCTCCCCGCACGTAGCCACACTCTGGTTTGTCCCGTCACTCATCCCATCTCCCCGCATGTAGCCACACTCTGGTTGGTCCCGTCACTCATCCCATGTCCCTGCATGTAGCCACACGCTGGTTTGCCCCGCCACATCCCCGGCACTGGAAATCAACAGAAAGTGATCAATATGAACTCGTCTCAGGCATCTTACCATAACGGACTTTGCCATGTTACTTCACTGATGGTCCGCGGTGCCTGTACTGGTCCTCCTTCCGCGGTCTATTTCATTGGTTGCGTCTGATCAAAAATCCTGTGGCCACGACGAATCCCACAGTCTTCTCGAGGTCTTGACGGCTGCCTCAAAGCTGTATCTGGAGCTCTGTGCCCTACCTGGCCAGGTTTGATGTCTAGTCAGCAGATCTACTCTGCCTTCCCCTGACCTCCAGGTCAGCAGAGGCACCGGTCGCTTGGATGGGCCCCTTGAGGCTGAGGACCCGGCTCCGCCCCTCCCAGTTGTCGCTGATAGGGACGACGCCATGACGAAAAAATGTAGTCTGTCCAAAAATACTACGCTGTCCATAGGGCGAACTGTTTTTGTTGACGCGCATAGCTATAATCCTTGATGCGTGTGTGTGTTCTGATTCAACCCCCACCCTGCGCCGTAGCTAACAACACACTCCGTCTTTGACAGGTCGAATCAAGGGGGGTAGAGCCTCTTCCTGAGCTCAAGATTAAAGACAGATGATCATTATGTCGACAGCTGATATGTCGGAAGTCGGTATCACCACTGCCAGACTCACGCCCGCACAACACTGACAGGCAACCAGATGGACAAACAGAAGAGAACTCCCCCTTTTAATGAACAAAAACATTTTTACACTATCGATATGATATACTGTTTACTATGACTTAACATAGAAAGTGCTGTCATGCACACACGTTTGCAATGTGGCATACTCAAAGGTACTTTTCTTTTTTAATTTGTCATCAAACGGTGCCATCAACAATCTCTTTAACAAACAAAATGATCTGACTCTCACAGGCCTATGAAGCAATTTTGTTCTTTTAGTTGAGCTCAGCAATGCCACAACAATCTTCACTATCCCTACGACCTCACTTTGAGTGACAATATATACTCTGTGACTGTGCCCCTGTCAGTATTCAAAATGTCTCTCACTGGAGAATTTCAAGAAAGGAAAAGCTAACATGATTTTGCTTCCTTAAATCAGTCTATGAAGTCTTTAACAGGTAGTCTATAAAGTCTTCATCAGTCGAAGTATTCATTTTGTGTTTTACTTTTTTTTTTTCATTTCTTTTCAAAGCATTTTATCTGGGACACGGGAGACGACTGAATGAAGCGCCAGCTGGCAGCTCTTCAGTCGGCACTATCCAGGTTGGCAGCCGTTGTGTAAACGAGTGTGGAGCGCTTAGAGCTTGGTCTCTAGCCGAGGATAGGCGCTATATAAGTATTCATGATAATAACAATAAAGGTCGGATGGTCAATGTTCTGGGCAGAAGTCCTCCTCAGCTCTGTTGACGGTTGATGACTAGGACAACGAGGAGCACTGAGGAGCGTGACCCAAATCCAGTTTGCAGCTCACATGTGTGGACACAAGGATCGAGAGAAAGTCCAGATGAATACAAAACTGTTGGTAAGTGGCGAAGGGGATCGAGAAAGGTGTAGTGGTCGGGAGGATTGAAAGAATGGTAGAAAGGAGAACCAAGAGGAGGACAGCAGGAAATGGGTGTATGAGAGAAGGGGAGGCTGTGTGGAAATGTAGAAACTGGGAAAAAAAACTTTTGAGGGAAAGGATCCTTTACGGATTTTGAGCAACCTCCCCCTCCCCCTCTCTTTTCCCGCCCTACCATTTACCCTCATCTTCCAACACCTCCAAATTAATATCTTAACCCCCCCCCTCCACAGCACCTCCCCGCCTACACACACACACACACACACACACACACACACACACACACACACACACACACACACACACACACACACACACACACACACACACACACACACACACACACACACACACGCCACATACACACATGCGCAAACACTGTTCTGCATCTATACAACTTGGGTTTGCTAACGACTTCGGCCCATAGAGGGACAGCAAAGGAAAACTCACAACCAGACAGAAGAAATTGTCTTGTACCATCTCCTAAGGACAAAGCGTTGATCAGCAGTCAAAGACAATGTAAACAGTCAGTATCAGCCTGAAAGGAGAGATATCGAAAGAACTGGGCTGCTTGAAGTGCTTAAAGCCCTGTTCCGGACAAAGACAGTCTCAGCTACGAAGGTTTGGGTAAGGACATCCTGGCTACATTTGCCATGGCAGGGCTCAGTGTCATCTGTAAGATCAAAGCTATCACCTCTCGGGAATAAAGACGACACGTTTCTCTAGGGGTGTGAGAGTTATTCCACATGGAAGCTGCATGGTCCTCCATTTTTTTTCTCATTCTTTTGTGTGGCGCCTGTTCTACTCTTCTCTTATTTTCTCTCTCTTCGGTTCAGGATAAAAAAAAAGACACTAATGCAGTAAGCTCCTGTGTTTGTTCTTTTAAGAAACAATGAAGTGTTGGGAAAGCTAGGCCCACATTGTGCCTGGGTTTCTTGTTCCTCAGTTCAATGGAATTCTTAACTTCTTGTGAATGATTACGTTTGTCTGAGTGTTTATGGTCTGGTGTATATCAAGCGAGTTGGGTTTTGAGAGTAGATCTTGGAAGGAAATATTCAAGACCTAAGGCATAGGACCAGTTCTCAACATCTCGGCAGGAACATAAGACAAAAAAGATTAAGTCTGTCAGCAGTTTCCCATGTACGCTACCAGATAAAAATTATCAAGTATATCGCCATGAGTCCATGAGTTCTTGTCTATGACTATTCTACAGGATACAGTGAAGGATTCACGTTCAAGAGGCAGAGAGGTAGACAGAAGATGTCCGGGATAAATTGTACAAATATGGAACTGGTTACAATACCTTATCCAATTGGTCTGACTAAGTACAGAAAGCTGTGCAGGTTTCTCATGGACCATTTTACCCTTAGAACCCACTGTCATAGGGCAGTAATGGGAAAACAAGGTCTGTGTTCAAAATAGACGAACTTTTGCGAGGCACTGTACACTGATCCTGAATATGATCAAACAAAACATGGTGACAAAACACAAACAAATACAGGGGACCTTAGTTTCATTTATATAAACAAGACAACTTAAACGCTCAGATGACCAATGCGTATTTCATCTCCCTGTCGCCACACAGACAACGATTGCACCACAGAGCTGCTAGTGCAAGAAAAGGTAGATGATAGGTTCCAAGAAAGAGATTACAGAAAGGAGAGACAATGATTATCTGCGAAGGACAGGGAGATAGATAAGAGACTCACGAATGCAGTGTTGTGGGGATGGGGGGGGGGGAGGGGGTTGGGTGATATGGTAGGCAGGAGAAGAATCAGGGCTGAGGGTAGAGAAGAAGAAAAGCACACTATCGCATGGCTTCTGTGGGGATGGAAAGACAGGGGTGGTTGTAGAGAGAAGGCAAAACACACTATGGCCGTGCTTGCTTTTGGAAAGGAGGAGGGAGAAGTAGGGAAGAGGGTGACACATGACAGAAATTCTGCGATGGAAGGAGAGGGGATAGAACGTGGAGAAGAGCGGACGCACACCACAACAATGTTAGCAGAAGGCCAGGGACAAGAAAAGAAGACACATGACAGCCGTGTTTTTTTTTTCATCGGTGGGGAGATGGGGAGGGGAAGGGCGCGGTAAAGAAATGTGGGTCGCAATGTCAGAGTTTGGGAGTGGGGACGGGTGCGGTAGAGAAACTGTGAGAAACACAAAAAAGAGTGTTTGGAAGTGGATGGCAGAGTAAAAAAAAAGACCGAGACATGCAACGCCAGTATTCGCAAGCAGAGGATCGGGACTGAGAATACGAAGATATGGGTGAGGTAGGGATAAGGTGGATACATGTGGTCATCCTCCATGCGCCCAGGCAGTTCAAAGTATAACATTTTCTTAATTTTTAGTCTGTTCTAAAGACTTATCCGTAAAAGTGCGTGTGTGCCTGCGTGCACGCGTGTGTGTGTGTGTGCATTATTGAAACTCAGCAGACAAACTGAAGTGAATCGAGCTACGTGCCTTATTCCCAACTTGTGGATAAACAGTATGACGATAATGACAGACGATTCGAACACTAAAATGGAAAGGTTATGACGATTATTATTCTAATGACTTGTGGAATAACCAATATCAAGCGTATGAACATGCCACACAACTGATCGGTAAAATAGGCGGACCAGTTGTTTGTGGTTGGTATCTTCGGAAATCTTACGATCATTCATCGCCTTCCTGCATCCAGTGTCGGTGTGTTGTTCCAGTCTCTGGCGTGCTCTGACATGCTGGTGCTGATAACTGGTCCTCTGGACGACTGGCTGCATGAAGAATTTCAGGTGCCGAAACTCATAAGTCTGGGTACCTGGCCGTGTAAAATGCACTGGGTGATAATTCACATGGCATCCCCTCTGTCATCATGGATGCTTGTGACGCTCACCATGCAAAGAGCAGCCTCTGTGCTGTGGCCTCATCAGATCAGTGTTGTGTGGACGAAGAGAACGTCGCGAGTCATTGCGTGTGTAGGAATCGTCGTTGTCTTTGTGGTGAACTGTCACTTTCTGTACGGATATGATCGTGATGCCGAGCATCGTCCCGGCACGTTGTTGCACTGAAACTGTCTCAGCAAGCTACGACTGGTTTCGGGACAACATTTGGCCTTGGCTGGGCCTGATCCAGTTCTGTCTTTTACCTTTCTTACTGTGGTGCTTAGCAACAGTTTTCTTCTCTGGAACCTTGTCGGCTCTGCCACGAAAGGCAGGTGTCTTGCTGTAGAGCAAGCCTCTCAGGAGTCCAGGAGACGGAAGGTGTCTTCATTTATCCTGAGCCTCATAATCGCCAGTGTCTCTTTTCTACTCCTGACAACACCTGTATCAACGTATCTTCTCCTCACACCTGTTGATTATCATGATCCGATGAAGTACGGACGATACTCTTCATCTACCTTGTCCATATCCTGTGGTACAGCAATAGCGCCATTAACTTCTACTTATATTGTCTAACTGGTAACAAGTTCAGAACCGAGTTTCAAAACATGATCATTGAACTTTTCAGGATATGTCCTATTCCGCAAAGGTAAAAAAAAATCAGTCACCCTTGTTGAATAACGACTTTAGTGGTGGACGCAATGAATGAAAAAGGCCAGCAGAGAGCTGTCACTGACGATTGCATGTGGATCATAACTGAATGATGGCAACACACCTAGAATGGAATAAAATCAGTTATCGCTTGTTGTTTTATGGTTTAGGGTGTGCTGGTTCTCTCCCCTTCGCCTTTGTTATGCCTTTTTTTCTCCTTTTTTGTGGGTCCTTCAAGCACCCATTATTTCCCCACATATGTATATTTTTTTCTGTTTACTTTATTCTTTTAAACAGTCGTGCATTCATCCTCTCTTTTCTCTACTCGTTTCCCTTCTTCTGCATACTCATATTCATTATGCAGTGTCTATGTGTTCTTCAACAGGTGGACATTTGCTTGCTGGTTTTAATGTTTTTGTAGTTTGATGAGAAGCGTCTGGATTTATTCATGTATTGATGAAGGTGGGCTGACTCTTTCATTCTATCATATTAGCTATAGATGTATATTCTACATGACATGAATCCATACCCCTGTACGCCCCTCCCCTCACACTCCCCATCCTCTCTCTCTCTCTCTCTCTCCCCCCCCCCCAATGCTCCTACACACAAGGTGACAACGCTGGGACAAATCTTGCTAGATCCACTTACCCAAAAGTCAAGGTGAATTCTAACGAGTGTATGAAGAGTGCGGCACTGCAGTCAACAACGGTGCATGGTGATGCTCAGGACATGAGGACAACTGGTGCAGTGAACAGCACCCGCTGTTCATTCCCTGTCAACAGATCAGCCCACCTCCTGTCATCACTCCCTTTTGTCCCCCCACTCAGGTGAGTCCTTTAAGAAGACACTTGCCGAACCTCCGTTCAGGAAGAAGAGGCAGCCAGCACACCCGATGTAAGCTGGACGACAGCACTCCACAGCCACCACTCACGTCTTCAGAGCCCCCAGCAAGCTACCCCCGCCCATCGTCATCCCACCTCCCATCGTCATCCCATCTCCCATCGTCATCCCATCTCCCATCGTCATCCCACCTCCATCGTCATCCCATTTCCCATCGTCATCCCACCTCCCATCGTCATCCCACCTCCCATCGTCATCCCGTTTTCCCATCGTCATCCCACACCTCCCATCGTCATCCCATTTCCCATCGTCATCCCACCTCCCATCGTCATCCCATCGCCCATCGTCATCCCACCTCCCATCGTCATCCCATCGCCCATCGTCATCCCACCTCCCATCGTCATCCCATTCCCCATCGTCATCCCACCTCCCATCATCATCCCATCTCCCACCGTCATCCCACCTCCAGCCTGGCCCCCTGCCTGGTGGACAGTCCTGCAATGGCAGCTGCAGTCTGTGCCTCAACGCAACAGTGTGATGACAGGTAGTGACGTGCACGGCTGTGCCACTGCTTCTCCAGGTGATGGCGCCAGGGTCTGATGTCTATCAGCATCACCCATGAAAAAGAAACATCAACATCAACACCGCAGAGAGCTCCACTCACACGCAGACACAACAAAAACAAAAGCAAACAAAGCCGACTCAATGACAGAAGCAAACAAACACACCTTACTGAGAACTTCAGTCTCAGAGACAAAAACAGCTCTTCCGTTGCACATTCTGACAAATGGGAATTTGGCCGGCCCGTTACATTTTGTAGACACTCCAAGCACTTGTCTTGTCTCTCCTAGAACATTGGCTAGTAGGCTGTAATAATTTAAAGAAAAGACGTGACGTTTTCCATTATCTGAGATGTTAAAATATACTGTGTACTTCTTACAAGATACTCATTTTGAAAAAAAAGAAAAAAGTATATCTTATCTGAATGGGGTTGGAAGGCGTTTTTTTCGAGTTATTCTTCAAATGCGAGAGGAGTCGCAATTTTGTTTAACAATAACTTTGAATTTAAGGTTAAACAAGTTATCAAGGACGATTTTGGAAACTTTATCTTAACACATGTTGAGACACATAAGAATAACTTCCTGTTTGTTAATATATATGGACCTAATAGAGATGACCCAGAATTCTACAACAGTCAGAACCAGAAGGAGGGACATAAACAAATATTAACAGAATGATTATGCCCCTCCTTTCCGGTTCTGTGCATTTCCAAACATCTGATTCCACTTGCCACATTGACGCCGTAGAACACAGCATCCTGGACTTGGCCAGTCTCTATCCACAGGCTCAGTTGATGTGTTGCGGGGACTTTAATGCAAGGAAAGCAGACCACCAAGTAACGTGGTCACATACTGATCTACTGACTGACCCTTCCAATTCGATTTGGTTTTCCAAGAAAACACGATTGTCTAAGGATACTGAAACCAATTAAGTTATTTTCTGACGTTCACGCTGGGTTTTGTATACTAGCATAGAAAAACTCTTGTCAAGAAACAGTGAATTTTTATGTAGCATGTATCGATTTCAGAAAGGCGTTCGGTATGGTACAACATGGTCTTTTGTTCAATATCTTAGTCACGA
>JADBJO010001057.1:493185-498646 GCA_016801955.1 Conus betulinus | reverse complement strand
ATATCTGACTGGAGATGTCCATGGACCCAGCTCTCGGAAGTCTACAAGAACGTGCTGCTGTGCGGTGGTCGGTATACTTTATGCTGCTTTGTGTGGGCCAGTCAGGTTTGGAATGGTCAACAACAGTAATGAAGTGTGTTATCTTCTTGGGGAGGTCTGTTGTTTTTTGGCTGTGTGTTGGCGTCATTGGCGTCAGTTGGCTTCAGTCATTGGGCAGCTGAGTCTCTCTCTCTCTCTCTCTCTCTCTCTCTCTATTTCTCTCTCTCTCCTCTCTTCTCTCTCTCTCTCTCTCTCTCTCTCTCTCTCTCTCTCTCTCTTATCTAGGGCACACACATACTCACCAATGTACAGCCCCTTCCCCCCACACACGGGTGTCTATAACTGTGTTAACACCGTATTCTCAACTTACACACCTGCCACACTACCCGGAACATCCAAGAGGATCAGCAGCAAGCAGACACTGGCTGAGAGACCACAGCCAGACATGGCGGCTGCTTTCCTTCTGGCCGCTAACAGTCCCACGGTCCCTGAACAGAATCCAAATCAGTCGGCCCGCTGAGTAAGTTCATCAGTGAGTCAGTAGGGCAATTAATAGATCAGTAAATGAAGGAATGATAGCAATAAAGTTCGTCGTCTCCAGAACGTGATTTGCACGGTTCGTCTGCTGTGAATTTGCAAATGACTTTCGAGTCCGAATGTAGAGCGGATTACAAGCGCTTAGCGTGGCAGAGAAATTGCTCTGATTGCGGTACAACGTCCTCCACTGTCACAGGAACTTGAACAGCTGCAACTGCTTTTCTTTTCTCCCAGGCAGCAGTAAGGTCTGTTCGTCAGTGATCCTTGAAGTTGTCATGTCTCTTTGCTCAGGCCAACACCAGCCATCGACAGTGGGGTCTTGAGGGCGGACCTTCACCTCTCTGGGCGACTGTCAGCGATTCCTGCGACCTTCAAGCGGTCTTTGAAATGCTTACGTGAAAGCATGTCCCAGTCCTGATGTTTAATCAGACATTATATGTCTTGGTGGCATAGTATCTTCCCATTCCACGACATGTTACGTCCCACCATCCATGAAGCAGGGCGTTAAATATAACGGCTTCGACAATTATGGACTGCACGCTGTGGATCCCAGAGTTGATCTCATCTGTCCAGTAAACTGCCCATGGAAATGACGCTACCGAGGTATTCTTTTTTTCTGCGCACGCAGGCTGATACTCCTGCGGACACTCCCTGTATAGACAGGCAAGGATTAATCCCATTTACCCCAACAAAGGGAGTGGAGTTTTGTACGTATGACCGTTTTTTCGTTTGTTTGTTTTTTGTTTTTGTTTTTGTCCCGCCCTTAAGGCAGCCATACTCCAACTTCGTGGAAGGTGCATGCTATGTGTACATGTCATCACTACCAAACAGCCAAGCAGACCTTCTCTTCCGAAAGTTGGTAATGGGGTTTTTGCGTGTGTGTGTGTGCAAGATGTTATGCACGCGTTCACACACGGAACCTCGGTTTTTTTAGTCTCATTCGAAGGACTCTATGGAAATGGAGTCAGAGCCAATGTTAACCTCCGAGGGACAAATCCCCCCCTGTACCGAAACGGCGCGGTGGAGATTCGAGACCCAATCTCGGGATCACCAAGATAACGAGTCCGGCGCTCTACCACTGAGCTATTCCGGCCCCCGTACCGAGGTATTGAAGTTCTCAATGTTTTTAACTGATTTCCCTGGATGAAGATTAAGGCCTGAAGGGCGTGAGTAGCGACAGAAAGTGAGAGCATATATATGTCTTGCATGGCATGACTGCAGACTTGACGAGGCATGGGCTTTCTGCAAGTCTAGCCAGTATGAGTCGGTAAACAAGGCATCATGCCTATCCTTTTCCATGCTTTATTCTGGCAGGCGAGCGAGCAAGTTAAAGAAAAACAACAACAAAGTCAAAACAAAAGAATTAACTTTACGTATCAGCTGAACTCCGTAGTCAGTGTCCCTGGCGCTATGACTGAGGACAAAGGTATGAAACAAATTCTTTACAGTATGGGAACCAGTGCGGAAGCCCTGCTTTAAAAAACGTTTACTATCGTAAGAGGTTTGGACACTTCAGCCATGTTGTGGACCGACCATGTCACACGGTAAAGGCGAATCAGGTTCACAGAAGTTCCTGGGCGTTCGCTTTGTTCACATGTCTATCCTTTCCATTGCGCTGACCGCCTTGAACAGATCTATGAACACGGCCCATCGTCACATGTGCGTGTAAGTCCCATCTTGTTCCAAACGTTCATCGTCATCCACTGTTTACGACAGAAGCAGGATAAGTATTTATATCCGCTCTTCTGAAAAACTGGCACTAAATGGTCTCATCTTGATAATATCTAAGTTGATGGTTGTCAGAATGTTTGCGTAACATTTCATTTAATATAAGTTTTATCAACTGTTTGAAGCGGTAATTGTAAATGATCATAGTTTCTGGGAAAACGTCCATTTTCGTATATTCAAAATATTGCTGAAACTTTACTTGCAAATTTACCACCCTTACCACGTATTTAAATCTTCATGCAGAGTATGACTGGAAAGACCACTTGTTTTTAAAATGCCATCAGGAGCTTGGTTGTATCGTCGCCTGTTATTCCTGCGAAGTGGCTAACGTTAAAGATTATCGAAACACACACACACACACACACACACACACACACACACATACACGTGCGCGCGCGCGCGCAGAAATAGGAAAATCAAATAGACTCATTTTTATATGTATGTATGAATAAAGGTAATGAAAAACATTTTAAAAGCGACAAATAAATAAATAAATCAACAAATAAGTAAATAAATAAAGCCATATACGCAAACCGATACGGCGCGAATGGACAACTAGCCTCCACCATTGAAGGTATGTACAGGTCTCTCTCTCTACAGGTAAGTTTACAACAAGAAAGCTGCCATGCTATGAACGGTTTTTAACAAATGCAGTTACCTTCTACGAAAAAGAAATGTACTTGGGCTAGAAAGGCGGTGGGCTAGAATACTGATAAGTTTTTTTTTTTTGTTTTTTTTTTTTTTATAAACACACACACACACACACACACACACACACACAGAGTTAAAGAGGACGACGAGAAAGAGGAAATTACTGGTGTGGAACTTGCAGAAGGGGACCGCTATGTAACAAAGGAAACCACGGGGTGTCTATGGAGTCGTTTAAATCACTAGAAATAATGAACAAAATGCATACCAAACACACACAAAAATATCAACATTTAGAGAGCGAAACAACTCGTGTAAACTTGCTACGAGAAAAAAAACTGAGAAGAGGAGGAGAAAAAGGAAGCAGAACAAGGTTAAGAAGAGAGAGAGAGAGAGAGAGAGAGAGAGAGAGAGAGAGAGAGAAGAGAGAGAGAGAGAGAGAGAGAGATTGATTTCTATTTAACACAGAGAGAGAGAGAGAGAGAGAGAGAGAAGAGAGAGAGAGAGAGAGAGAAGATTTTCTATTCAATCGAAAAAGAGAGACAGACAGACAGAGGGACACACACACACACACACACACACACACACACACACACACACACACACACACACAGATGGACAGATACACAGACAGACAGGCAGACACAGAGACAGACACAGACAGACAGAGAGATAATCAAAACACTTGCCGTTACAAGATAAAGAAGGAGGACTTAACCGCCGTCAGGTGAGGAGAGACGGTGAGACGACACAGTCACAGGCCGAAGGCGCGCGGGCTCTGCAGGAAGTGACGACACACACAAGGTAGGAGAAAGCTTCGCGTGTGATCGCAGACAGCACGGTACAAAAACGAGAGAGAGAGAGAGAGATAGAGAGAAGAGAGAGATGCACACATTCACAGTAGAGAGAGAGCGACACATTCACACGGACACGCGACAGAGAGAGAGAGATGATAGAGAGAGAGAGAGAGAGAGGATAGAGAGAACCGACGCACACAATTCAGTTCACACGCGCACCACCACAACAGAGGAGAGAGGAGAGAGAGAGAGAGAGAGAGAGAGAGAGAGAGATAGAGAGAGAGAGATGCACACATTCACACAAACACGGGGGCACAGATACAGAGAGAGGAGAGATGAGAGAGAGAGAGAGAGAGAGAGAGACGACACACTTCACACACGCGCACAGAGACGAGAGAGAGAGAGAGAGAGAGATGAGAGAGAGAGAGACGCACACATTCACACACGCGCACAGAGAGAGAGAGAGAGAGGAGAGAGAGAGAGAGATGAGATGAGAGAGAGAGATGAGAGAGAGAGACGCACACATTCACACACGCGCACAGAGAGAGAGAGAGAGAGAGAGAGAGAGAGAGAGAGAGAGAGAGAGAGAGACGCACACATTCACACACGCGCACAGAGAGAGGAAGAAGGAGGCAGGAGTGATTGAGGGGGTTGTGGGTGGGAAGGGGGGGGGGGGTAGAGAGGTAATGCGGGTAGACGAGGGAGTGGCAGGAAGGAGGTAGATATTGACAGCAACATGACACCTACACCGCCAAAATACCCCTAGCGTGTCAATCTGGGAGCTGGAGGGAGTCATTTGATAAAGTCACTGCGTTTTTTTTTTTTTCAAAGTGAAGTCATTGCAGGCGGCGGAATTTGAACAAACTTAAAGAACAAAGAGTCCTGTACCGACGAACGAAAGAGACCATCAAATCACAGATCACTGCGTTTGGTCAGTCTTATGTCCAGCAGACCCGTCACTGAAGGTGATGATGCTGTTGTTAGGAAAGAAACAAACAACACTTACAAAAAACCAGTATTTTGCCAGCCGTCTAAAAACCTTAGCCTTTCTTCATCAGGAACGACATAGTATCAGAATGGTATCATGGAAGACAGGAATAACCATTCTGACGTAACTTTCAGTATTCACTCTACGCCCCTAAATCACTCGCCGGACGGGTGAGGAAAAATAGCACGTGCTCCCCAACTCAGTCCCTGGTAAACACAATCCGGAAAGTACATTCAGAATGACCTCCCCCTTTCGTTCCCAAACCACTCCTCTCCTTCGAAACTCCCAAGTGTTCCAAACGGCAAAATACACCCAAATAAAACACGCTGCTCTCCCCCCCCCCCCCCCCCCCCGCCCCCCCCTCCCCCCCCCCCCCCCCCCCCCCCCCCGACTTTGCTCGGAAATGACTCTCCTCCATCAAAATTCTCAAATGTCCGAAACGACACAGGATATCAATGAAAATATATTGCACCTGAATTCGCAAGGGATTAGGGAGAAAGGATGGTGGTGAGGATGGAGGGGATGATGGATGGGGGGGGGGGGGGGGGGCGACTGATTCCGAAACCCGAGTCAGAACTACCGCACACCTTGCTCCAGAGCCCCACCCACGCCCGACTGAACGACTTAGGGCAAAATCCACAAACACCCCAGGAGTAGAGATGGCCACGTGTGTGGGCATTTTACGCTAACAGCTGACCGTAAGCTAACAGCAATGCACACTCTC
>JADBJO010001057.1:485685-488185 GCA_016801955.1 Conus betulinus | reverse complement strand
CAATGAACAAGCTATGAATATAATGAAAATTTCGTTTTGACACTACCTTTTTCGGTCTGTCTTTCTGTCTGTGTCTGTCTCCTCTCTCTCCTCTCTCTCTCTCTCTCTCTCTCTCTCTCTCTCTCCTCTCTCTCTCTCTCCTCCTCTCTCTCCTTCTCTCTCTCTCCTCTCTCTCTCTCTCTCTCTCTCTGTCCTCTTGGTGTATGTTGTGTGCGTGTATGTGTAGTGCAGTGTGTGTGTGTGTGTGTGTGTGTGTGTGTGTGTGTTTGTGTGTGTGTCTGTGTGTGTGTGCGCGCGCGCGCGCGCGCGCGCCTGTGTATGTGCTTGCGTCCGTGCATGCATGCATGTATGTGTGAGTGCGTGTGTGCGTGCGAGCAAGTGCGCGCGCGTGCGTATGTGCGTGCGTATGTGTGTATGAGAGAGAGACAGACAGACAGACAGACAGACAGACAGACAGAGACCTACAATCTTCAGCAATTTCAAAAGAAGGTAAGAGACACGAACGCAGTTTGTGACAACCAAAGAATCTACACACTTGGAAAGATTATCTAGAGGTCTATATGTAGCGAATGTTTGTTTGTGGCTGTCTAGTTCGGTTTTATTTTTGTTTGTTTGATTGTTTGTTTGTTTTAATCATTCTTCTTCATGTTCCCTATCATTCCCTTCTGTCACACTGTCACACCCTCGTTGTCCCCAATCACACCCGTCCCTCCTCTTCGTTCTTCGCCAGCACCACCACCACCACCACCACACCACCACCACCACCACTACCACCCATCCCCCTTCCTTCATGTCAATAACGGGCGACGTCAACAGCTTGGTAACACGAACTTTGTCTACATTTGACACTGACATGCCAAATATTTCCCCCACACCTTTTAAATCATTTATGACCTCTCCCTGTCAAACCTGAGTTGTTCCTAAAAGTTTGGTAGGTGTTATGATTTTGTTGGCTGGTTGGTTGGTTGGGGTTGGTAGGCTGGTTTGGTTGGATGGTTTATTTTTTTCTTCCCTTAGAGTCCACAATCCTCAAAGCACACCAGAGAACGGACTCATCAGGGGGGGGGGGGGGGGGGGGGGGGTTACCTTTAAGACGAATCTCAGTGGACGTGTCCTTTACACAAAAAAAATTACAACAATGGTCTTCTTAAAACGAACAAAGAATGAACAACAACAACAGCAACTACTACTACTACTACTACTACTACTACTACTACTACTACTACTACTACTACTACTACTACTACTACTACTACTAAACATTTTGTCCTGGTATTGGGTGTGTCATTGCATTACGTGTTGTAAGTGTTGCCCTTGAAAACTGACAATGTGTGTGTGTGTGTGTGTGTGTGTGTGTGGTGTGTGTGTGTGTGTGTGTGTGTGTGTGTGTGTGTGTGTGTGTGTGTGTGTGTGTGTGTGTGTGTATGGTGTCAATGTTGGTTGGCCAGCCCCCCCCCCCCCCCCCCCTCCTTGCTATGTTTTCATTGTCATAATTGATCAGGTGACTGGGTTTATGGTTTTGTATAGTGATTTTTGTTTTTGACATGTTTATAGTTAATATTGTAAAGCGCTGTGAGCTCTAGTGAGAAGGGGCTCTATAAATGTACGTTATCATTATTACTACTACCACTACTACTACTACTACTACTGCTGCTGCTGCTGCTGCTGCTGCTGCTGCTGCTGCTGCTGCTTACCACGATATTTTTAGTATCTTAGTTGAAAGTAAAAATGGAAAGTAATGTTAATGCACAGAATGGTGCTCCATGTGTGGTGAAAATGTAAGTGTTTGAACTGCTTCAGTCTTACAAGCTTAGCACAAACATATCCCAAGCATCTGAACATTACAGGCGGTTCTGTTTAGCAGGGTGGGAGTGCAGGTTCCGGGCTCTCTATTCCACCCTTTAAGGTTGAGAAATCTTATCATTCTGGAAGAGGTGCATAATTTTCCAGGCAAAAGTCATAGCATTTGTTATGGCTTTATCGTTCCCGGTTGATCTACCACTGAATTTTGTTCAATGTTTTATTTTGTGTTCACACTTGATCAGTTTTACGACCTATTTCATCAACATTTCATAAATCTAAGATCATTTTTTGAAACTGAGACATTAAACCCCGTTGCATACAAATGAAAGGAAGGAATATTGTCATTTCATGCATTCCTTTGGACTGTGAAATTATTCGTAATGGTTTGGTAATATAATGAGCATGCTAATCGTCCAGCCAAACATGCAGCAGCAGATATCGAGGGTTAACTGCCAGAACCCAGTATCTCGCTTTTTTGCCGATTTTTTTTTTTTTTACACTACACAATGTGGTCTTTCACCTAGTAAACTTTTTGGGGGGCCATGGTATTGATTTTTGATCAGTTATTGATAAAAACCCAAACCCAGTATATCCAAATGTAGAGGTAGCTTTCCCCCCTAAAACCCGATAACTCTACATGCTACATGTTCTGCCCTGTTTGAATACGCAGCACTTTTCACACACAGTGACTGCCAGA
>JADBJO010001057.1:463185-478185 GCA_016801955.1 Conus betulinus | reverse complement strand
TTGCCATTTTTAAATAGTTTTTGATGATGTTAAAAATAATTAACAAAGTTTCGCTGTTTTTCATGCTAGAGTCTAAAACCGACGACACGATGTTAAGACTTTAAATGAAAATAACCAACTAACTAACCGGAAACAACTTGAACTTTGACTCAGAACATAACAATGTGGAAAATGGAGCATTAGAAAAAAAACATCTGACTTGGACTAAATCTGTTGATCTTTCATTTTGAACGTTTGTCGATTTCTGTTCCGCTCCTCTATCATCAACTTCAACTGAATAGCTTCATACTTCATGTGGCTGATGCCTTCTGTGTGCTCGGGTAATGAGTTCTTACTTCCTCTGGTTCTTTTATTACACGGCTGTAGAAATTCACATTGCCCGCGAAATGCCCGGATTTGATTCAAGAGCTGCTGTCAGCATCAAGGCCCTGTTACGACCATATATCATTTCCTTACTTTCTTTGCTTAGCATGCCTTTTAACACGACTTTCCTTTTTTTTTTTTTTTTTTTTTTTACAGATGAGATTAAGGTCTGCAACATTGATATCATTGCCAATCGTTCAATCTTTCTTTGCAAGAATACTGCGGACACGTTGCATGTTTCCTAGCATTTGTGTTCGATAGGCACCGTTATTGATCTGTGTTTGGCATGCAATCAGTATTGATCTGTACGTTTTGTGTGCTCGTGAAACAATAATCTGTTTAGTTTTCATCTTTTCAAATCCTATACTGGCATGTTTTTGGGTTTTTTTTTTTTTTTTTCTGTTGTCTCGCTGTGGTTAGGCTAATCAGAGACATCAAAAACTCGCGTCTTCATTATGACGTCGTGAGTATTTGATCCATAAGCTAATTCATTCATTCATATGTATATTATTTTCTTTCCTTACTTATATTCATCTTTTTTTTATCTATTCATGCATTCATCCAACCGTTCATTCTTCACCGTCTGTTCATATTTTATTCTCTTTTCAGTCTCATGAAAAAAACGCGAGCCACCCTCTTTCTCTAACTGTCCATTGAGCGATGGTGCTTTATAAACAGAAACATAGAGAAATACTCTATCCTCACGCTGACGCTGTGTGTAATGGACTGAGGAAAGTATTACCCCGCTGTGACCTTTGGCGTCATGAGTGAAGATTTTTGACCTGGATGTGGTTTTCTGCCTGGACTTGGCTCTGAAAGGAATGTGAGTTTTTGTCCCCGTTGGTGCTGAAGGACTAACATTGGTTAGTTTTGTCAGTGTGTCTGTGTGTTTGTGTGTGTGTGTGTGTGTGCGCGCGCGCGCGCGTGTGTTTGTGTGTGTGTGTGTTGTTGTGTTGTGTATGGGAGAGAGAGTGTGTGTGTGTATGTGTGTGTGCGTGAGGGAGTTAGGAGGGAAAGAGAGAGAGAGAAGAAGAAGAAGAAGAAGAAGAAACTCTGTAGTGTTTTATCAAGGCTTCTTATGCTGTTATTATTTTACTGATTCTAGTACTTTGTTTATGGAGGTTTGCATCATTGTGTGCAAACATTGCTATACTTTGTAGTAGAAGCCAACTATTCCTCTTTGAGGAGAGTCGCCTTACTCTGATATATCCGAGTTCTTTAACTCCTACTGGTAGAGAATCTGTCTCACCCACACCTCCTAATCGAAACAAGAGACACTGTTGACACTACATATATATATATATATATATATATATATATAATATATATATATATATACAAGGTAAAAACAAGTTCCACATTTTCTCTACACAAGGCTAAAATCAAACATTAAAACTCGAGCTTTCGCCACACACACACTGACAAAACTATATATATATATATATATATATATATATATATATATATATATATATATATATATATATATATATATATATATATATATCCTGTTCTGACAATTGTCTGTGGCAGTCTGCTTTATATGTTGGTCAGCGATACACATTCTGTTCCAGTTGATCAGGATGATAGTACAGTCGTATGTGTACTTTCTCATACACGTGTGGATTCTAGTAGAGCACACACACACACACGCGCGCGCATCAGTCTGCAAGCCTGAATAAACCATTACATTGTTATTACTATTATTATTGCTATGATTATTATTGCGCATAATCAAATTCATCAAGGAGAATTCAGTTGTGAGACTATCTGATCAAGTTATACATATAAGGTATATCAGGTCAATGGTAGTAGATTCTATCATTTTAGTTTGTGTTACGGGACGGGGGGAGGGGGGGGGGGGGCATCATACTGTGAAGAAGAGCCACTTGTGTGTCGGCGGAGAGACTGATTTACTGTTTGAAATATATTTGAAGTGAATGAGTGCAGTTTTCTACCGGCTGGTTCAATGACTGTTTTCATACCTAACATTGACAACATAGCTGACTCAATAGATTAGCTACATCTTCGTTCCTCTGTAAGCGTTTGTACAACTCACACTGTGACAGTGATTGACCTTTCACAGTGGATCATAGGTGGAAGTGAAAAGTACATATTCAATATTCAAAGTTATAGGCAGATCTCATTACGCTGTCCTAACTTGTGTACTCATTTTATCAGTGGTGAGCCCCCCCCCCCCCCCCCCCCCCCCCCCCCCCCCCCCCAAAAAAAAAATTCAAGTACAAGAAACAAATTCTATCCTAGTAAATGTGACCTCACGCATCATTGTTTTAATGTTTGCTGTCCTGTCTTTCCTCTGTCATATGAATTGTTCTCTTATTCTAACGATTGAATGTTACTCGCATTTGTTCAAGGATTTTTGTTGCAATCATTGCATGTAAATATGTAGCATAGACATGTTTAGAAGAAGAAAGAGAAGAAAAAGAAGGAGGAGGGAGGAGGAGGAGGAGAAGAAGAAGAAGAAGAAGAAGAAGAAGAAGAAAGAAGAAGAAGAAGAAGAAGAAGAAGAAAAAGAAGAATGATAATGAGGAGGAGGAAGATTTTTTTTAAGTTTCATTTAAGAAAAATAAAAAAAAGGCATGTACTTCTGACACTGGAAGGACATGACGCTGGAGAGAAAAAAAAAAACACTAAAACAAACAAACAACTGTGCTTGTCCTCACTTTACCATCTGGTCATTCAGCCGATGTTGCTGTCCACTCACATTAGTGTGTATACAACTGACCCACAGTCCTTCTTGTGATGGGTAAGTGAGCACAGCACACCCCATCCATACCCATCTCAGGTAGACTGCGCCAGACTGTCTCTCACTAGACGATGGCCATGGCAAGGCGTATTGTCCACTCATTGCCCGTTTGTAGCTACAGGCCCAGTGCTTTATATAGCCCGGTGTTTTCGGGACCAAAGCTTTACAATGTCCCCTCTTGGATTCTCAAAACACCAAGCAATCACAACGTTAAAGGTGTGCTCTCGTTTGAAAGTACTAGTTCTCACAATTACATACTGGGAAATCTGTCGATGGATTCCACAGGGACAGTGGAATATTTCCAAGCAGCGGTTCCAAACAGTGCTGGAAAGGCCTTGTGAACATCACGGTCTACAGGACCAGGAGGTCAACACTGCAAACTGACTGCCCATGAAGCCACACTTGCTGGCTGATGCTCTGTGCACATTGTATGGTATGGCACACTCAATCTGGTGCACTGGACTAAAGCATGGTAACTGATGCTGCTGTTAAAAATCTGTAACACCAACTTCCAGGGGATCAGTGGATCCAAGACCAAACAGCTAGTGGGAATCCAAGACTGACCTTTTTCAAAGCAAGTCATCAACGGCTTACCTGTGGACATTTTCTTTATTATCTCCTACAGGAACTTGAGAACCACTGCCAGTGTCGACGTCTGCTATAGGCATGTCAAAGCCAAGACCCTCCCGATTCAGCTCTAAGGGTCTCTCCATCTTCTTCCACAATCCAAAATGTCATGCTCTTCAAGAAACTTTGCGACATCATCAGCGCCAAGAAAAAACTAAAACTGACAGACTGGAGAGGATAACCAGAACATCTGCACAACTGAAGAGGACAGACCTCACGATGCTAGTCACCATCTGCAAGAAAGCAGACCCATAATATTGATCATCATCGCCAGTAGGAGGTTTGATAGGCCGCGTCCTCTTGGCCATCGACCCCTGATTCTGACAGGGTTTACTGCAGTGAGGACACTGCCTCAAAACTCTCACCATGACCGACTTACAATGCTGCAGCTCGATGCCACTGCTCCCCCGCCCCTCCCTCCCCCCCTCTCCTATCAACCTCCCACCTCTGCGCCCGTCCCATTGTCCCTCTCTTTCTAATCCACGTACACTTCTGGCATATTCTCTGCAGAGGGATGCCACTGCACGTCAGCAAGGTGCGTACTTGTGTTAACGGCCGCCTCTAACCCTCAGAACAAGAACTTGAATGCCTTTACCTCTCTCTTGACTACCCTGCCGCAGTCGGTCATGCCTACAGTCGTCCAGTGGGTTCCAGCAGAATGCGTCATCCCAGGCAAGGAGGAAGCTGACAAACTGGCAAAGGAAGGCGGACAGCTACCGAAAAGGGACAGGGGGTCACTTTTAGAGGGGAGAAAAAATAACAGTCAGAAGGAAGCAGAAGGCAAGATGGCCTCAGCAGCAGCCTGGCCACAACAGCTTATGACAGCAGCCTGGCCACGACAGCTTATGAAAGCAGCCTGGCCACGACAGCTGTGACAGCACCCTGGCCACAACAGCCTGTGACAGCACCCTGGCCAGAACAGCTTGTGACAGCACCCTGGCCACGACAGCTTGTGACAGCACCCTGGCCACGACAGCTTATGAAAGCAGCCTGGCCACAACAGCTTATGACAGCAGCCTGGCCACAACAGCTTGTGACACAGCAGCCCGGCCACGACAGCTTATGACAGCACCCCGGCCACAACAGCTTATGACAGCAGCCTGGCCACGACAGCTTATGACAGCAGCCCGGCCCACAACAGCTTATGACAGCAGCCTGGCCACGACAGCTTATGACAGCAGCCTGGCCACGACAGCTCGTGACCTAAGCTAAATTGTGATCAGGAATGTTGACACGGGTGTTACATTTTCACTAAGTCCAACATTGGTGATTCTGCAGTATGGCTTGTGGTACATCTCCGATGACAGCGGACCAGTGACAGGACTGTGCCACACGCGATGCACCAGAACCTTGGAGGAAAAAAAAATGGCTGAGCCACGTGTGTGGGCTCCCCTCCACTTACACAAGAACTGTATCTTTTACAGCAATCCCAAAGAAAGTATTGTATTTTGTGTTTTTCTTTTACATTTTTGTCGATTTATCACAAATATGTGTATTGTAATTAATGCACAGATTATGGAATCCACCACAAAGAAAGTGTGTTCTAAAAGAAAATGCTGTTTCTGTAATGAAACACAGAACTGCATCTTCCCCCATCTGATGAATGAATACACACCAAAGTATCGTCCGCTTTACATGCGTTCAGTGAGAATTGGGTCAGTGCTTCTGTCCGCACTATCTCTCTGGTCACTATGAAAGAAAACACTAGAGAGAGAGAGAGAGAGAGAGGGAGGGGGGGGGGGGGGGGGGGGGGAATGCCAGTATCTTCCAGTACGTGGGAATTTTGCTGAAAGGCGCGCGCTAACTGAGACTGCTGTGACGGACATCACGTGCCATGCGCGCAGCTGTGAGAAAGAACGAGTGGGTACGTCAACAAGGGAGTGTGCAGTGCTGTTGGCTCACTCATGGTCAGGTGGTAGAGTAAGGGGCCTACAGACGTGCCTATGGCCCCTTAGACCCACGGAAGGGTACTTGGTTGTACTGCACGGTTTGTCAGGGCCTCCAGATCTCAGTCAGTGCCAACGATGAAGAAGTAACAGCCCAGAATAAAACAGGACCGAGTTTCCACAACTGAAGAAAGGAAAGTCACAGTCAAATGGAACTTCTGTTTCCTTTCATGTGTTTCGCGAACAAGTTGTGGACTCCTTCCATGATTTCAAGTCTTTCCTGTTTTGTCAAGTGATGAAAGTTCGGTTCCAGACAATATTTGCAGACAGCCCTTTTCCTCGCGAGGACTGACGACTGCAGAGTTCTAATCCATCTCCATCGCCTCTGCATCTCACACGCAGACGAATCTCCCTGTGGGACTGGAAACCAGACCCAGGAGGAGAGGAATACTCCAGCCGTCTCCAGCCCTTGGTCTCCCACCACGCCAAACCTTCCTAAAGCCTTGGAGCTCAGAGACAAGTTGTGTTGGGCGTGTGTGGGAGTCAGCCATACCAACCTGGAAAAGACCGTGAGACTCATGAGGTTGACAGGGCTGCAGACATCAGCATGGTCAGCCCCCATTTCACCGATGAAGGAGAAGCAGAAGTACCATCTGAAGCAAGATTAGATCCCCCGATGTTGAACGAGCCTCCCTCCACCCCTCTTCATGTCACCATTGGTGACGCGTTGGCTATGAGCCCATGACTGATTGATCACAGACCTCTTAACCTCTTTCCACACATCACCATCACATGGAATGTGTATGGCCACCTGCATCCGACCAGAAGCTGGGCGTCCATCTCGTTTCAAACCTTGCACATTTAACCCTTATTCTGTGCGTTAATACAAATACAAGTACGGAAATACAGAGCCCTCTGACTAGGACAAAATCCACAACCTAACGGCCTGCAGTCTCTAATGTTGACCACGGCAGAACATGGCTCCTGACTTTGCAAGCACTGCCACAATACGACGCATGTCATTCTTAATCTTAAGGCCCTAAAATGACACCTCTGAAATATAAAAACACACCCCTGTCTCATTATGGTGTTGGGGGGGGGGGGGGGGGGGGGGGGTGTGTAAAAACTGCATCAATAAAATTGCATAAACAATAAAATCACTTCCACTGCATGAAACGACTGTTGTGGGTGGAAATCCTTCTGAACACTCTCACCATATGACCCACCACTGGCTGCAAGGAAAGTTTTTTTCATCATCGAGCCTGACAAATTTCAGCCGACTCAAGTCCTGAAACTTCTCAACGCCTGTTTATGAAGATATCAATTTTGTGATGCTGATTATGGGAGCTTTTTATCCAGGGAACAGCAGGATATAAATGACTTGTCTGCCAAGCTACCATTACCACAGCAACATTCACTATCCCATTTCCTTTGTAGGCACGCCTCTTACTTGTGTTTTACAGCAGATGTTATTTTCTATTTTGTAACCCAGGGAGAAAACGAGAATGTAAGTTTGGAGAGAAATGTAAAACTGTTAACTGTATAAAGGAAAGGCAGTAAATCAGGTTTGGGAGATTCTATATTGTGGAAGTGCTTGTGACTCCAATTCTCTCCCACATCTTTCTCTTTCATGTTTCGTCCAGTAAGCATGCCTCCGTCGGTACAGACCCATTCACCAGTTTCTCAGCGCTGACACTTTTCCAGTACAAGGCCAGAGTAGATCGTATCTTTTATTTCCAGCAAAATCACAGACAATATACTTTCAATGTCCCCACTCTCTCACCTAATTTTCATAAATCGTGATCTTACATCTCTCCACATGTAAATCCTGAATGATATTACAAATCTTATTACAAATGCAAGTGACATAAGACTGAATTTTATTGTGACACAAATCAAGAATTGAAAACTGTATAAATTAAACATATGCACAGCAGTTACAAATGGGGTGTGGAATGATTACAGAGGTGGATGGTACCAGAACCCAATTCAGCAGTCACAAATGCACCTTCAGATTGTGTTCAGTTTCAAACAGTCATGGTGGTCATACCTACACAAAGTTATGCACTCCAAAGGGTCTAGCAGAGCTGAAGCTAAATTTTTGCCTGACCAAGCAAAAGATGGCCATCAAAGAAGTCACCTGTCTTGGCCCAGTGTAGACTAGTTTGATTTAAAAAAAAAAAAAAAAAAGAAAGAAATCACTTGTTAAAAACAGAACACACTAAATCTGGCACTGAACAACAAATTTCACCGATACAGAATTAACCTCTGTCACATGCTTCAAGCACCCATCTGCAAAGATTTTTCTCCAAAGACATCTTTCATTTCCATAAAACAGACAACATTTAAAAAAAAGATCTGCGGTCTGCTTTAAGTCATAACCTACTTTGTATCGTTTCTTATGCTTTTGACAACAAAAACTAGCACTAAATCTTCATGGCACAAGATTTATGGCAAAAAAAAAAAAAAAAAAAAATAGTGTTTAATTCAAGTTTCAACTCTGCTCAACAGTACAGGCATTTATCTACAATTCAATGTAAAAGGAATGGGGCAGACAGCACTCTCTGTGTGGTGCAGCATACATAAAGTACCATGTGGAGACTCTACATGGAAGGCACTGTCCAAACACCACTCGATAATGAAATACCATCGATGTCTCATTTGCATTTGTCCACAACGCATCATAGTCAACAATGATGAGAGCACAAAGGAATACCAGAGCAACAGAACATGGAGAAATGTGGGCATCATCACTTCCAGTACCGTCTGCCAGATTCTCTTGGTCTGTTTCTTTAGATTTTTTTTTTTTTTCAAGGGGGGGGGGGTTGTTTTTTTTTCCACAGCAGCTTTCAGAGAGGTTATAAATCATGGTCTTCGTACAGCCTGCTATGTTAAAGTCTCTCAAGCATGGGTACCCGTGTTAAAGTCTCTCAAGCATGGGTACCCGTGTTAAAGTCTCTCAAGCATGGGTACCCTCTCACTTTAACCCGTGTTAAAGTCACTCACAACAGGGTACCCGCCACTTTAACACCAAAACAGGAGAGTCAAAAATCTTCCAGAGTTAGCTACCTTAGGCTTTATAACACCGCATTTGTTTAGCCTTCCAGCGGCCAAACATGGAGGTGATAAGGCTATAGCTATTCTTACAGCAGCCCTCACAACAAAAAATTTCTAGGGAAAAACTACCAGATGAAACAAAACTGGCAAATGAATACAGTGTAAAACAGCCATGGTTTCACTGGCTGTGGAAGCCAAAGAAAAGAGAGTACATACATGTGTATGCGAGTGTGTCACGTGCATGCATGCACCTGTTCACAAGCATGTATGTATGTGTGCCTGCGATCTCCTTCTTGTGATTTACAAGAAAAAAGATAATCAATCAACTAAACTACAAATACTGCTAAAAAAAAACTTACACCTGAGACTGGTCAATAAAATGTCTGGATTGCGGATCAACTTCATTTCTGCTCGCCAAGATTTGGGCAGGTATGATTTACAACGCAGGTTCTTTGGCATTATTACAGTTGGTGCATGACACCCTGTGTGTCCTATCATTGGTATGTACACTGGTTGATCATTAAATGTGATGTGTCCAAGGCATCATGCCAACAGCCCACAAGATTCCAAGCAACAGGATGACATGTGTTTCACAAACTTGGGATAGAGCAGGACCAATCGTGATCTGATCCAGTCAGCTACAACGGACTGACCAACACTGGCACAGCCTAGTCCACCACTACGCCATCTCAACTCTCACTGAAAACAGCACCTGTGATAAGGAGTCTGCCTCTTCACAGCCATTCCACGCACACGCAGGATTAAACCCTGGGACCTTCACTCTCATGCTCTCCAACCCGAGTCACTCTGTTGATCAGAAAGTAGAGGAAAACACGTTATGCCTTTACAGACTTTCTGAACGACTGTGACCCGCTTAGGAACAGTGCGGATCGTTGTCTTCTCAGTGTAGTTGTTGGAGATCTTGCATGTGAAATGATACTGTTCCAGATCCTGCAAACAATCCTCAAAATGTGGCAATGATCTGCCCCAGTGTCCCACCAACTCTAGCAGCACCCTGCTTCACCTGCCCATGGGAGCGACGAGGCACAACATACTGACTAGGACACGGAAATGCTGTTGATGACCGTATGGCTAAATACAGTCACTACAAATAACAGTGTTCTGTGCATTTTTAAACTTTGTCCCGACCTTGGCGTCGCTCAATCATAATAGATAACTTGCATCCTTATCTGGGATGAACCAAATCAAATATCAACAACAAAGTAAAAAAACAAAAAAAAAAATCAAGACCAACTTTCCAAAAGATAAGGCAGCTTCTAAACATAGTGCCTACTGTGGGATCACTCGCACCTGATGGACAACTTGCCTTCCTCTCTGGAACCAAACAAATAAAAACAGAACAAACAGCTTGCAGCGCCAAATTTCCAAAAGATAAGGCAGCTGCTAGCTATGGTGCCAACTGTGGGATCATTTGTTCATAGTGGATGACAGGCTTTCCTTTCTGGAATAAACCAAATCAACAAGAAAAAAAAAAAAAAAAAAAAAAAAGGGGGGGCACTGTGATACTGAATTTCCAAAAGATTCGGCAGCTTCTAAACATAATGGACAACTTGCTCTCCTTTCTGAAAGAACCATATCACAACAAAACCCAGAAGTAAAAGAAACTGTTACTCCAAATTTCCAAAAGACAAGACAGCATCTGAACATGGTGCCAACTGTGCGATCACTTAACACTTAATGAATGAACTTGCTCTGCTTTCTGGGATGAACCAAATCAAAACTGGCAACACCAAATTTTCAAAATATAAGGCAGTTTCTAAGCATAAATACCAACTGTGGGATCGCTTTCACAAAAATGGACAATTTGCTTTTCCAATCAGAAATGAACCAAAATTTTTTTTTAAAATGAGAAAAAAGATTAAAAAAAAAAAAAACCTTGTGACACAGAATTTCCACAAGATTCGTCAGCTTCAAAACAAAGTGCCAATAGTGCAATCACTCAAACATAATGAACAACTGGCTTTCCTTTCTAAGGTGAACAAAAAGAGAACAGCCAACCAAATAAAGAAAACTTTGTGACATCAAATTTCCTAAAGTTAAGGCAGTTTTTTAACATAGCGCCAACTGTATGACCACTCACAGATAATGGACCACTCTCTTTACTTTCTACGATCAACCAATTATAACAAATAAACAGAAAAAAAAAAAAAAACTTGTGACGCCAACTTTCCAAAAGATTTGGCAGCTTCTAAACATGGTGCAAACTCATGGAATCACTCAAATATAATGGGTAATTTGCTCTCCTTTCTGAGGGCCAAAAAACAAAACAACAACAGAATAAAAACTCGTGACGACCAAAACCAACAGAAAAAAAAAAGACAACAACAAAACAATGTAACAACCAAATTTACAAAAGATCCATTCGGCAGCCCTTTTTGTTTTCCACCTGACAATTCAGTCTTTCAATTAAGGCAGTAATCAGACCTGCTTTAGAAAATGTGCTTTTGATGAGATCTGTTTGATATTGACAAAAACAGTTTGACATTTCATGGACAGCACTGGACAATAACAAGGAAGATGACATGGCCCTTCACTGCGCCGGCGGGGGTGCTGGCTGATGGTGCAAGGGTTGACCTTGGTCTGGTTGACCTTGCTGTGGCTGGTTTTCCCCTGGCTGACCCAAATTTTGGACAGGCTGCACTTGATTGATCACGTCGAGATTATTCTGGAAACAAAAAAATGTCGCTCACCCTTAGAATTCCGCAACTTCTTTTATTGGATTATCACACTTCCCACCTCCAACCTTCCCCCCCCTTTCCCTTCTCCCATC
Source organism: Conus betulinus (assembly GCA_016801955.1). NCBI lineage: Eukaryota > Metazoa > Mollusca > Gastropoda > Neogastropoda > Conidae > Conus > Conus betulinus. The sequence goes on along the minus strand of JADBJO010001057.1, from coordinate 466,694 downwards.
TGAACTTCTTAGCAATTCCTTCACCACTCTCTCTTTCTCAAGTTCACCAATACTGGGGCCTGCTTGGCTGCACAGATACAGTATCAAGACTCCTGATCCAAAATCTGGGTTTGCTTCCGACTTGACAAGTGAAGCTGGAAGAGATTTTGTCGTCGGAGTTCGCATCTGTACCAATTCCAATCCCTTGCTAGTCCTTCCACCGGGACTTCAATGAGAGTGGCCCTGCGTATGAACCCATTTGAAAAGAAAACGCCAGAAGGTCAGAACTAAACAATTACTGTAGCAAACAAACAGGCTTGGTACATGCAATCGTCCGTACACAGTATCAATACAGGCACCACTGACCACCACTGAAGTGGCTAGCCACCAGTGCTGGTGTTTCCTCCGGCGGGGTTCTTCACTTTGACTTGAGACTGATTGCTCTCTGTCAATCAACAGTGCTAAGGCTGCCACAGGACAAATCCAGGTGTGGCTGTATGAGCAGAGCAGCAGAGGTGTAGTACTGCAGGCAGCACACTCAGCTGAGCTTTGCCTGAGGAAAAGCAAAAGTTGCTGAAATCTGCAGGGTATCCAGCACCTATGACCGCCCTCCTCTGGAAAACATGCTTTTGAAAATGGCACAATCTGAGGAAAATGTGAGCACTAAGTGGCGTTCCTTCCACTTTGTGGTCCGACCATAATCAGGACATTTGTTCACGTCTTTCACTTTCGCAGCGTCTTGCTGCTGTACCATGTCGGGAAGATATTGCCCAAGACTTCGTGATGTCAGTGTCATGTGCTAGCACGCCTCTAACACATTGAGAGCTTCACGGTTTCTAGCGTCATTTCTCATCTTCTCCTTGTTGTTTTTCTTTGTTTGTTTCTAAGATTGTTTACTTAGTTCACTGATTCTCATATCAACATCTTTTGCTGAAATCCACAAACCTGTGGACATCTGACCGATGATGAAACAACACCAAACCACGTCAAGTTCATCAGCCACTCCACTTTTTGTCACATTCAGTTTAAAATCAAAATCATGCTGGTGCCACATAAAAGCCCACTAGCTGATAGCACTGCAAAATAAACTATCAATACCCATTATGGAATTTAAAATCTCATTCCCTAAACCTCAGAGTACAGCAATATTTCTAGCATGTTATAAACTTTAACAGGAATAAAAGAGAAAAAGACTCCTATGATGAATGTATGCATACAGACTTTCTAAGACAAGGGTGTTGGCCACCAACACAGAAAAGCGTCAGACGACGATCAAGGCAAAATCAAATGGTGTCTGAAAGGAAATTTCTAGCACAGGACAACCAGATAATGAAGCAACACACACACACACACACACACACACACACACACACACACACACAAACACACACACAAAATCCAAATCTTACTGGCTGTGGTGGATGCTGCACTTCTTGAGGCCTTGCCTGCTGCCCTATGCCTCCCTGCTCCTGATGACCCTGTACCGGCTGCCCCATGCCCTGCTGAGGAACTTGCTGTTCTGCCAATCCTCCCTGTTCCTGATGACCCTGCATCGGCTGGCCGATGCCCTGCTGAGGAACTTGATGATGTGCAGCGTTCTGTCCCGGCACTCCTTGTGGCATCTCTTGCTGGGCCCCTCTGTGAAGCCAATAGTCATTTCAGTCGTTCTTCTACACTGCCTGAAACTTGGCCACCATTTTGTTTTTTTTCTTTTTTCTCTTTTTGGGTTTGATAATTGGCAGTATCTAAAACTTTGGTCAGAGCTAATACATTTAAAACCTAACTTTTTTATGAACACTTCAAACCTGTATGTTGAACATTTACCAACTGTAGGGTTTCAAGGAAAATGGAGTCTCAACCAAACCCAAAAACCTTTTCATCAAACTTTTGCCGACTGCGGGTTTTTCATGTATGCCTATGGGAAAAGGGGCTCAGCAAAAATAAACCAAAGGGGTCAGCATCCTCTCTAGAGGATCTTGTATGATCAGGTTTGAGTGGGAAAAAAGGGATGAAGACCCTTCTTCAGAATTCCTTTCCAAGTAGTCCCAAACAGAGGAATTACCTGATACTCAAATAAACAGATTAGCTTCTGTCCAGACTGTGTGGACTTCAACGGAACAGTATAGTGCTCCTTCCCTCTATATTTGTTCAGTGCCAGAATACCTTTCCTGCACACAGACGGTAAGGGGAGAAGGGGGGATGGCTGGGTGATGTGGGTGTTTAGAGGGGAGAGGGGAACAGAAGGGGAAGGGAGGGTAAAGAAGATGAAAGAAGGCAGAGGGAAAGGGGTGACAGGAAAGGGGGGGGGGGGGGGGCATGTGGACAAAAGAGGTGAGGAAGAGAAACTTGGAGAAGGGGGGGGGGGGGGAGGGGGGGGGGGGGGGCAGGCAACCAGTTTTTAACATAAAGTTCCGCCATCAGCATTAGATCTGAATAGTGGTGGATATCACTTTACTAGCAACAGAACATAAAGTACAGACAAACAAAATTCCAACTAAATGTCGCTTCAGTTCCTACCTAAATTGTCCTGTTTTTGCCTGTAAATAAGTGCATGTCTGTTTCACTATCATATGTCTACCTTCTCTAGCCTGTATGATATCCACTGGTCACAATCACCCGTCACACGCACTAACATGAACTGTATTACCATTCATGGGCCAACAATCACACCATCAGCCCACCCACCTGTTCCACCTGCTGTGGCTGCTGTTGATGAAACATCGGTTCTCAGGCTGAAAGTGGAGATTGTTGTCCGCAGGAAGCTGCCCAACACAAATGTCAACACTATATCACACCTGATTCGAGAAGACAGGCTTTCAGTGCAAAGCAAAGAAACACCTCGTTTACAGGCAATGTTCTTCTTCCTCTCCTAAACAAAATCACTAATTCTATACAACAGAAATTTTCTTACCCCAAATTTGATGTGGACGGGTGTGAGGGTGAAGGGAGGGAGTCAGATAGGAAGATTTTCTCTTCACTGTCAACATTTGAGAAGAATTTAAGCAGACCCCCAACCCACTCCAAATCCTGATGAGATTTTAAGCTGAGGTTATGCACCTGAACATATGCATTTGCAGTAGAAAAAAAAAAACCAATTTGGTTTTTATTTTCTACAATTTATCCTCATTTCTTGTCTTTTAAAAACGCACAATAGTAAAATGTAGATGAAAAGGGATTTTGTATCGACATTTAAAATGAATCAAATAAAACTGTTGGCAGCTCAGCCAGATTATCATAACACTGGACAAATAATGTAGATCTGTAATGATGATGACATTAAACAGCCTGAAACCTGTGCACTGACAAAGTTTCCTACATTAAGTAAAACATTATGAATTATGTACCTTACTGTTGATGCCTACGTTTGATAATTTTCCCCCCATTTCATTCCCTTTTTTCCCTATCAAAAAACAACATTACCAAATCAACTGTTTCTCACACTTATTCTGTCACCACAGCTATAAAATTTAATAACAGATTTTCTTTCTGAAAAATGTAAGCTTTGATATCACATACTGTAACTTACTCAC
>JADBJO010001057.1:428185-458185 GCA_016801955.1 Conus betulinus | reverse complement strand
GCGCACAGCCCACAGGGACTGTGAGAGGACCGGCCTGGCTGTAGCTGTTAACACAGTGCACACAGCCCACAGGGACTGTGAGAGGACCCGGCCTGGCTGTAGCTGTTAACACCGTGCGGGACTGTGAGAGGACCGCACAAGCCACAGGGACCCACAGGGACTGTGAGAGGACCGGCCTGGCTATAGCTGTGTTATGGGAGAGTTGTGAACGGATTGCCATGAGGCCACCAGCTGAAGCAGACGTTTCCTGAATGACCATGAAATCCACCATCTGATCTGGCCCTGTCATTCCCGTAGCAATCACTACTGCCTGTCCTAATTTAACGTACAATCCACTTCCCAGAAGACAAAATACTCATTGAAAAAATAACCACATTGCTTCGAATCCTCAGCCACCTCTTTTCTAGGCTGCACATCACCTTACAACTGTTCCAAGTCCAGACAAAAACCCCAAACTCCAAGGGGAAAAGGGGGGCAGGTTACATACCTCTCTCTGCAACACAGCTTCCACCTCTTGTATGTCCCAGAACCTATCTTCATTCAGATCTGTTGAGGAAAGAACACAATGAAGACAGTTACTTCTCTCCTCCTTCTGTTCAACACATTCATCCCTTCCTCTTCTTGGTGCACATTAATCTTTGCACATTTTAGGTCACAGCACTGTCCTTCCAAATCATAACCACTTCACCCTCTGCAACCGCTGGATATGATGGCTGAATGACAAATCTGTACCTGACAACCTTCTGACCATTTGCCCTAAAATTGCTATCAGTGCATTTTTCAACAAAAATGAGTATGTCTTCTCTGATGAATGTGCACAAATCTTAATATTTCTTTTGTAAAAAGGAGGGTTGAGGTGGGAAAGGCTATGTCTGTTCATTTTCATCTGCAATCAACCACAGAAGGTAGGGAGATAGCTAATCTTGTGTTGACTACAATAACTAAAAAAATGGGGGGGAAAAAAAAAGAAGAAAAAAAAAGCATAAGGGGTCTTACCATGCATCATAAAAAATGTTTTGGGGTCAAAGTCCTGGTCCTCCATCTTGTCCTCATTCTCCCATACCTCTTCAAACTGATCTTTGCTGCCCTGCAAAGACACACCCTCACATCAGACCAGGTACAGGTTCAATTCTACATTCAAATATCTGCACGGAACAGAACTGTTGTACTGAAGAACTTTCATTGTTGGAACAGATCTGTCTGGATGAAGCTGAATCTGACAGTCAGTAGTTGCTCTGAAAGACCTTAGCTGGCAATGTTTTTTTTTTTCTTTCCTTTAAACACATTTGCAAACTCACTCAATTTTCCACTGCCGGAGACAACTGTTTACTGGTCTACGGGAAACAACTATTCACCTATTTACTGGTCTATGGGAGACAACTATTCAACTATTCACTGGCCTATGGAAGACAATTATTTACTGGTCTGAGATCAATCTAACAACAAGGAAAAAAAAAAAAAAAAAAAAAAAAAAATATGTTTTTCATTTTGCACTGGTGGTGCCAAGCCCACTGTGTAATCGTGCAAGATTCATATATTGGTGGATAAAAACCCATTAATCAGAAATCTTTGCTGACCCTGCATTTTTTTCCTTCTTTCTTTTGTTCCCTTTTTAAATTCTTTACGGTGTAGAACGTTTAAAATCTTCTTTCTCGCAAGAAATCAATAAGGCAAAAGGCATAAATCGAAAGCAAAGCAGATCAGTGGCATCCCCGATTCCTGCTCCCTTTGCCTCCTGCCACCTACCGGGTGTTGGATTTTCTCATGTTGCTGTGTTTTCTGCTGCAGCTCTTCATGGTGCTCCTTGATCTTCTGCCTCTCCTCCTCCGGGACCTCCTTCAGCTTCTTCTGGTACTCATACTCCTTCTCCATCTCGTACTCCTTGAAATCCTGGCGCCGCTTCACGTCCACCTCTTCCAGGTCTTTGGTGGTCTGCAATACGCTTCAGGTCAGGCGGAAGGCAGAAGTGATCCTTAAATTTAGGCACACACACACATGCTCGTATGCATGCATCAAACCTTACTCGTTTCAACAACATATCCATGCCAAAAATCAAAACTGAAAGTTATTATGAGTCCCACTGAACACTAAGGCCATGTACATATAGCACAGTAAGACAACTATGAAATAACAATAGAAAAATGCAGTCCCATATGCACTTGATACAGTCATCAAATAATTACAAGACAATATGATACATATCTATCAAAACCAAAAGATAAAAAAGGGCAGTCTCTATCAAAACAGCATCCAAGAACAGACTCAATCTGTGATATCTCCTGCACAAAATGAACATTCCATCCCGTTCCTCATAAGCTTAGGACCTATATCATCCTGATCTTTTAAGTATCAAACTGACAATTTCTTCCAGTTCCCTTCACTCTGGATTATTTTCGTCTTTTAAACTTTTTTGTTTAATGTACCATATTTTCTGGACTAATGTATGGTGATTTACGCTGTTTAAGACTTCTTATTTCTGAAGCATCTTATGAAGGTTAGATCACTGTTCATATAAACCACCACCATATACGACATCGACATCTTCATGTGAATCTTACATGTTTTAATAAATGATATATGCCACTGCATCTTGCAGATTTGAACACAATGATTTCAATGCAGCTTATATTCCAAAGAACCTGATTTGTGGATATAAAATCATGCAGAAACTAGAAGTATGAAATATTTCAAAAGCCACCATGTTTGAAAAGTACATTTACTTCAACAAAAAAATGTAGCCTTTTTTTTATTTGCAACGAATAGCCCAAATAATTAATCTAACAGCCCTTACCTTTTGTCAGGAACACTATCAAAACGCTTTATGACCTTAAACGTGCAATGCCTACGCAATCAGTGTGGTTTCAAGTCCATACCTTCAGGATCAAATGTTCAAGGTCTTTAACCTCGAAAGAGTGTGGATTACGCAGATCAAGATGGCCAGGAATTTCCATACGATTCACTGTTCCCCCTGCACAGACACCATATAAAAAGTTGCTCAATGGCATGTCCCATTCACGATGCTTCAGTCTGCAACTCATTCCCGTAATCCTGTAATTAGGTCAACAATTAAACTGAACTGGTTTAAGGACTCAGGTATTTTGGTTGTCCATTCTGCCCACCATAAGTACATTTGAAGTGTAATAATTCTATATACACACTGCCATTTCATACCTAATCTGTGTTCCCATACTGGGTATTTGGGAAGCTTTGAGTGTACGGACAAGCCGTTTGAGAACAACAGCATTTTCCTTGGTCACACACACACACACGAACAAACACAAACACACGCACACACACAACACAAACACACTCACACAACACAAATACACACACACACACACTCATTCCTGCCACTGTAACCCCATAGCTAGTTACTCTGTAATGTTGTACTCATAAAGAAAAGAACACATAATTTACCAACTTTTCACAAAATTTTAGAAGCCAACTTCAAACTCTACATATACTATACGAAAAAAACAGCTTTTTCGTAAGTCGCACTAAACAAACATTTGTGGATAACCTCATTTTCATTTCAGAAAGGGAGCAGTTTTTTTTGATCAAACACAATTCACCCAAGAATCAGGGTACAATTAATGTTTGGGAATTTTTTTGTTTGAACTTCCAAATAACTAACAAGTTCCAGTACTCAAGCCTTCAAATCCCTGCTGTGAACTGATTTCACAAGCTACATCCACAATTGGTCAAGACAAATGTTTTTACGCCCAGTCAATTTTCACAGACTTTTAAGCCTTAAAAAAAAAAGGGTTGTGTCTAATATCATCTGGCGATGAAAAGACATTAAACAAACCTCTGAACTGAAACGAACTGAAAAAAAAAAGGTATCATGTTTCACCGAAGTTTTGCAAATCTTTATAACAGTACACATCCCGTGGCATTTCACAGATAAGCTAGCCTATGTTATGTAATTTCGATTTAACCGATCTGAACATATTTCAAAATGAATGAAAAACCAACAACCAACCCGGTAAGCTGGCTCATGGGTAGCACAATCACAACTGGTTGGACCTCACACACCTTTGACCTACTGTGGACAAACCATTATGCTTCTACACTGAAGCTACATAAAGCAAGGTAAAGAGACCCAACAGTGAACTGACCGGCTGCCACTCTGCTCTTGAGGCGTGCCAGCTGCTGCAGGCGCTGGATCTCCATGCGTTTGATCTCATCCAGCTTGGTGCGCACCGCCTTGTTCACCAGCTGAAGGTGCATGGCGATGGCGCCGCTCTGAGAGCACAGGCACAGATGTCCCTCTGTCAGCAACTCACAGCTTTGTCAAATTTCTCACCTAACCTAACAAAAGCACAGCTCTCAACACCTGGGTTTTTTTTTTCTTTTATTTCATGTATTCTAACCACTTGCCTGATGCTCATCCTGGTTATATGCGGAAGTTAACTATTTGTACATGCACTGCATCGCTTCTGCAATGGAGGTTGCAGGTCGCAATCTGCAGCATTTCTTAGGGTTGTTTTCCACCGTTCAGTAAGAATACAAAGATCCTGGAATCGTTCAGTTCTGGACTTGGGCATGCAGATGCCAAGGCATACATGCTGAACTTTCCTGATCTGGATGTTCAGCAGGGCTGGAGAAGCTTCAGTTTTTTTCTCCAGCCATCCAGACCAGTGAATCAAAAGGTTACCACCCACCAAGTTGTCATAAGCCAAAGACTTGCAAGAAATCTGTAATTAACTTTTTTTTTTCTTTTGTGATAGATATAATTAGTAGTAGCAAGCATCGAAACTAAGGCAAGGCCCAGTTCAACAGATGAGTGGGAGATGCCAGCCAAGCAGCCTTGCCTTTTCATCGCATAGCGCTCTTTTCAAAAAGGTGACAAGGTTTGTTTCCTTCCATGCCGACAGTTCCATTTCTTGCCATCTAACCACCTCTCTGTCCCCTTCTGTTTTTGAAGTGGGGAGGCTACAAGCAGTCATGGAAGCAAGACAGCAGACACAGAGTTATTGGACTACCCAATGAACGGAAACAAACAAGTGAACTAAACAGAGACAACACGTTTCAACCAACTGCTCTTCTTCAGGCAGGACAAATAACATTAAAAAGCATCAAAGCTAGGTGACTGTGTGTCCCTCTGATGTTTTTGATGTGTGCAACACAGAACACAGCAATGCGATGTAACATGGCACTCTACTTTCATTTCCATGACCCACCAGGTCCACTGAGATGTAACCACAGGCATGAACAACCATGCTGCCCCTCTCCAAGTGTTTTCAGGATACTTCCTTAGGTAATGGGGAACCCCTTGGGGTGTCTATCTAAGTCTCCGATCCCAATGCATTCTGGGTGTTTTCTCCCCATAACCCACCTCACTCTGAAACAGGTCACACTACTCACAAGAATTCTTAAAGAGTATATCCGATCTTTTCTATGTGCATACGTATGTAGAATGTTCAGCCACAAATAGGCCAGTACACAGGTTGACATAGGAGACAAGAAATCTCCCAGTCTACACTTCAACTACCTGCCATGTAAGGGCTCAAACCACGTCCCCCAGACTGAGAATCAAGTGATATAACCACTATACTGCGGCTTATTGTACTGTGGCGTACCATGTCATATGGTGTTATGTCATGGACTGTCGTTCAACATTCAATGGCTGTTGTAAGAGGTGGAGGCAGCGATGAATGAAGTCATGTGGTGTCATGTCATGGACTGTCATTCTATGCTTAATGACAGACGTGTTAAAGAAGTAGATGAGCTGATGGATCACGTCATGCAGAGTTATGTCATGGATTATCATTCGGCATTTAACCCACTGCCTGCCGCATCGACCGAGATCAACCACAAGATTTCCTCTTTCTGAATAACTGATCGACCAAGATCGTCCGCTGAATACTAGGTCAACGACTTTCACTTTCACCATCCCATATCCAAGAATGCAATCGTGACAGAAGAGTCTTCCGTATGGAAGTTTCTGGACACCATTTTTTTGTTGTTGTTGCAAGAGTTTTGGCGGAGAAGTTTTGCTGCTGTGAATTTTCAAAGTTCAGCTTTTTTTAGCGAAGATTTTTTGCAAGTTTTTTGGCGGAGAAGTTTTGCTGCTGTGAATTTTCAAAGTTCAGCTTTTTTTAGCGAAGATTTTCTGGGAAAATGGCGGATCAAGTAAATGTGCAACTTGTAGAATTCATTTTCTGATGCGACAGTGATGAAGAGAGCATATTTGAGGGCTACACTCTTGAAGACGATTTGAAGTGAGACGACTCAGACGTCTATCTTGGCCTAGTTATAAATAAAGATCAACTGCTGACTGATTTTGAGGCCGGAATCAAAAATGATTCAGGGCGATGATAATGACAATGTCGAATTGCCCACTGCTGCTGGGCCCAGCACAAACACACACACACACACACACACACACACACACACACACACACACACACACACACACATTAAAAAAACAAAAGTTGCTAGAGATTCTTTCACTGTTGACTGGAGGGGTAGGCTACAAAAAGTGAAGCTCAAAAAAAAGTTCACTTGTTTTGGTAGCCAGGAAACTGGGTCAGTCAGTAGGTGTGTCCCATGATTTGCCTGTGGGACCCGTCACCTTTAGCCTTTTGATATCAGAGGAATTTTGGCAGACTTTTAGCGAGAAACACATTTATTTGCTGCACAAAGGCAAGCAGAAAAGGATGAACATAAACTCTGGCCTAAATTCAAAACTGCTCTCGTTTATCAAAGAGCAAAGAGGCGATAGACAAGAGGTACATCATCACCACAGAGAGAGAGAGAGAGAGAGAGAGAGAGAGTGTGTGTGTGTGTGGGGGGGGGGGGGGGGGGGGGGGGGGCGATTGCCTCAGTGCACTTGTGCAAAAGCACATTTTTGCTGAATTCCATCACAATCTAAAGTCCAGTATTCAGTAATCTGTTCTTGTTATTTTTTTCCCCTTAGTAGTTAGAAGTCAGAAGTAGTATGTGATGCCTTCAGTTTAATAAAATTGTTGAAGTTTGGGGGTTTTTTTTCCCCCTTCACAACAAAAGTTGATTACTTAGTGTGCAGACCATACAGAATGACTTAATTTTGTTCCTGAAGGTTTCAGTACTTTGTTTAGACTTGGAAAATCACTATGTGCTCTTAATCCATGACATTCTGTGGGTACAACAAATTTAGGGAAAATTGTTTTAGCACCAAGAACACTTAAGTAGAGGCAGTCTGTTCGTTTTTTTTTTCCCCCCTCATGTACCAGTTCACTATATATGGGGAAAAAATGTCTGTTTTGGATGGAGTGATGTCTTTGATTTTTTTCATTACTTTTTGAACAGATGAAGTAAAAGCAAACTTTTTTTTGAGGTTTCTTTATGGTGAGTGTGTATGTGTTGCGAAGTTACCTCACTTGGCATGGTATTCTCATAGTCATGTAGGAGACAAAGTCATGCAGTAGGCAGATGGTTGGTAATCAATTTCGTAGGAAACAGAGAAAGTGCTTGATAGCATCATATGGTGTCAAGTCATGGATATTCATTCAGTTTTTAATGGCCGATGTGTGTATGTGGAGGAGGTGGAGTCTATATGTGCATACTTAGCTTTTCTTGTTGGTTGTTAAATACATGACTGAAAACACCTTAGACTAAATGTGAACACAGACGAATGTTAATAAGCTATGTGTGAGTTGCACAACACTGACCTTTATATCTGATACATTGGCAGTTTCCAGCTTTTTGCGGAAATCATCGTCCGACTCCAGAGCTTCAACAACTTGCTGCAGGTATCGGTCATACTCCAGTCCTGTTCCCTGCAACAATCCAGATCAACAACCATGAAAAGTTAGTTCTCCATGTATGCATCTGCATGTATGTGTGCCTGAATGCGTGTGTCTTTTCTCTATCTTTTTTCTTTGTTTTGTTATCAATCAAATGTACTAAGACATCTGTTATGTCACTTAAATATAAACTGAATGTTTCACAAAATTTCAATCCAAACGACTTACTAGCTGATAGTTTGTAACTGTTTATCACTAGATAGCAAATGGGCCAGTATTCAAACAGACAAGATAAGCGATAACAGCTCACAGTGCTCCCATTGGTGACTATACTATTTTTCCAATTTGGCATATTTATTTCTTTTGTTTATGATCAATCGAATTCTTCAACCCTGAACAGTCTCCAGCCAGTTCATCTTGAGTTTTTTCTCTTACACGACTTAGACGAAGTCTTGTATGCTTGTTTTTATCTCATTTCCCTGCCAATTCATAAAATCCATTGATATTGATCGATATTCAACAAACTTACTACCATGAACATGCAAACAGAAGAATTCTAGTTTCTGTCACATGGTTACTCCTCTCGCTCAGTCTCTCATGTGCTGTGCACATGGCACACACATTTCACTTGTTCCACATCACACACCGGACATGGCACACACATGGAAACATTCTTCTCACCAGTCTCCACAACAATTTATGACTTGCTTGAGGTTTACACACTTAGAGAACTGCCTACACTTTCAATGACTTTTTTTTAGTAAATTTGAGATGCAAGTTTTTGAAGACTTAACATATATTTTTTTTCTGGACACTGACTGCCCCAGTGATACTTCAAAAACATGGATAAGTATACTGTCAAAACAAATTGGTTTTAACACATACCCATGTCTCTGTTCATTGTCTCACTTCACTCAGCTCACTGATCCACACTTGTCTCACATCTAACATCAGGTCAAACAATTTACATTGCACTTTCCACATGCACACATTTTTCATGAACACTCAAATTTTAATACACCATTGACAACGGTACGCTTGCCTTAACTTGACCCAGAAATTTTCCAATTATGTAATGAGAGGAAGCTATTTGTTCATCTACTGTAATCTCTTTTTTTTAATGATGACAGCTGTAACCAAGGCAATTGATGGTCAGATGGAGTTATGAGTTCTTATCGCATGACAACGACACTGGTCATTCTGGTGCGATTCTCCGTCACGTAACTGGTCACTATAGCTACAGTGAAAAACTTTCTACACTCGTTTACGTATCACAGCACCACTAACAGCCAACACATCCTATCAGACAAGATCTTTTCCACTGTAACAGACTTTCTGACTTATCCACTTTTAAATGGGGACTTTCGTTCGTAATGCTTATATATAGATCCTCGGACTGATAGCACTTCTTGGAAGATCTGGTTTAGCATATTTGATTGAATGTTTACCTTAACTATGTGGTTTACCTCATTTGTACTGCCCCAGAGATATTCATTGGCATAACCAATTTTTGTCTCTTTATTGACCTTAACGTATCTGATGCGAGATCTTTATCACTGAGAGGGGTTGGGGAATTGTTGCAAAACAAATTCAGGGATCGAGGGACAGTGTGTGTTCACTACATCAGAACATAATGTTCAGGTAGGATAGTTTTTGTCTTCTTTCCCTTCCACTTGTGAACTTGCATTGATCTTCTGTTCGCCCTATGCCAATACTTCGGATCAAAACTACTTTGACATTACAATAGGCATGATATTGAAATCGTTACGCATACAGTACCCCTTTGATATTATAAAGGATTTTCCATGCATAGCCATATTTTGGTCAATATATGTTAACAGCTGGTTTCGATTACTTGGGTGAGAGGGGGGGGGCAGGGAAGGGGATCTAGTTGGTCAGAAGCAGACTGCACAGTTGAAGCTGAAGGTATGTATTGATCAAGATGTTTCTTCTCTTTGTTACTGTTCAGCTGTGGCAATATTGTACAGTGGATAACTGTCCTTTGAAAATAAATGCTTGAATACATCTACGGTTCTCTACCAGTTAGCATTAGTTACATTTTTGTATTTGGGTCTCTAACACTCGCCATAACCTGCCCCAGAATTAACATAACTAGGGGTCAGTACGATGGAACATACATAACTGTTACGTATTCATCCTAACCGTTGGCTTCCTCATCTTTGGATCTCTTCAGCTGGGTCCTCATAAGTTTACCTGTCTTCCTCCATGGCTAGGATGGTTACTATCTCCCTGTACAACCCATAATGCAATGGAAAACTAGGTCTAGAACAAGCCCCCTCCCACCCTTCAACAGCATTAACATCGTAACAGGATCACTTCAGTGTGTATAGATACCCCTTTCTCCAATGTCTGGTATCTACCTTGTCGGCTCAACTTTGATTCAAAGTATTCCATCACAGTCTAAATCGTTGAGTGGTTAAACATCCATTCTAGAGGCATAATGTTGATTGCACAGTGATGCCCATTTATTAGTCATGAAATTAGAAGTACAGATCTGCTTTGCATTATTTTGTTGATAATGCATACAGGATGTAGATGCCTCAACAACTAACCATCAAGAACAGTGTTGTATATCAGCTATGATTTCAACACTAACTGGTCAAAATTTATACCTTGTGGAAAAAAAACAGTATATGGTGCACTTCATCAGAATCAACATAGTGTGAGTGCAAACCACAACATGATTTGAAGCCAGAATGACTCAGTATGGACCCAATAGTTATTATTAGACCTTAACGGTCATGTGGGCTGTTTGTTTGCAAAGGGTAGCATCTGATGTGCTGGGTTAAATTGTTGATAAATGCGTTTGATGAAAGAGATGCAGCAACACTATTAAATACACTAATCTGTTTATGCTCAGCTTCTGTTCACACAATGTTGGTATTATGTTTCTTTATTACTCGTTTATACTTTTTGTATATACTTGTTTTTCATTTTTGTCTAGTTCCTGCCTACCAAAACCTTCTTTTTCCTGAATATGATAGGTATGACCCAAAGAGTCTATTTCGACCAAACTGGTCATAACTGGTTAACAATTGTGGTACATCGTACTTGCTGGTCAATCCAATAGAGACTATTTACCTTACCTGCGCTTATCTTCTAAACGATTCGGACTGGTTTCAGCTGTTCGTGGTCCTCTCACATGTTGGTATTGCTTGTTCCTTATTGTATTTGCACATTTTATTGTGTTGTTTTAGTGTGTGTTCCTTTTTTGTGGTCTCGGTGTGTGTTGTTCTGCTTGAATTTTCATGTTGGGGTGTGCTTGTCAGGACACTGGGAAAACTGATACAATTGTGTCTGTCGAACGTGTTAAATCTCTGAGATTATATACCTGTATGTGAATTAACAAACTAGATCTATTCACCATCATACATTGAAGCCGCTTACAAGCAACAGGTCGTGTATACAGTGAGTGCACATGCGTCACAACCACATACATGTACCTGGGTCTGTGTGTTGTGTGTTGTGTACAATCAGGGTGACAGCAGATGTCAGCCTAGGTGCTCCCAAGAATAGCCTGCTTTTGGATCACTTTTATGCATGTTCAGGTCAATAACTGTTCAAAATTATTTCAATATTTAATGCATACAGGTTTACAAAACTGATTCCTATGCCTGGGAAATCTGCACAACACCGTATTCTGTACCACACGGTCTCTCAGACACTTGTACCAATAAGGTGACACAACCACAAAGTAGAGAGCATCCCAAACATGCATGCTTAATTACACTTTGCTGCATGGTTTGAGGTCTAAATAAGCTGTTTTCATCCCATATTTTGAGCAATATGGATAGACCATGTCTTTGATTGTCTTCCAAAAACAATCCAAAAGGTTGGTTGTTTTTCCAATGGCCCACGGTACTAACACTTCACAAATTGAGCCAAACAGTCCTTATAAGCATAGCAGTTACCTTTAATTCACCTGGAAACATTGCCTCTGCACCCACAAACTATTTCAACCACTGTTTCAACACATTATTTTCTGGTTCGTATCTTCACACGTTTTTTGTGTCAATGTAACTCAGGAGCCAAAAAATCGTACCTCTGTCCTAGCTCTGTTATTTATTAAAGGAATTTCAGCTGCTCTCTGTATTTTACTTAGCGTTGACTATGTGATATAGTTTTTCATGACTAGCACCATATAACGGATTTCCACCACTTTTGAATATTTCTGAGTATTAAATTTTTTTTCAACTGTAAGCAGTAACCAAAAAGTAACAGAACCTAAGCGCTTTGTTATTGGGAACTTGGACCCTTCTAAACGTCAAACAAAATTAGCTAAGTGATCAGAATCTCATGATACAGCTCTATGTTGGGGAACATTGGACTTATCTCTGACTTACTGGTACCTGCTTTCACCATTCATGCCACCAAAATAATACAAGCTCAACAGTTTCTGTGTCTTAAATATTTTTAGCACAAAACACTTAACATGCAATCAAAAGCGTATCACAGGCTTTTTTAAGATCACAGTTTGTTTAAAAATTGGACATACTCTCGGACTTTACACCTCAGAAAGCAAAAAGACAAAGTTACCATCCCTCAAAAATACTAAAGTTAAGCATTTGATAAAATCAGTTAATGGTTTTAGGACCAAACTGTTTTATTGGCCAATTACAAGGATCCGAAATCATCACTGCCAGAATGGGAAAGGGGAGCAACCGGCACCAAGACTGCACCTTCCAACCAATAAGCCATACGCATGTTTTAGCTTACTCTTCAGTGATTGTTTATATAACCACAGCTTACGAACAGGCCGCTCAGCTGTATTTTCTTCAAGACCTGGCCAAGTGCCCTGTGGCATATACGCGTCCTTAGTACTGTTTTTATTTTATTTCATTACCAGAACTTCTAGTTTTCAAAATCTTTGATTCGTTTTTGACACTCGGGCCTGAACTATGCATGTCCAACGTTCCCTACATTGTTGCTGAAAGACCACAATAGTGATAATTTTTTTCAAATCTCTTTCACGACTCGATCATTTTCAATTTTTCCAAATTAAGCATAAACCTCTCACCACCTTACATTGGACCAGTGATTTTTTCAATTTCAAATCTAATATCTAATCGAAGTACATCATCGATATTTAAAAAGTGTCACACTATCAAACATCAAGCATTCCACATGATGGCTTCACAGTAGCTAATCCATAATCATTTACAAGTTCACATGCGCGTTGTCGTGTATTTTTTGTATGTGCACATGCATGTGGTGTATGTGTGTGTGTGTGTGCGTGTGTGTGTGTGTGTGTGTGTGTGTGGTGTGTGGTGTGTGTGGTGGGGGATGTGAGGGGGAGGTGCGGGGTGTAAGATAAGTCATGACTGATTCAGAGAGAACATATTCTTTTTGTAAATGACATATGAAATTATCTTGTTCCACCAGTCAGAGAGAGAGACAGGAAGAACAGGCAGAAAGAGACAGACAGACAGAGAAACAGAGACAGAAACTGAGAAAGGCAGACTGTCACAGACAGAGACAATGCAAGAGACAGAAACTTTGAGGAGACACAACGAAATACTAGATAAAGTATTTTGTTGTATCTATGTTCTCACATGATGGAACATCTTGGTTCATACAGAAGAGGTTTAAATGTTTCGTCCTCAAACATGTGCCATGATGGATCCATGTGGAGAACTAAACAGTAAACTCAATCATCAGTGATAATTATTTGGTACAAGTGCGTGTTTCTGATGCATAAACTCCCATCCAATAGAAAAGTTTACGCCTATGCATCACTTAGAACTAGTTTAACCTACCACAATTTACCATGATAAAATTATTTTCTCCTGTATGCATTACAACTTCACGCAGTGCATCAAGTAAAAGCACTTTTATCCGATCCTCAATCTAAATCAATAAAAACATACCTCACTCTACAGTTTAGCATATCCAGAGTCGATTAACAGCTTCAATCTGAAAACTTTCCTCTTACCAAAAAAAACAACTAGATTCTTCAAAATAGCCTACCTAGTCAATGATTGGACCACAAAATCACAAAATCACGTGACAGCCAAACAAGAAAGGTGTGGCAAATCTCATGAAATTCCCCCTTTTCATATTCTAAATCAACAGCTCAGCTGTGGCTTGCAGGCGATAATTCAGCGATCTGTGCAACATGACCAACTCAGACAACTGAAATTGCTGTGTTACATGGACCGACAAATGTGCAAGAATCAATGAGCCTCGTAGACAGTTTTGTCAAAGGTTCAAAGGATTTTCATCACTCATTGTCACGAGGTTTTCTATGATTATTAGTTACTTGATGACTGGAATATGATCAAGTAAAGAAATATTTCAACAGTGACAGCAATGGTCTATGTACCAGAAACTCTGATGAATACAGTTGTGAAGATAATCCCAAAAGTTTCCTGTTGAAATCCTGACAGAGTATGCACTCATATTCATTCATTTTAGTCGATAACCAATTACTACCAGTTGAACATGAATCTGGATTCAGTGAATAAATAAGGTTTAACATAATCTGGAAGGGTTTTTTTTTTTTGTTTTTTTTTTTAATTAGCTTTGTCATTAGCACCTTTTTTCTTAATCATCTCTCTCTTATCTCTTTCTGTGTATGTTATACGTGTAAAACATTCAGCCAGCCAGTCAGTGTGTGCTCAATATATCTATGATATATAGATTCATATAGATCTCTGTGTGTGTGTGTGTGTGTGTGTGTGTGTGTGTGTGTGTGTGTGTGTGTGTGTGTTGAAGAGTGTGCGTGTGTGTGTGTGTCAAAGTGTGTGTGTGTGTGTTGAAGTGTGTGTGTGTGTGTGTGTCGAAGTGTGTGTGTGTCGAAGTGTGTGTGTGTGTGTGTGTGTGTGTGTGTGTGTGTGTGTGTGTGTGTGTGTGCGTGCGTGCGTGCGCACGTGCACCTGTGCATGCACATGCATCTGTTCCTGTTTTCAGTACATTTTCTAGCAGTAATAAAGTGTGCTCCCCCTAAATACTTTTGCAACCCCTTGAAAATTTAGAAACTACTTTTGTGTCACTCTCTGATTTTCAGAAAATAATTCTATCACTGTCTATGTTGTCATTCCCACAATCTATAAACACTGCATATATGACCTAATGCGTAAAAATCACCAAAATTCTGTAATAAATCACGATCATCATGCCAAATCCTCATTCCCAATACCCTCTTAAAATGGTATCATATACCGGGTTACGTAATATGTACTAGGTTAATAAATATGCCCATGGATGCATTGAGTTTAACCTGACACATATTGGGCTAAATCACAAAATAGTTTGCAACAGTCCATTTCCTCCAATTTCATGTCATATGTAACACTGTTCTTGTATCTTCTTTATTGTCAAAGACAGAATCAGTATTAGGCAATTGTTATTATCTCCTGTAAATATTTCTATAAATGATGATTCCACTTCACTGATCTTAAGAAAGTCTTTAAGATCTAACAATATATGCATCTGATGGCAAGAACTAAAGAAGGCATTATGGAAAAAAACATATTAAGGGGTGTGTGAAAGTGGGTGGGAGTGGCGGTGGAGTTTGAAAAAGCAGCTGAGTGGGAGAACTCTGGAGGTGTGTTGTGTACTGTATCTAACAGTTACACTAACACAAGAGTTAAGAGTTACAAATCCACAATCTTGTACTGATCTAGCTGCAAAAATACAGAAAACCTTGAAAGAAGAAAAGTGGGTTGGAAGTGGATGCATACATAACTTATCATGCAACTAAATCAATAATTCCATCATTCCAACGTCTGTTAATTGTTACTGGTGATAATAGTCTCATCAGTAACTGCACTAAACCGTAATTACTGAATGTCACAAGACAATGATAGTTAAGAAAAAAAAGTCCCTTAGAGTTCATTAAAATTTGAAAATTACTTCGAAGTTGACCAATTTCGACCAAAATCTAAAACGTTGGTAAATCGCTCCGCAAGGGTAGGCTACTTGTCGGTGCAATGGGCTCAGACTACGATACTATATAAAAAACAAACAAACAAACAAACAAGGACACTGCCCACTTATTTCGCTGCTACCTTCTCAAAGGTATTACAAGTTACAGAGAGAGAGAGAGAGAGAGAGAGAGAGAGAGAGAGAGAGAGAGAGAGAGAGAGAGAGAAAGTTACGCAGTACTACTGCTGAACTGTGTTATTACTATTACAACTCTAGGCACGGTTCATTACACCAAGGGGGAAAATCTTTGGCTTTTTACCTTGAGCGATAAATGTCCCCTACTGTCCACGGCTTTCACTACCTATACAGATCTGACAACTGCTTCTGCTTGACTCTCACTCTCAGTTACTTGGTCAGTTTGACGGCTTTCAAGCAGAGTTCTACTGTCGACGTCGAAGTGTGTGTTCCGACGTGTTCGCAAAGTCATCATCAGCAGCAGATAAAAAAACAACGGATTTCATTGGTTCAAAATCGTTTTGTCCACGTCGAGTTCCTGTGATATATACAGACACGTGGTCCATGTTATTCTCGTTTGGGTTTTGTTTGTATATTTGTATTTTCTCTAAAACAACCAGTGGTCACTACTATGTTCAGTATCTGGAAAATTGCGCGTGCGCACCATAGGCTTATGTGTAAGTGGGGAAGGGGGTTGTTAGCTATGTCTTTTTTTTTTTCTTTTCTTTTCTTTTTTTTTTTTTTTTTATGATGAAAAACAAAACTGTAACGGACTTTGGCTATGGCTTACGGACAATGAGAATGATAGTGAACGTGATCAGAGCGTACAAATGGACTGTCTACCCCCCTCCCCCCCCCCCCACCCCCCCCTCCAATCCCACCCCTTATGTGCCGAAATGATCATCCTCAAGGTCGTGGGCACCAAAGGAAAGAAGAAGAAGAAACTAGAAATAATTGTTGGTAAGTTGCATGACGATGAGAAGGTGAAAAACAAAAATAAGACGAAAGAAAGAAGAAGGTAACAGCTAAAAGTATGCAGGAGTCGTGTACATACTAATAATGAATCGGTACTCAATACGATGCATCGGGTGTACCTCCCGTTCAGAATTACGACGAATTTTTAGATGTTGTGAGCCTTGAATATGCTGATTATGATCTTTTAACGGTTACTCATCCAATTCTAGATCGATCAATCAATCGATCAATCTATCTATCTCTCAATAAATGAATAACTAAATGAATTAATCAATCAATAGATAAATGGAGGAATACAAATTTCAGTGCTTCTTTTCAATAATTTTTCTTCTTCTTCTTTTAATTATTTTTTAAGTGTCTGTATCATTTTAAACCTGGTAGAAGTGAATCTGATATTTATGCGACTCTGCTGCTTTACTTTTTTTTCTCTAAGTGTTTAAAAAGATCTTATCTGTCAGATGTTTTATTGCGGGAAGCCGGAGCTGGCAGTTTTGTCCAAGTTAATATTGTCAATCCATGGGATATTTCAAGAGCATGTACAAATCTCCCTATAATCGTTTCGTTTGCGTGAATGCATCAGTTTAAATAGATTATTCTCTCTGAGTGGCACATCACAGTTCCTTCAGCTGTATAACAATTTTCTTCAGGAATTTTTTTTTTCATTTTTTCAGCTGCTGTTACCTTTTAACAGTGGATACCAGATAATATGTTTCAATGTTTGATACCTCATCGTCTTTCTTGAGATATTCTTTTCATCAGTTCCGTCTGCTGTAAGTTCGCCGTTCTCTTTCACGCATATATTTATCGTTCAGTGTGATTAGTGTTGCTTAAAATCATATATCAAAATCAAACTGCGGGCGATTTTTTCCCATATGCGGAACTGTAGGCCTATATTGATACCATAAAATAACAAACCCTGTTTCAACCCCCCGATGAGCTTGGTAATTCATAAACGTCTTTGTGAATTACTTGTTCTTTTGTCAGTGTATCCATAAATCTGACGCCGTTGATACCAGCTTGGAAATATTTAACAAGAACTCTATACACACTCATTTTCATGCTGACTGGGGGGGGGGGGCACCGTTCCGTGCATGTTCTAGTCTGTTGCTTGTATATCTAAAACAAGATAATATGGTTGTCGAAAATGTACTTTTTTGTATCGTGTATTAAGTCAGCGCCACTTGACACCTTGCGTTTATTTCTTATTTGTAAGTTGGCTGTGTATTAAAAAAAAAAAAAAAAAAAAAAAAAAAAAAAAAAAAAGACACTGACTGCCCTGAGGGATTTCTCCGATGATCTTACAACTAGGCCCAGATGCCCAACCACTCCGATCCGATTCTAACTTTCTGAGACATGTCTAGGGGTGAACTTGTGACCTGACTGAGTATTTTACCATGATGATACCACCAGTACATTTTCAGTCATATGAATCTTTGTGTGGTGCAGGGTCAAAGACCCCCACCCCCCCCCCCCCCCCCCCCCCCCCCCCTACCCTTGTAAATCTAAGTAAACAGCATGGCCTAATATTCCTTATCGAAAACCTTTGAAGCGTCTTCAGTTACCTTGATTTTCTTGTCAATGTTGACAGTCAAAGGGCCTAACCTTTTCACAGCAACCCGTGAGGAAATGCAACGTCGGTTAACTAACGACAAAGTACCACTGTCAAGTTCCATGTACAATGCCATAAGGAGACGGCTTTGACAATAATTTTTCCATGTTGAGCAGAGTAATAGACAGATCTCCCAAGTAACGCAGTCGAAAGATGCGTGCATGTGTGTGTGTGTGTGTGTGTGTGTGTGTGCGTGCGCGCACGCGTGTGTGAGTGCGTGCGTGCGCGCGCGTGCGTGCGTGCGTGCGTGCGTGCGTGTGTGTGTGTGTGTATACGTGCTTTTTTTTCCCCCTCTGGAGCAGATCTATTACTCAGTTCTTTCAGGACACAATTTTGGTCGGTGAGATCCAGTTAGTTGGTAGATCTCCTGAAGAAAACAATAGTAGAATGTTCTCTTTTTTTTTTTTTTTTTAATATGGCATCCTCATTATCACTCACAGTTAAAGCACAAGTTCTGTAGTGCCACAATATTTGTGCTTAGTTTTTTTTTTTTTTTGTTTTTTTGTTTGTGTGTGTTTTGCGTGCTGGCATTGCTCATTATGTGTGTGTGTGTTGATGTGGTATCTGTCTTTCAAATTCTCTGTGTGTGTGCCACACTGTGTGTGTGTGTGTGTGTGTGTGTGTGTGTTGTGCGTGCGTGCGTGAGTGCGTGTGTGTGTGTGTGTGTGTGTGTTGATGTGGTATCTGTCTTTCAAATTCTCTGTGTGTGTGTGTGTGTGTGTGTGTGTGTGTGTGTGTGTGTGTGTGTGTGTGTGTGTGTGTGTGTGTGTGTCTGTCTCTCCTTCTCTCTCGTGTTATTTCGCTGCGTTTGCATGAGGTGAGGGGTGCGGGAACTATGGAAGAACTGGGCCGTGGAGTGGAATGTGTGTGTACGGTTTGTGTTTTCCCAAGACTGTGTGTGGCTTGGACTTGTGATGTAGATATTCCCCGCTACCTTATATCCAACTCTCTCTGTTGGGTGACTCGAACATTGACTGTCCCAACCCATCCTTCCATCCCCCCTCTCTCTCTCTCTCTGAACTGATCTGTCTGCAGGAAGGATTACGATGGTTCGCATATGCTGCAAGTGAGGGGTGTAACATTTGTAATGTATTTTCCTTACTACATGTTGTCATTTTTCTTCTTCTTCCCACCCGTCCCCACTCCCTCCCCCTCCCTTAAAAAAAAAGTCTTTGCCAAGGCATTGATCAGATGCTTTTTTCTTAGTTGCAGGGGGAATACTTGTTTTGCAATTTGTTTATCGGTGAATACCACGATTACTACTACTACTACTGCTACTAAAAATATGAAATAACAAGAGCGTGTTTTGTTTTCAGCTGAGCTTGGTTCGGGCTTTATTACAATATAATTGACATCCGTGTAAATTGTACACGTGGATATATTAGTATCAAATCCAGATGACTCCTTGTTATTTGTAATCGCACGCAGACCTCTTGCTGTGCGTGATGTGTGCCAGCACGTGCATGCGTGCGCAAACATCCATGTAGACCTATGCCGTGTGTCTGTGTGTATGTAATGAGTGTGTGCGAGTGTATGTGCGCGTGTGTACGTTAGCGTATGGGCATGTGTGCATTTGTCAGTTTCTGGAAAGCTTTGGCCACCAGAAATCACTTGAGTCTTTCATATGTACCACACTCTGCCTGCCTAAAAGGGCCGGCTCTAACTTACCCTTCTCGAATCTTTTCAGTTCGAAATTAAGGCGCTTTGCTTCATGTGCGTTACATACTGACATTCTCTCTCTAAAACAGCATCTGGACAGTAGGTTTCAGTTCTGCTATGGTGGTGACATCAGGGTAAAACAGCTGCAGGTATGCCTTGAGATTACTTTTATAGCAAATTTGACGGTTTTGTGCGCGTGACGACGACTGAAAAGCAATGTCATGGGTCTGTAACATAACTTTTAAGTGAAATTCACTGGGTTCCTGATGAATATCGCTGCCATATCATAGTCAAGCCGTTTAGGGTCTGTCTCTACCAACCCTGTCCTTACCCTCCTTCCTATCATTCTGACAGACCCCCCCCCCCCCCCCCCCCCCCCAAAAAAAAAAAAAAAAAAAATTATTATTATGAATACTTATATAGTGCCTATCCTCGGCAAGAGACCAAGCTCTAAGCGCTTTACAATCTGCATTCTCGTTTACACAACGGGCTGTCTACCTGGGTAGAGCCTACCTAAGAGCTGCCTGCTGTCGCTTCATTCAGTCGTTTCCCGTGCCATCCAGTCAATATCGTTCACCCCCCCCATTCCGTATTTCTTTCTTTCTTTCCATTTCTCACGCAGAGAGCAAGCTATGTGTAACACGCAGGGTGCATGCTACGTGTAACGTGTCTTCCATACCAACGGCCAAACTGGCTTTCTCCTCCGAAATTTGGTGATGGGATTTTATGTGTGTGCAAGATTTTATGCGTGCTTTCACACACGGAACCTCGGTTTATAGTCTCATTTGAAGGACTGTATGGGAAATGGAGTCAGAACCAATGTTAACTCCGAGGGAAAAATCCCCCTGTACCAAAACGGCCCGGCGAGATTCGAGCCCGCAACCCCAGGATTACCAAGATTACGAGTCCGGCGCTCTACCAACTGAGCTATTCATGCACATCTTTCTCATATCTGTATCGCAAACCTTGTAGTACCAATTCACACATTAAAAAAACTGTTAAAATTTCCTAATGAGCCATCATCTTAAAAAAAAAAAAAATATATATCCTGGTAATGGAGCGTTCATAGTTTGATTGCTGCCATGATTCTGAAACTGTCTGCAGGCTAGTTCACGACATCTGCATCAACTGTCTCCTTTCATGCTACAAAGGAGTAGTCATCTAGAGGTCTCCCACACCGTTAGTTCTGGCACTGGGGCATTGCAAAAGTCAAAGAAGCGGTCATAAGTTTCGTGTGTGATGGTAATGCTCTATTAGTCTGGCTGAGGGGAGGTAACAACCTTAACTGTGGCAAACAGGAGACTGAAGAGGATGGATACCGTGATAGTAACAGGGAGGGAACTGGACAGACATCCATTGTTAATCATTCTTGCCATTATGAAAGGCATGAAACAATGCATGCGCATGCGCGCGCGCGCGCACACACACATGCACTTACGCACACGCATTCGCGCGCGCACGCGCGCACACACACACGCGCGCGCGCGCGCGCGCGCCTTGTTTACACGATTCCTTATTAAGACACGTCACCTTGGGCTGCTGACGAGATAAACAGTTGACTCTTGCGGGGCCTCGGCACATTGATTCTTCGTGCCCAAACAGAATGCTCAGCTCTTCCAAATACAATCATCCTATCGTCTAAGAACACGTACAGAATAATCCAATTCAAACTGGTTGGCATATGGCTCCTGAATAGATAACAGTGACTTCAAGATGATGCACACGCGCTTTACAAGTGTAAATGCACACAACCAAGAGTAGAGACGCACAACAACACACAAATCTCAGTAGACACGTCTCTCGACAGGAAAACAAACAAGACTCTTGACATTCAAAAATAGACAGTCGATGATTTTGATTGTCCATTACCTTTAATCATAACATCTTCATTATGTACAAATCAAAAGACAAAGCAACCAAATCAACGGAGGCAAGAAAGCAAAGCTTCAGAACAACAACTTGGTCAGTTTAGATGCTTCCTTCCACACAAGTACGTTCATAATCATGACACTATAAATCACGGCATTCACGCCATGTTAGGGACTACAAACCGATTTGGCAGGAATGTAAATCAAATGAAAAATCATTATTACCACATACATTATGACCAATGTTGTTTCCCCATATGACACAATCATGATTGTTCGTAGGCTAGCAAACGGCAATGGCCATACCAGAGTTGAAAGATGAGTCTTGAAATTGCTAGTCCAGCTGTTCATAAGGCCTCCTCATATCAAAACAGACAAGAGGTTCATTCAACAGTTGATAAAGAACAGAAATAAAACAAAAAAAAATGTGAAAAATATCGAAAATGTATAAGACAGAATACTAACCCCAAATTAAAGCGCATCTGTACTTACTTAAAGACCTGTAAACGTATATAAAAAGTTTGCACATTCTCACCCCCCCCCCCCCCCCCCTCACCCCCACCCCTCTTCCCCGGTTTCAGCCTCTAACTAGAATATCCTGTAGTTTTAAAACACAAATGCTCTTTTATAAACTGACACATTCATTTAACTTTTGAAATGTGGTAAAGGTAAAAGTAGATATGAAAGCAAATTGATCAACATGAAGAATGCATGTTGTATCGCTCATGTGCCTTCGTGTGGATGTGGGCAGAGGTCCAGTGTGAGTGAGTGAGTGAGTGAGTGAGTGTGTGTGTGTGTGTGTGTGTGTGTGTGTGTGTGTGTGTGTGTGTGTGTGTGTGTCCGCGCGCGCGCACAAGTGTGTGTGTACGTGTGTGTGTGTGCACGTGCGCGTGCAAGCGTGTGTGTGTGTGTGTGTGTGTGTGTGTGTGTGAACGCGTGTGTGAATGCGTGAGTGAACGCGTGTGTGCTTATACGAGTGTGCAACTTCTCCCCTTCCATCAAGCTCACCCAGCATGTTACAGTCATTGTATCATTATTCACATAGTAAAAAAAAAAAAAAAACTGTAGCATTATTCTCTTGTGCCTCCAAACATTTACTTGCTGCTTTTTTTTTCAGTGCATCTTAAATGGAAATACACAGAACAGGGCAAGTCTGTACATATGTCTATGCTGCTCTGCTCGTATGCAAATCACAGCCAAGTCACTCTTATCTATATAGCCCCGATGATTAGTGTATAGGTGGATAAATAAATAATTAGATAGACAGACAGATAAACATATATCGATGGAAAGACAGACAGGCAGAAAGATGTACAGAAAGACAGAGATAGACAGACAGGTAGGTAGGAAGGTTGGATGGTAGAGACTTGGGTTATTAAAGAGTGGAGATAACCACTGACTGTTGGTACAGTTTTACCTCCCTTGCATCCTTTTGGCTTCTCAAGCATAGGCTAAAGGACTTCCCTTCAAATGGATTACTCAAGGGCACCGGAAGACTGAAGTGGCAACAAACATCACTACTGTTTAGCATTATACAGGCATGTCGTCTGATATTCTTCATATAAAAGGCGCGGGGCAGGGATGGAAGAATGATTTGGGAGAACAGCAATTCAAAAGTGTCATAAATTAGTCGAGGGGGAGGAAGAGGGAATTCTCATCTTCCGATTTTTTCTAAAAGCGGAGAGCAGACAACTCTCATTTCCAAAGACAACCCTTTTCTTGTAAAAAGCGGGGGGTGGGGGTGGGGGTGGATGGGATAACACAAACCAATGTCATTACTAAAAGCGTCTTAAAGAAAAAAGGCTTTCTCTCCCTTTTCTGACACCATTGTTACTCTTTGCTTGCTTTATTTTTACATTTTGTTACTTACAGTTACTTCTTTCTATTTCTCTGTTCTGCTACTTGTCAGCTGTCTTTGGAAAGGGGGTTTGGGTGGGGACTGTGATTTTACTTCTCTGTCTCTCCACACAGCAGTGACAATACCACGGACTTGTATGTGGTACATCTCCGTCTGACACCGCAGGTCGACTACCACATCTCCCCAAGTTTAGCTATCAGACAAACGTAACGATCGATCATCATCCCCCAAGTTTAGCTGATCAGACAAACGTAACGATCGATCATCAACACAGAATTTTTGTTCCCTGTATTATGTCGATAAAAGTTTCTGTACACACTCTGAAGAGCCCACGATTTCTCCCCCCAACGCTCCCCTTATCATCTCCTTGGTAAGTTAGTACTCAAGTAAAATCAATTTATGCTGAACGAAATGTAAAAAAAAAATAATAATAATAATTAAAAAATAAAAAAATCAATCAGTAAGTAAACAAAAGTAGATGAAAATAGAATAAACTAAACCAGCATCACAAAAAAGCCCTGGAGACAATCGAAGAGCTCCAGACCAAAAAAAAAAAAAAAGAAAAAAAAAAGGGAGAGACAAATCCTGGAGAAGAGGCACCGGCCAGTCAGATTGCTGAAGAGGAAGCATCCATGTCTCTGATGACGTCACTGATGAAGTCGTCATTCCATTTCGTCTGCCAGGTCTTGATGGCGGCCTGTTTCTCTTTGTCTGGCAACGCGCTGTACCTGTCAGCAACAACAAGGCACCACCCCACACTGTCAGTGCAACAAAAACAACAGAGATGCATTATCAACAGAAAAAAAAAAAATACTACTGAATGTCTGACTAGCTTTCGACGGCCTGTCACAGCCGTGGCTGAGACGACACGAAAGTGACGTGACTACCACCAACACGAGCGCCAACAATCAAATCAACATGTTGGAAGTGGTCGGTGCCACGCCCCTCTTGACACATCAGTGCCGCCATAGAAGTCAACCTGTTGGAAGGAGTCTGTGCCACGTCCCTTTTGACACATCAGTGCAGCCATATAACGAGGACGGACGTGTTTGGGGAACACTCTCTGCTCGTACCCACCACGCTGGAGAGTGTGCACAGTGTCAGCAGATTCGTCAAGCAGCAACAGATTAGCGTCCATATTGAGCATTGTAAGGACAAACAAAGTCGGTCAAAGAGTGTTGAAATTACCACAAATGCAGGGGGGAAAAGTGGACGACAGTAACACGAAAGTAGATTAAACAAACAAAGAAACAAACAAAAAAAAAAAAAACACAGTCCAAGAGAGTTACACAAGCGTAGGTTAAACAAATGAATAAACAAACAAGGACACAGCCGAAGAAGGCATCAAGCAACACACAATTTCGAGAATTAAAGACCTCCCAGCATCAACATGGGAACATGGGAGGGTGGGAAGGGGGGGGGGGGGGGAGTGTGGGCAGGGGGATACACAGCTACATCCGGACAATTCCTGTCACAGCCCAGGCACTGGCAATCCACAGGCAGCGATCCGTATCGGGCGCCATGCGCCAACCCATCAGACGAGAAACCGCACAGCACTTCGTAATGTTCGATGGTGCCTGTACTGATCCAAATGACACCAGCTACTTTGACCCCTGCTGACGACTAGTCCTGCTTCGTCTTGAAACCAATGTGAACGAACGTCCCACTCCAGGGAGAGCGCCGTCAAGTGTTGACACTTCTTCCGCACTAGCCAGGCCACTGATGTTGTCAAAATGCTTGTGTTATCACGCAAAACGTCAACACTGACACTTAACACCGCACAGGACGCTACATGTCTCCAGCACTGTTTACAATGGAGAAAGAGAACAGAACAAAATTATACAAATCAGTTCTAAAGAAGGGGATAAGGGGGTGATGATGATGGTGAAAAAAAAACACCAGCATAATCATTAACAGACTTTCATCTCTGGATCTTTCTCTGTTTGCTGCCTCTGGGTTTTCAGACTACGAGCCTCGGCACTTTAAAGATGCCATCTCAGGGAACTGTAGACTACTTTGGAGAAAAGGATGGCCTGACAGACTCATAGTTACTGCTGGGAATCCAGGACTCCTGCCTGGATCGAGCGTTACGGTGACCCTGTTATCCACTGAGCTCTACAAGAGAAGTCTCCTCTGGGTAAGATGAGTGGTTGTGTAGCAGAGGGTGTAGTTCTACAGCAGACTGTGCAGACTGGCGTTCTTTGGTACCTTTGTCTGAGAATCGCCTTCTTCAAAAACTCGTAGTTCTGCGACTGACTCGTAGTTTCGATGCTCGCCATCTTGACAACGATGAATATGGCCGTGTTCAATGCTGTTACTGCATATTACAGCCCACACCACTAATGTATACCACAGCCACAGCAGTGCAATATTGGGGAGGCCCGTGTGATCGGGGGGTTTATCTTGAGCACCTGGTCACCTTTTCCTCAGGGGACATGCGGGACAGATAGATTCGGGATTAACTCGGTGGGAGGTAGTGGTGGTAGAGGGGAGGGCATGGGTCCTCCAGTCACTGGGTCCTCCAGTCACTGACACAGCGTGGGAAATGAAAGGTTCCTGAGGAAACTGAGGGTGACATTAATGCATGGAGCTTTACATGGAACATCTGAGGGCGACTGTAGAAAATGGAAGTTTGTTTCTTCTTCTTCTTCTTCTCCCAAAACTCCGGGACGCGTCACTGGGCACCTGAAAGACAAGCTCTTCATATTTCTCCAGCTCTGTGGGTTGTGTGGCAAGGCGCGGGTCACTGCAGACTTTTCCTGACCATTCTGCAATGTTGTCGCTCTATCGTTTGTTTGTTGTTGTTATTGATATTGTTGTTGTTTTCGTTTTTTTTTCCCTTCGTCCCCCTCTCTCAATGGTTACCATGAATATTGTTTTAGCAAGGGCATTGGATCTTTGTTTACGTAGCCATACCAACATGTTTTTATTTAACGACATAAGCAGATCATCACCTGGTTCAACATGTTCTTTGATGGTTTGGCACGCCCGTTATATGATCAGTATAACTGATGTTTGGTACCCTGCAAAAACACTTCACTTCCACGGCTTGGGTGGTTCTTTCTAAATCCTATGTTAAGGGTCCACGTCTTGAATGCATTCGGGAAGATGGAAAACAGCGGTGCAAGCTGGAGCCTGGTCTTGTGCTCCACGTGAACGTTTTCATCCTTCCACACAGGTGCCAGTCTGGACAGCGCTGCTATTGTCTTTACTACACCTTTTGTGAGGATTTCCCGTTGGATCAGTCTCTGCAAACGATGGACCCCAGGTCAGTGAACTGTCCATCAGCAGTGACTGTGTTGTCCCAGCTACTACAGTGCAGGACTAGCTGAGAGTAACTGACAGCTTGCCACCTGAAAGAGTTGACAGAAAGAACTGGAGAGTACCCGAGAGCCTGGAGGATTCCTGAGGGAACTTACCTGAGGGAATTGCGGGCCAACTGTTTTGAGTGTGTACTTACCTGAGGGAACTGCGGGCTGACTGTGAGAGAGTAGTTACCTGAGGGGAACTGCGGGCTGACTGTTTGAGAGAGTAGTTACCTGAGGGAATTGCGGGGCCAACTGTTTGAGAGTGTAGTTAGGGAATTGCGGGCCAACTGTGTTTTGGTGTGTACTTACCTGAGGGAACTGCGGGCTGACTGTTTGAGAGTGTAGTTACCTGAGGGAATTGCGGGCCAACTGTTTGAGAGTGTAGTTACCTGAGGGAATTGCGGGCCAACTGTCTGAGTGTGTAATTACCTGAGGGAATTGCGGGCCAACTGTTTAAGCGTGGCAAGGCCGGCGTCCTCTCCTGTCAGCGCCATGAAGGTGATGTAGAAGTCGTGGGTCAGCGGCAGGGCCTCCCAGGAGGCGGGGTCATCGGAGCTGATGACCAGAGGCATGTTCTGCGCGATCAAAGAGGCTGCCGGGTGGTTTCTGAGATCGTCGACCAGCCTCAGCACCTGCCCAGCCATAAGGTCATTGTGACATCGTCTGGTTGTGTCTGACATGGCAGTATCATGCCGGCTTAAAACAAAAGTAGGAGGGGCATTAGGGAGAGCGCAGACCTGTGCCAAAATCGAACAGATCCTGGATCCGTCCTCTACTTTGGACCATCACAAAATTGTACAGGTAAAAATGAGTAGATGAATAAATAATTGAATAAAGAAATGGTTGAATAAATGGCTAAATACATAAAGAAATAACAATAATGGTCAGTGAGATTACTATTACATGGGATGGGAGGAAACCAGGTGAGCAGGTCTTTCTTTTTAGATTTTTAAGATGGTCAGTTCATGGATAAAACACATTATTTTTGCCACAGGGAGTGTGTGACGTTAAGTACACGCCAAAAGAGTTATCTCCCGTGCACTTTAAAAAAAAAAAAAATATGGAGAAAGAAAAGAGTTACTTCCCATGTGCTATTTTTCAAAAGATATGAACAATTTTAAAACGTTATCGTTTGTGTCACTAGAATGATTGATATTACACACACACACACACACACACACACACATTCTTTCCCAGATAGTTATCAATTCGTAAACAATAACCTCGTTGTGAGCACTCGTGTCAGCGCCCAACTTTGGGCAGCCATCAACGACGAAAGCCAACGGCCAAGCAATACCTGGTTGGAGATGGGGTTGATTTCCAGGGCGATGCCTTCACTCTTCACACGCTTCATTAGCTTGGGATGTTTGTTGAGGGCGTAACCGTGTCCGATGCGGGTGGTGTTCAGCAAGATGGCGTCCACCAGGTTATAGTCCGTCGCTGTTTCCTGCCAGTCTGCCCGTCACATCAAAGCGTTGAAATTGACGCAATTGAAAGCTCAAGCATTTGACGTCATGCAGATCGCCGACATTTGACGTCATGGAGAGTACATACACTGGACATCGTGGACAACTTAAATATTTGACGTCATGCAAACTATAAATATTGGCCGCCATGGATAGCTCAACCATTTGACGTCATGCAGCAACACACAAACATTTGACGTCATGGAGAGTACACACACTGGATGTACATCATGCACAACTCAAACATTTAACGTCATGCAAACTACAAACATTGGCCGCCATGGATTAGCTCAACCATTTGACGTCATGCAAAACACAAACATTTGACGTCATGGAGAGCACAAACGTTTGACGTCATGGAGAGTACATACACTGGTTCATGGACAGCTCAAACATCTGACGTCATGAGGAGCACAAACATTGACCGCCATTGACAGCTCGAGCATTTGACGTCATGCAGAACATAAACATTGACATGGATCGCTAAAACATCTTACCTCATAGATGACTTAAACATTCTCCTGTTAAAGATTACACTCCCTATAAATGTAACGCGCATGCACACACACATACACACACACACATTTGTGCATAGGTGTGTGACATGGTTTGTATATAGAGGTATATATCTCTTTGTTTTCTTCTTCAATTTAAGGTACGGTCACTAAATGCAATATCAGACAAGAGACAGAGAGGATATTTGCGCTTGTGTGTGTATCCGTGCGCGCGCGCGTATGTGTGTGTGCGTGTGTGTGTGTGTGTGTGCGAGAGAGAGAGAGAGAGAGAGAGAGAGAGAGAGAGAGAGAGAGAGAGAGAGAGAGAGGGGTTTGGGTGTGCGTGTGAAAGAGTGCTGCGTATGTATAACTATTGAAAGTTTGTGCGCTTTCGTTCGTGACTGTCTCCTTGTGCGTGTGTGTGCACATGAGTGTGTGTGCGCGTGTGTCTTTAGCGCACTGTACGTAAGTGTACAACCATCAAATAAGTGCATCTTTGTAAATTTGTGTGTGTGTGTGTGTGTGTGTGTGTGTGTGTGTGTGTGTGTGTGTGTGCGCGCGCGCGCATGCGTGAGTATGAGAGAGAAAGCGAGAGACAGAGGGAGAGAGAGAGACAGACAGACAGACACAGACAGATAGACACAGTAGAGACCGAGACAGACTGTCAGTACAGCAGACTCACACACACAAACACAAGAGAGACAGACAGCGACAGAGAAGGTCCATAAAACCAACAAGGCGGACAGAGGGACACTACTACTACTAAATGATATCAACGCTTCCGACAGCCAGCCAAACAAAACACCGCCCCCCCCCCCCCCCCCCAAATCCCCCCCCCCCCCCCCCCCCCTTACCTGTTTCCCCCGCGTGGAAAAAGTACGGGAGGCGGACAGGGGGGACGGCCTGGGTGGAGGGGTAGAGGAGGGCGTCGACGTAGTAGAGGAGGGGGTGGAGGGGGTCCTCCTGCCCACACCAGGTCGTAACCCGCCATGATGTCGGGGTTGTTAGTGTACAGTCGGGTGGCCTCCTTCACGTCGTTGAGAATGTCCGCCACCGGCTTGAACCTAGTGAAGAACACAGCCGGACCATCCCCTTCACGTTCACTACCCCAACCTCAAACATTTAAGCTAT
>JADBJO010001057.1:405685-423185 GCA_016801955.1 Conus betulinus | reverse complement strand
AAAAAAAAATCTCTTCCTTCCGTAAAACCTTCGATCAGATGAAAAAAAAAAAAAAAAAAAGTGTTGTTCTCTTTCAGAAAGTCAACGATCACATCAGGCGGGACATCTCTGGAACACGGTTTTTCATGGATAAAGTGTTTCTGTCTCACGTCATGCAGCAGTACCTGAGGCAAGAGGGCCCGGATCTCCACGTACTGCACGTTGTCGTCGCGGATCTGACGCAGGCCCTCCCACAGGTAGTCCTCGAAGACTGGGGCGTACAGCATCAGACCCTCCACCATGCCGAAGTAGCCCATGAACTTTGCCCACACCGCGTCGATGTTCGGGTACTGGCTGGCGGGTCGGACGTCACCATGGTGATGTTGTCATAGAGACTGTTGCAGAGACAGCAAACGACCTTTCTTTTAAAAAAAAAAAAAAAAAAAAAAAAAGGGTCAAGGTTATCGGGTTTTGCCGTCACCGTGGTGACGGTTGTCGAGGAGATACTGTGCGGGCATAGCAACGGTGTGGCAAATTAGGTCAAGGTTGCCAGGATGCTGTTACCTTGGTAAACGTTGTCACGGAGACTGTACATATATGCAAGTGAGAGAATGTAACTAAAGCAAATCAGTGTCGTATTTTTTGTTGGTTGTTTTTTAACTTGCTTTCTTTCTGTGTTCTGTCGAGTAAATAAAATGAGTAGAAATGC
This sequence comes from Conus betulinus, assembly GCA_016801955.1. NCBI lineage: Eukaryota > Metazoa > Mollusca > Gastropoda > Neogastropoda > Conidae > Conus > Conus betulinus. The sequence continues at coordinate 422,497 of JADBJO010001057.1, read as the reverse complement.
TTAAAAAATATGAATAAATAAAAAAGGACGCAAAGTAAGATAACTTTGCTTATAGCCTAGCCATAGCACGGTGATGCATGAATTTGTTGACAAATTTCCTAAAGATTAGTAATAAGGAACCCTTCGCTACGTCTAGTGCATTATTAGCGACTTTACGCACTACAAAAAAGACTTCTTCTCGGATTATTCTTAACCTTACCAATGTTCACCACACTTTAATGGGGATCAAGGGAGGCACGAATCAGTGCGGTCCAGAATCAAAATGCGCATCAGGGATCCCTTCTATCCCGGATGAGGTTTGCCCTCTCCTACGTACCTTTGTAGTTCTCTCCTCCTTGTGTGTGTGTGTGTGTGTGTGAGTGTGTGTGTGTCTGTGTGTGTGTGTGCGTTTGTGTTCGCGCGCGTACGTGCGTGCGTGCGTGCGTGTGCACAGTGTGTGTGTGTGTGTGTGTGTGTGTGTGTGTGTGTGTGCGAGTGTGCATGTGTGTGTGTGTGCATGTGTGCGAGTGTGTGCAAGTGTGTGTGCGTGTGTGTGTGTGTCTGTATGTGTGTGTGTGTGTGTGTGTGTGTGTGTGTGTGTGTGTGTGTGTGTGTGCGCGCGCGAGTATGTGTGTGCGAGTGTGTGTACGTGTGTGTGTGTGTGTGTGTGTGTGTGTGTGTGTGTGTGTGTGTGTGTGTGTATGTGCGTGTGTGTGTTTGTGTGTATGCGTATGTACGTATGTGTGTATGTACGTATATGAGTGTGTGCGTGCTTGTGTGTGTGTGTGTGTGTGTGTGTGTGTGTGTGTGTGTATGTGTGTGTGTGTGTGTGTGTGTGTGTGTGTATGTGTATGTGTGTGTGTACGTGCGTGTGTATGTGTGTGTATGTGTATGTACGTATGTGAGTGTGCGTGCGCGCGTGCGTACGTGTGTGTGTGTGTGTGTGTGTGTGTGTGTGCGTGCGTGCGTGCGTGCGCGCGTGTGTGTGTGTGTGTGTGTGTGTGCATGTATGTATGTGTGTATGTGTGTGTGTGTGTGTGTGCGTGCGTGCGTGCGTGCACATGTGCGTGCGTGCATATGTGTGTGTGTGTGTGTGTGTGTGTGTGTGTGTATGTGCGCGCGTGCACGCGAACTCGCGCATGCGCGTCGGCTCACTTCTGTCCTGAATACCCCTACCTGTCCTACACACGATGCATGGGAAAGGAGAGAGGGATGGGGAAGGAAATCACACTTTTAACAGGTTTTTGTTGTCACGGGACTCAATCTCGAAACAGTTGTGGAATGTTTACGGTAAAGGCGTATGCAGACAAACCGAAGACGGGCAGAAGCTCGTGGAGTGCCAGACAATGCCAGAGCAGAAACGCACTCTACTCACCTTTTATCAAAGGCAGACGGATTGCCAGACTTCGCCCTGTAGTCGCTGACCAATCTCCAGGTGCAGTCTGGCAACACACACACACACACACACACACACACACACACACACAACGTGTGTTCATCACTCTCCACTTAAACACTTATGCAGCATACTTATCCTTCTCTAAACGCAAAACACACACATTTCTGTAATGCTTCCATTGATTCTCTAACACCAGCACACACGTAGCATACTTCACCATCATTCTCTAACATACCCAGATTTCATGCCTCCCGCGTCCTTAAGCTACATTCTATATCTATCCACAAAATGGCATTGAAATCGGTGTGACAGTTCCTGAGAAATCCTGCTGACAGACAGACAGACAGACTGACAAACAGACAGACAGACAGACAGACAGACTGACAAACAGGCAGGGGTGGACAGAACCTCCCTGGCTGAAAAAAAACCAACAACTCTTTCCAATCTCTCGTCTCCTTTTTTTTTTTTTTTTTTCAACTCCATATTATCAAGTGCTTCGATTGCAAAAAAACGCCAACCAGAACTGATATATTGTTCATGGAGTACTTGTTAATGAAATATACTATCAACACACAAGAATGACAAAGTGGGCTATACCTCAGGGAGATGAGCAGAGATAGAGAAGAAGAGGGAGAGGTACCCTACCCCCCCCCCCCCCCCCCCCCCAGAAAAAAGCATATGATAATTACATATTTCATTTACACATCAAAATGAAAAACTGGGTATGCGGGCTATGGGAGGAAGGCCGTTACATAAGGTTACATAAGGTTACGCGGTAAGCTTCTCTGTGTAAAAAAAAAAAAAAAAAATCTGCTGCTGCTGCTGCTGTTGTGTGACATTTGTACTCCATTAAGAGCCTATATTGCAAGCCTCGCACCAATATAGATATATTATCATGCCACACTTGCACACACACTGATAATGTATGTATGACTCAGCGTCATATTCAGCTGTGACAGTCACCGTTTTTCAACCTGCTTTTTTTTGTTTTTTTTTTGTTTTTTTTGCATGTGTAGGGGGGATGATCTTGTCGTATTCTGGTGGAGGAGGAGGAGAAAGTCCGGTTAGGTGTTTAATTTAACATGATACTGGCAGTCTTTCTATGACTAAATGTACATGCCCACACCTGCGAACACGTGCACGCACGCCCACACGAACGCGTATAAGCATACGCTCTCTCCCTCTGTTCCTCTCTCTCTCTCTCTCTCTCTCTCTCTGCCTCGTCTATTGTCACATAATTTTGTGCAAAGACGTGAAATTAAAGTGCTACTACTACTATCATCACTACGGTGGAGAACATTCGCGAATACTGTGAAAGGTATTCACTCTTTTCAAAACAAGAAAAACATCTGGAAACTGCACGCTCGCAACTACCTCTCGTTATTACTGCTTTCCGCGAAGCTTCCTTTCCATGTTACTGCCTACCGCACAGCTTCCCCTCCTTATTACTGCTTTCCGCGAAGCTTCCTCTCTTAATTACTGCTTTCCGCAAAGCTTCCTTCTCCTTATTACTGCCTTCCGCGCAGCTTCCTCTCCTTATTACTGCTTTCCGCGAAGCTTCTTCCTTCTCCTTATTACTGCCTTCCGCTAAGCTTCCTTCTCCTTATTACTGGTTTTCCGCACCTCTTCTCTCCTTATTACTCCTTTCCGCAAAAACTTCCTTCTCCTTATTACTCCTTTCCGCAAAGTTTCCTTCTCCTTGTTACTCTCCTTTCCGCAAAGCTTCATTACTGGTTTCCGCAAAGCTTCCTTCTCCTTATTACTGCTTCCCGCAAAGTTTCTCCTTCTCCTTTTACTCCTTTCCGCAAAGCTTCCTTCTCCTTATCACCGCTTTCTGCAAAGCTTCCTTCCCTTATTACTCCTTTCCGCAAAGCTTCCTTCTCCTTATTACTGCTTTCTGCAAGCTTTCCGCAATGCTTCTTCCACCCTCAGAGATGCTGGAGAGATCTTTCTCAAAAACAAAAAAATGCTTCTACGTCATCTGAAAAATTGTGTTGTGACAATGTCCTCTTTTGTGTCACTTTCTTTCGCTCTGCCTGCGTTTATTTTTCCAGGTCTTCTTTCTTTACTATCCACTGTTTTCTGGCATGAGCGGCACACTGCACAGCCTTTTGTATTGAGAGGTTCTGCACTTTTCTTCAACATTTATGTCATGCTCTGTGTGTGTGTGTGTGTGTGTGTGTGTGTGTGAGTGGTAGTTATCATTTCATGAACTGATGTCCATATTGTAGGTCGTTGTCCTATAGTTTTTGTTTCTTTTTTCAGGAAATGAAGAACATCAACATTTTTAATTATCATGTCCTTTATCGGTGTCTGTTTTGTAGGTACTTGTAACTATTTGTTTGTTTTTTTTTCCTCAGGGAATTCAGGACGAAAACAATGTACCTGAATTCTCTCGGGAGGGGAGCATGGAGGAAGGTACAGAAATGAACTTGAGGTCGAAGTCACCTGTCAGTTGACCTGAATTCTTTCTGGCAGGCAGCACTGAGGAAAGTGTAAAAAGGGAACGTGAAGTCGAGATTACCTGTCATTTTGCCTGAATTCTTCCTGGAAGGGAGCTGGGAGGAAGGTATAAAAAGGGAAACTGAAGTCAAAGACACCTGTCTTTTCGAGCGAATTCTTTCTGGAGAAGCATGGAGGAAGGTATGGGACAGGAAGTGGAAGGCATCTGTCAGTTTACCTGAAGTCTTTCTGAAAGGAAGCAGGGAGGAAAGGAGAAGAAAAGGAACTTGATGTTTGGGGCACCTGTCAGTTTACCCGCATTGTTGTCGGAAGACAGCAGGGAGGAAGGTGTAGAAAAGGAACATGGAGTCGAAAGCACCTGTCAGTTTACCTGAATTGTTGTTGAATGGGAGCAAGGATGAAGGTGTAGAAATGAAACTTGGTGTCAAAGACCACCTGTCACGAGTACCTGAATTGCTGCTGAAAGGGAGCAAAAGTGAAAGGGTAGAAGTGGACACCTGAAGGGGAAAGCAGCTGCCATCTCACCTGGATCACTGGGGGGAGAAGCGAAGAAGTGGAACTTGACGTTGAAGGTCGTGGTCACGCACATGTAGCAGTGGCCGCGGTACGTCACGTTCTTCACCAGCCAGCCAATGTTGGTGAGGGCTTCATCGTGTATGTGCAGAATACCACCTGTGACAGCCACACCAGTATCCGTGTACCAGTGGGTGTATGTTCAAGCTCGAACGTATGAACGCATGCACACACATATATTAGCAGACAGTGACATCAAGCAGGTCTTTGTCTCAGCAGTTCAGCAATTCGTTCATTCGTTAATCAATAACTTAAACAGGGAACACAGGTGAGACATTTTAAAACATCGAGATATTTGCGTAAAAATGTTAATTTCATTATCATTATTATCATAATTAGTATTGATATATTCTTATACGGCAGTATGAATGCCTTAGGCGATTACAATCAACAAGTACACGGACAAAACAAATAAATAAAAACCAGTCAGCAAGGGCAAAGCCCTGCTGCAACCGAACACTCGCACGGCACCCAGCCCCATCTCTGTGTCATTTTCAGTGCCACAGTGGCATCACCCTCACGCCGCTCAGCTCCATCGGCCACACACCCACATCCAGACTCCTCCTGTCGCAGTCCCAGCATCAGAAGTCCACAGGAACCTCTACCCACATCCGTTCACCATGTAGCAACCCACCAGCGGAGACACTGCTTTGCAGCTCAGTCTTTTCAGTAGTGCTAATCTGACGACTCCTCTGCAGGATATGGCCTAACACTGACATTCCACACTCATAGCGAGGTGGCATAGCACGGGGTGCCGAGGGAGAGACGGCAGATCTCTTTCGAGGAACGCTGCTGTGAGAGGTCAGTGTCAGACGGCGCAGTCAGCCTTCCAACCGTATGGGTGAGGGCGGGTCTAGCCTGTGCCGCCAGTGGACGGCTCCTGGAGATGTGGGACGGTTGGCTATGGAGCGCTGCCTGATAACCGTGGCCCGGGAAACTATATTTTCAGGTCGGCGTGGTGGACACAACACTCGAGGTCGGGCTGAAAAATTGCCCTCTCGGCCGTAGTGAGTGAGGGCTATAACAGGGACTCCGTCCTGCTTCCTCTTTGAGGCGGCCCCACGCGGCATAGGACCATCACCTGAAGCATGAAGAAGGCCCCCTGGCAGCCCTGGAAACAGGCCTTTGGGAGTGGAGGAGGAAACAGGCCTTTGGAGGTGGAAAAAAGGGAAACAAGCCTTAGGGGGTGGAGGAGGGGGTAAAGGCAAAGAGTACCGACGCCCACAGTCGGAACACCACGAAGTGGACACCAGGTCACACGGAACCAGAACTAAGTGCTGGACACCGGTGTAGCAGGGAGAAAGATGAGGACTCAAGACTCCAGTCAGGCACGAAAACCAGAACAATATAGGAAGCCCTCGCCCGGAACCAAGCCCGATACTTCTGCCAACAACCAAACATCCTGCCACCCAAACTACAGACTTCGGTCTGGGACGCCATGTCCCTAAGGGTCTCTGGCCGATAGGACGTAAAACTCATCTCTGCTACAACTACTGACAGTGACATTACGCTACAGCACAGTCGTGAAGTCAGACTTACAGAGCATACTCCTCTGGTAGGACACCTGATCGTGTTCCTCAAACAGCAGTTTTCATGGATATGGTGACAGGAAGACATGAACTCATCTCAAACATTGGTATGGACGGAAAATTGAAACTGACGTTACTGTGAAAGCGTGGCATGAAAGAACGTGACTTTGAAACACTGTCCCCCCACCCACCACCCACCCCCCCCCCCCACCCACCCTTTTTTTTTTTTTTGATAATAATCTACGAAAATACGGATGATAACTTATATCAGAGAACTCCATTCTGATCTGAAACTGCATGACAGGGTTGTAAGCTATGCTTTGTCGATACTTCTAAGATTCAACAAGGCCCGTGAAGAAACAAAAACAAAAACCTGCTGTGTTGAGTTTGCAAGTGTGGCCCCAGTTTTCCAACCCGAGCCTCATAGCACACACCTCAGCTCTGGACAGAAGGTGGCTGGCTGGGACCGAAGATCCCCCAATATTTTTAGAGGGGTCGACCCATGCTGGCACCAAAATTTGGTATAATGGAAAACGATTTTATCCCGCGAAAATTATTCGTTTGGGAGCATCTTTATGAAGTGAAATTAAAAACAAAACAAACAAACAAAAAAAACTCGAGCTGCTCTATCACAACCAAACCGAATCGATTAAACTTGAACGAATAAAGTGAAGAAACAGCTACCTTTCAGCATCAAGCTGAGGGTACGGAAACCAAACCAATCGACTTGACCTTTACACTCACCTTTGAGCATCCAGCAGATGACACCAAACCCAGATCAACCGCTTTAGGGTTTTTTTTTTTTTTTTTTTTTTTTTTTTTTTTTTTGACTCCCACCCACCTTTGGGCATCTTGCGGATGATGTGGAAAGACGTGGTGTTCTCCATGGCGCTCCGTGCTGCCGTGCCAGGAAGTTATGACGTGCAGGGAAGTCCGACCCGTTTCAGCCGGGCCCCCTCGATCAGCGCCCTCTTCTCCCGCATCATCAGCGCGTCCACTCTCCGCTCGTCGCCGCTCAGGGAGGACCCGTTGCCCCCGATGCGTATCGCCTGTTCTGACTGGATGAGACGGGACCGCGACGCAAGGTACCCGGCAGGAGCTGACGTCACGCCACGGAGGTAACAGGCGGACAGAATGGCAGCCAGGAGGGCTGTACGTTGGAGGAGGTCTGGAATTTTGCAGGCTGCCATGATGGTCCTGCACAACAAAGACATGCATTCGCTGGTGTTATGTATGGTCGTAGAGAAGCTGTATTCATCCTTTTTTTTTTTTCATGTTGATTTTATTGATTCGTTTCCGCCCTGCCGACCACACACAGCCTTTTTTTCTTAACAGTGCTGCCATCTTTCAGAGAACAGAACTGTCCTGAAAAAAAAAACATACACACACTACTACAGCACCACCACCACCACCAACAACATCAAAACAACTGCTTACCTACGTATATTGAATTCATCGCATAATGTCTATAGGACATCTACAGTCTGTCCTGATCAGTATGTTGAGTTTTACAAGAAGAAGCCCACATGCCACAAATTCTACATTCTACATCAATAAAAAAAAAAAAAAAAAAAAATTAATGCGTACAGGTGTTGTTGTTGTTGTTGTTGTTTGGGGTGACAAATGCCAGTGAATGGGCCTCAAAGGTTAAGACTATGGACGACAGTCAAAAGACGAAAAAAAAAAAAGAAAAAAAAAAAAAGAAAAAAAAAAAAAGAAAGAAAAAAAAAGGGGGGAAAAAGTAAAAATAAGAAAAAGCAGTCAAAGACGGTAGCAGAAAAGAGGAAATTACCAACACAGAATCTCAGGTCAGCAAAGACACAAATTAAACGGAAAAGTATTTGACAGAAGAACAGGACACGAATTTTTTGTGCATTACGAGTTGCTGATCAAATATGTTATCATAGTTCTGTTATTACTCTTAGTCCGGATTTCGAAGACAATGGTTTGATACAGGGAAGGGGAAAAAAAAAAAAAGAGAACAAAAACAGACCATCAAAAACCAGTTTTTCTGACTTCACGTAATGTGAATAACTGAGGAATCATCAATCTCAAGCACATGTTTACGTTGGTCATAGCCCAACCGACCGCAACAGATCATTTCAGGGCTGTTACCACGTTGAAGTCAACTTTCAAAAATAAACTATATATATATATATATATATATATATATATGATGATAAAAGTAAAACTTAAGACCCGGGATTACAAATTGTTTCGAGGTACTCTCTCTTCAGATCCCATATGGGATCTGAAGAGAGAGTACCTCGAAACAATTTGTAATCCCGGGTTTTAAGTTTTACTTTTATCATCATTTTTAGGCTGCTCCTGAATTGGTTGAGCACTTTATGTAAAAAAAAAAACCCAGAAAATTCATAATTGAATATATATATATATATATATATAGAGAGAGAGAGAGAGAGAGAGAGAGAGAGAGAGAGAGATAAGTTCTCACGAGCTATCGATTCTCAATCTGTCTTGCTGCTGCAGTCTCTTCAGTAAGCTTACATCAAACAATAAAATTTAGAGAATGAAAAATTGTAATAACAATGATTGTCATACATTTTCCCCAGATGTGTTTGCGTGTGTCCAAGGGAGAATTTCGGAGCCTCATCTTTTATTACATGCCTTGTAACTTTTTTGCTTTGATTTAACAGCTAGTCTACATTCTTCCGTCCACCATACATTACCCCACATATTTACCAATCTTTTTAAATTTACATTTAGGGATAGAATGCTCGGCTGCTAACAGTATGACTTTGCTAAATTAGAATAAAATAAATTAACATCATCGTTCTCAATAAATGTTGTGTTATACGATGCAAGAAAAATCTGGTAGGCATCCCAGTTGGCAAGTTTATAATTAAACTTTGGAATTTTGTCTTCGATGTCTGTTACATCATTATTTATGTCATCATCAAAGATTATAGTAATGGGGAGGTGATCACTTCCCAAACAATCTTCTCCTATAGACCAATTACAGTTTACTGCAATGCTAGCTGAAACTAAGGATAAATCTATCGCGCTAGGTTTGTGAGTTGAAACATCTGGAATTCTTGTGATTCGACCATCATTTAATAAAACTAAAGAGGAATCAGTAATATTTTCCAGGAATCTGTTGGATGAAACTTTAGAACACCCAGAATCCCAAAATGTGCATGGGCATTGAAGTCGCCAACAATGATCCATTTCTTACTTATTAAATTTGTATTCTTCAGCCAGTCTGTGTTATCCTCTTGGGGTCCATTAGGATAATATACAGAAAGTACATTGTAAACCGAGTCTTTGTTCACTTTGATTACAGCACCTGTAGCAAATACACCTTCATCTTCCTGTGGCACCGGAAATGGAACGATCCTAAATCGAAGGATATGTTTTTAAAGTTTGGAAAAAAAGTAAAACAAATGAAAAATTGTTACAAAACACAAGCTTACCCTGTAAAATTAACAAAAGAATTTCCAAGCACAATGGATAAGGCGGAAGCTTTCTCCCATTTCTTTTCGGAAAATAGTCAAAACTGTAAATCTTCCAGCAGAAATCAAGTACCATAGACATAAAGAGGAACAAAAAAAGAACAATATAAGAGTCCCCATACCAGACAATAATAACTACTTAAATTCTCCATTACAATCATCAGAACTTCTTGAAGCGATAGAATCCATTACATCTTATGATTCAGCAGTGGGCCTAGATGGTATTTCTTATTCGCTTCTTCGTCACTTGCCTTCTTCGTGGAAAATATTACTACATTCGTTGTTCCAAAAATGTTGGACGTACGGCACTATTCCTACAATCTGGAAAAGTTCAGTGGTAGTACCAGTACCAAAAGAAGGTAAAAAACGAGAACATCTGTAAATAGCTATAGACCCATTGCTTTAACATCCCATGTTGGTAAACTTCTTGAAAAAATTTGTACAAACGCGTTTTATTATATTATTGTGAAAAAAATGACATTATTCCAGTCCAGCAAGCTGGATTCAGAAAAGGGCGTTGCACAACTGATCATTTAGTGAAAAACTAACTTCTCATATAAAAAAGCAATTTTCACGCAGAAAAAAGTACACTAGCTACATTCTTTGATGTAAAGAAAGCATACGACCGTGTTTGGCATGCTCGATTATTGTATAAACTGAAAAATATTGGTATTTCTGGGAATATGTATGATTATATAAAAAAAACTTTCTAGAAGGAAGAAATATATGTACACGAATTGGAAAAAATATATTCATCATTCAGGAAAATAGATATGGGCATTCCTCAGGGTTCTGTTATTGCACCTTTATTATTTACGATCCTTATACATGATCTCCCAAAGGCATTGTCAAAAACCACCCAATGTAGTGCAGTATGCAGATGATATTGCCATTTGGATTAATACTTCATTAAGGAAGCACTCGAATAAAAGGGCAGTAAAATTTGTACAGACAATGTATCAAAGGAGAATTGGACAGTCTGTCTGCTTACATGAAAGAGAACGGTCTCGAATTATCTGGTGAGAAAACTTGTTTAATGCTTTTTAATAATGGCGAAAACCCAAAGGCTCTGCCCAACCTTATTCTTGATGACAATGTTCTACAATATAAGCAAACAGTCAAGTTCTTAGGAGTGTTTTTAACACCGAAGCTGAACTGGAAAAAGCATATTGGAAATTTGATAGATAAAGCTAGGAAAAGATTAAATTTGCTCAAAATTATATGTTGTCAACCATGGGGTCAAGACTGTACCACACTTTTACATTTATATACATCGTTAGTTCGATCAAAATTAATATATGGACAGGAAATATACTTCTCTGCATCTAACTACCTTTTAAAGAAACTGCAAAGCTTAGATAGTAAAGCTTTAAAATTAGCTTTGGGTGTTCCAGTGCACACAAACACAATGAAATGCTATAAGGAGACAAACATTTTACCTCTTAATGAACAACGAACGTTGGATGTGTCCAAATACGTTGTAAAGAGGCCTATCTGTAAAAAAAAAAAAAAACTCTGTTACTGATGAAATTCTTATGGATTCCAACAAGGAATACCCCAAAAGGTCTAAAAATATATCATACATACAGCCAATTAGAAATTTCACTTGTGAGCTTATGTCCGAATGTAGTATTGATATTGATGCAATTTCGGAGGTTCCTATTGTTCCTCAAATGCCCCCATGGGAGCATCTCAACGCAAAAATTGATGATGAATATACTACTTTGAAGAAAGATGACAATGTAAATTCTAGTAAATGAAGTTCGAGAACATCTCGAAAAGACTTATCCAAATCATTTAAAAATATTTACAGATGGTTCAGTAATGGAAACGTCTGACAGTGGTGCTGGATTTACTATACCATCCTAAATGTGCAAAAGTCTTTCTATCTAGGCAGAGAATTTTTCAATTTATACATCAGAGCTATATGCAATTATGAAAGCTCTGAATTATATCTTATATGACACGCCAGTATCATTTTATAGTGTGCTATTTTGTGTTGATTCAAAATCAGTTTTACAATCATTAAAGCACTGGAAATCTAAAATTAGAACTGATATTCTTTTTGAAATTAAGCATCTGTTACATTGTTTTACTTTCCCGAGGTATAGCAGTTGATTTTTGCTGGGTTCCTTCACATTGTGGCTTTAAAAGGGAATGAATTAGCAGACAAATTGGCAAAGCAGGGAGCTTGTACAATTTCTGAAACACCCTTCAACAAAGTCGTAAATGTTTCTCCGCATGAATTGATCCAGCGATTGGAAAAGAATATGCGGAAGAAACATCTTAATGAGAAAAATTATTCGTTCTGCCATCATGTCCAAGGTATCTAGCCAGATTAATTCATAAATTACGGTTAAATACATGGAATACAAAATATTCACGAGGCATAGCGTGTATATGTCAGGAGAATATCTCAATTCGTCATCTTTTATTTGAATGCCCTATACTAACCCCAGCTTATAAGGAGAAGAATATTTTTATAAACAATTCTGACAATGTTGATAGTGTGGTAAATAACCCTTGCTTTTTTTGATATTGCTTTGGTTATTGCTCAGTCCCCAGTTGCAAAACTATTGTGAAAAAAGACATTTGAGATATGTGTGTTAATAGTGTTTTTTTTTTTTTTTTTTTGTTTTGTTTTTTTGTTTTTTTTTTTTTTTTTTTTTTTTTTTTTTTTTTTGGGGGGGGGGGTGGGGGAAGGTGTGGACATGAACAGCCAGATCTATCTGTTCGTCGCCTAATTATCATGTACGACGAACATATGTTCAATGACACTGACTTTGATGACAGACATTTCTCCTGTCGTTTTATCGCGCATCTTACGTGCGAAAATATGCGAACACGTACCATTTCTTTTCAGTGTTTTTCTTTCAGTCGAAAAGTTTTTTCTTTTCTTTTTTCTCTTCTTCTTCTTTTTTTTTTTTTTTTTTTAGTCGAAAAGATTTTTTTTTTTTCCAATTTACTAACTTACACACTCAAACTAAAACAGAACCGAAAAGCGCGCCAAAGACTCCGACGAGGTCCATGGTAATAGTCACTGCGTCAGTGAAACACAAATACCCTGCACAATCTTTCTGCTCCTAAAAAACGAACCCCTTCATTTAAACACACACACACACACACACAAAGAAAGAAAGAAAAAATAAGCAAAGCACTGCATCATACATTCTCAACTGGATAACGTCTTTACACACAATAACCGTCGACGGCAAATAAAGCTATGCAAACAGCAGATGTGCAGAAAACGCACTAACCCTTCACTAACTACACTGACGCAAGCACTCACTCTCCCCGCACGGCGGCTTGTCTCACCTGAAGCGATGTCACTGCAGAAGAAAGAAAAAAAAAAGCACACGTAGCATGCAATGACTTGAAGAGCAGCGCTTGAAACTGCCGGGGATCAGCTGCCGGGCGAGAAGCGGTTCGGCCGTTGGTTCCTGGCTTTTTTAAAGCTACGGCCGAACGGTCTGGCTTTCCGAATGTTAGCCAATCAGATCCTTGCGTTTTGGCGATGCTGCATTCTTAATCCGCCACGCGATAGGCCTAGGCAGTCAAGACACATCGCAACGCGGCATTGCGACGGTGACCTGTTAATTTGGACGGCAGACAGCTGTTTTAGTTCGGAACCAACGGCGGTTACCTGGTCTTCGATCGTTCGGCGCGTCTGTTGTCCTGTTGTCCGAGTCATGACGTTTAGTCATTCGCCAGTCAGCTGGATGTGTTCCTGTCTATGGCAATTTTTCGTGCGCGCGCGCGCGCGTGTGTGTGTATGTGTGTGTGTGTGTGTGCGTTTAGGTGTCTAGCATCTCTACGTGTCCCGGCTTCTATGAGTCCTTCGTCCTAGTGTATATCATCTCTCCGTGACCCCGTCTCTGCATATCCTTCGTCTCTATACATCTCCAGAAGAAAGTGGAATGCGTAAGTCATTTCCAGATATTTCGGGTCGCGTTTCCCGGAAAATGGAGGCGATATAGCAAGTCTGTGTAGATTGCGACAAAAATCTAACGACAACATCTCATCCGCATATCTGATAATTGTCTAATTCTTAATTCCATCAGGAAGAATGGTGATTGTAGTGCTACGCATTTCAGATGAAGAAGGATTTCCAGCTGGTGGTTGCTTGAACCAACGTCAATAAAGTGTCAGCCTGTTTGCGTATGTGTGAATGAATGTCTATACTCTCTCTCTCTCTCTCTCTCTCTCTCTCTCTGCTTAGAGTCGATAAATGATGCGGTGTGTGGCATCGTAAACACAGAACATACCAGAAGGAAAGTCGGGAGAATGCACACCTCTGCCAACGTCAACCAATCCTCTGGGGGATCAAAGTTGCATATCCATGTCATCAGGATTTATACCAATCTGCAAGTTGGACCATTTCAGATCCTTGGTTACATCATTTCTGAAAAAAAAAACTTTGTTACAGGCTTTTTGGGAAAGTAGCTTAAGGTAAGATTAATGTTGATTACAGTCCAGCCGACCGCAAAGGGCCATATCAGGGCTGTCACCCGCGTTGAAGTCAACTAACAAGTCATTAAAAAAAAACAAAAAAAAAAAATCGTTCGCAAAACCCTTTAAAATACACACCCTCTGAATACACACCGTAAAATCGTTTAAAATCTTTCTTCCCTAAAATCTAGTTAGATCAGATGAAAAATGTTGATATCTTTCAGAAATCCAAAGATCACAACGGGAGGGACATCTCTGAACAAGATTTTCATGAAGTCTGCTTTAAAGTGTTTATGTCTCACATCATGCAAGTTCCAGCACTCTTAAACAATATGTTTCACTGTGAGTGGTACATGACATGGAATGCACCACGGAGTTTCTTCGCCTTTTAAGAGATAAGAATGGGTGCAAAAGGACTGGCCTGTATGCAAACGGCACAGGACTGTTTCTTCTTTACGGCCGCCTCGGGAACATGGTAAAAACTCTTTCAGGTTCGGACGGATTTTGAACAAGGTTTTCTTTTTTTTTTTTTTTTTTTTTTTTTTTTTTTTGAATCAATAATAAACAACGATTCGGGATCCATTGTTTCATCCGGATCCCGCATCACAGATTCACTCCAAACTTTGATGCGTGCTTCTCTAGGCCAAAGTCCATCTTGTAATAAAATGGGTTTCAAACGGGTTAATTAGTTTCGCTCGACACTGCTGAGGGGACAAACCAGCTGATAAGCGTGGGTCACACTGTAACTTCTTGACCCTGGCTGAAGTAAAAAAAAAAAAAAAAAAAAAAAAAGTCACCAAGGCAGATCTTACGCCGTGGGCTTTGTTGCAAACCGTCACTGACCTTTTGACACCAGGTTTTGTTTTTGCTCAGCAAAAACTTTGTTTAGAGGGGCATTAGCCTGCCTCATCCAAGGCTAACGCATCTCATTGTCGTCGTCATTGTGACCATCCGCACTTCCCCGAGACTCATCAACACGCCTTTGAGTGCAAACGTTCGAACGATTTTCGAGAAAGTTTGTGACGGACGCTATACGACAAACTGCTTCTTCAGTAATGCACGAGCCACACAACATAATCCAAGAGAACGTTGGTCATGCTGTCTGTCTTGGACGTCTTTCGCTGCCGGCTACTCGCTTAACGTGTGTGAACAGCCGGCTTCAACGACGCCCTGTTGCACTGGAGATCAAAACCACCTGTGTCCCATTTCTAGGGTTATCTCTACCACATCCGTTCCCAGCTAAAATAGGTTAATGGCTTTCTCTCATGACAATGACGAAGACAGAAGAAGATGGCCCAGTTCCGTCATTTTCACCAGTGGTTAAAAAAAAAGAAAAAAAAAAAGCTCTTAATGGACTTCAGTACCGACAAAATTAGGGCAATTTGCTGCAGCCTTCCTCATGCATTCCACCTTTGACACTGACGTTTGCAATACCATCCACACACACACACACACACACACACACACACACAACCGGCTAATTTTTGTCTTCCTGTTCCCGCCAAGGCTATGGTGGTCTGAATCACTGATGACCAATGATTCACTGACCTCTTGTTTAAGGCACGCCTCGCACGTGGGCTCGAAACTCGGGCACAGACAAGATGTCAGACATATCCAGCGTCAAACCATATCATGTCATAAATTTTGATTTTATGAAGATGTCGCCATGTTTGAGCTCGTCCATATACGCTGCTTCACATTTGCTGAGCCGTGCGACCACAGTACAAGAATAATTATAAAGACCCCATTGTCTGTAAAAGAGGGATGTAGACTATTAGAAACAGACTGTCGTAAAGAGGGATGTAGACTGTCAGAAACAGACTGTAGTAAAGTACACAACGACAAAGTCACAGTCTCTGATACTCAGGACTTCTCGTTTGGAAGGATCATTAATCGTGATTGACGATAAATTACCACTACATGTTCTCTACTGAAATTTTAATGCGTTAAAATGTGGACAAGTTAACAGCATATCAATTTAGGTGTCCCTTTGAAGACAGAACCCCAATACATCGTGTTTTGTCCCAGTGTCCCTTCACAAAGCAGGTTTTAACTTATTCACTGGCAATCAACAGCTATTATGAAGATTATTTGAAAGCCATAATTACCAGCTTTTCTCTTATTTTCACTGTAGCAAAATTTCTTCTAGGAAGTGCCATTGAGACGGTGCTGTTACATATGGACTGTTTGAGAAGTACAAATTAATGATTTTTTTTTTTTTTTTTTTAAGGATGTGGATGGGGAAGTGGTGGGTGAATGAGGACATGCCAATTATGTGGTAGCTCTTTTATATCACTGGCGACATCACACGTTTTTATCATCCGTTTAACACAACACTTCTTGGGTGAAAAGACGTGCTGAATCAAGCAAAGCAACGTAAAGAGACCACAGTACGCATGATTTACAACAAAGTAAGTAAACAAGCGAATGGATGAATGACAAAAAGTTGTGGAGAGGGACTCTTGGGCAAGACATACTTGATGTCTGACCTTTGCATGCACTCAGCTCAAGGCGCTGATCAGGTCTCCAGTGTGTAACGTAATCGTTGCGAGTGTGTGCGCGCACGCGCGCGCGCGCGCGCGCGCGCGCGAGAGAGAGAGAGAGAGAGAGAGAGAGACAGACAGACAGAGACAGACAGAGACAGAGAGAGGAGAGACAGAGAGAGATACACACACACAACCACAGTGTGTGTACATGTCCGTGCGCGCGCATGTGACTATGTATTTGTGTGTGTGTGTGTGTGTGTGTGTGTGTGTGTGTGTGTGTGTGTGTGTGTGTGTGTGTGTGTGTGCACGCGCGCGCGCGCGCGCGTTCCTGTATATGCGTGTTTGCTTGCTCACTAGTTTGCATGTATATCTGTGCAAGCATGCTTGCCAGCGAATGTGTGTGTGTGTGTGCACACACTTGTGGACGTGTTCTCACATCCAGGCTTGCATATGCGTGCAAG
>JADBJO010001057.1:397500-400386 GCA_016801955.1 Conus betulinus | reverse complement strand
GGCCTTTCTTGAATAAATTCTCTCTCTCTCTCTCTCTCTCTCTCTCTCTCTCTCTCTCTCTCGCTCGCTCGTTCTTCTCTTCACACACACAAACGCGCGCGCGCGCGCGCACGAACATGCGTACAAGTTCTCTAACGCATCTCTCTCTCTCTCTCTCTCTCTCTCTCTCTCTGTCTCACACACACACACACACACACACTGAGCACTATCTCGTACACGTGTGCGAGCACCCACCCCCCCACACCCCCTCTCTCTCTCTCTCTCACTCGATCGCATCGACGCGATCAAACGCGCGCGCACTCACACACACACACACACACACACACACACACACACACACAAGCGTGCGTCGTGTGCACTCGCGCATACACACAGAGACAGAGAGAGAGAGAGAGAGAGAGAGAGAGAGAGAGAGAGAGAGAGAGGAGAGAGAGGCACACTGAAAGAGAGACAGACAGACAGACAGACAGAGAAAGACAGAGGCAGAGTGACAGACAGACAGACAGCAGCGCGAATGCTGAATCATACCTCACACTTTTAAAATGTTTATTCGAGACGCGCACTGGGGTGGGACCGGTATGTAGTGGTTCTTCATCTCTGGGACTATACACACACGCGCGAAAAAGCGCGCGCGGGGGGTGTACGCACTCAAAGCACGCTTCCTTTTCTAGTGGCAAAATACTCCAGCAGCAGTTTTTCAATGGTGACAAAGAGGAGATTATTGGTTTGCAAACCCACACACCCAAACTGCCCCCTTCCCACGCCGTCCCCACTCTGCATTATCAATACAGAACGTTTCTAACATTATAAAACAGATTTTTGACCGCGTCGACGTGATCATACATGCACACATACAATCAGATACACACACACACAAGCGTGCATCATACGCACACACACACACACACACACACACACACACACACAATGCGACTCTGAGAGAGAGAGAGAGAGAGAGAGAGAGAGACACACACACACACACACACACACACACACACACACACACATTTAAGCACGTCATCGTCCGTTTACGTATATGTTTTCATACGTCATTTCCTATACCTACTTATTTGTTTTCCTTTTTATGTCACAACCCCTGAAGACGGTCTATGACCGAAACGTTGTCGATATTTGTTCTCTTTTCCTTTTTTTATTTATATATATATATATATATATATATATATATATATATATAATATATATATGTATATATTTTTTTTTCCTTTCTTTCTTTCTTTTTTTTTTTTTTGATCTGATGAAGATCCTTTAAGACATTTATCATTCGTGTCAACATTACTAATTCAGGAGCAAGAGAAAACCAATGTCATGAATGATACAAATATCAGATAGTGCCACTTCCATTATTGCTACGGGCATCGCATAGCATGATTATCATAACTAAAACAAGTATTGCTGAGTATGATCAGTATTCATGATACAGATGTCGAAGACTACGATGATCGATCATTACTGAAAACGTATGTTGTTAAAGTATGATTAATATCAGCGGTGACACAGATGCCACAGTGTATGGTTATCATTAAAGAAACAGGTTTTGCTGAGTGTGATTGTGTTTTTAGTGGTACAGGTGGCAAACAGCATGATTATCACTGCTGAATTAAGTGTCGTTGAACACATGATTATCACCGGCGTTACAGGTACCATACAGCGTGATTATTATTTCTGAAACAAGTATTGTTAAACAGGATTATAATTCGTGATACAGGTGCCATAATGTGTTGCAATTATTACTGAAACAAGTACTTGTTGAGATGATGTTATATCTAACAGAGGTTTTACCGAGTGTGATTATAATTACTGAAACAGGCACATTTGAGTATGATGATTATTAATGGTGATTCGGGTGCGAAAGAGTATGGTTATCATTACTGAAACACGAACTGCTAAGTATGATTATTATTACTGAAACAGATATTACAAAATATCATTATTACTATTATCATTCTCATTATCATCATTATCCATATATGTATTGTTGCGTATGGTCAACGTCATTGATTGGGAAACGTTAGTAACAGATCATGGGATTTCAAACGAAGTCTATGCAAAAATATTCTCTGCCCCTATGGCCAATAGGTTATGGGAACCTTAACCTTGACCTTTAATTTCAACCTTTAATTCTAATCTCTTTCTTTCTTTCCCCTGTACACAAGCATTCTCTGAAAAGTTCACTGCCCCTAAGGTCAGTAAGTTATGGGAACCCTGACCTTGACCTTTAACCTTTAGCTTTGATCTCTTTGTTTATTTCTTTCTTCTGTACACGAGCATTCTCTGAGAGTTCATTGACCCTACGGCCAATAGGTTATGGGAACCTTAACCTTGACCCTTTAGCTTTAATCTCTTTCTTTGTTTCTTTCTTCTGTGCACAAGCATTCTCTGAAAGTTCATTAACCCACGGCCAATAGGCTATGGGAACCTTGACCTTGACCTTTCATTTTGATTTCTTTCTTTCCTGCTTTCAAAACTGACCAAGTTTTTCTGCCAGCACAGAATCAAATTTTCCTTAAGATCAGTGACAGTGAAAGTAAGTTTCACTGCTTTTGGATTTATGATGTCAACATTAAATCCGATCTTTGGTATCGCATCTTTCCAGGATTTCTGACCAAGCTTTATGTTTTAGCTGCTCTTCTTCTATCTACTGTGGAAAGTATTTCATTTACGATATAACTATACATTTTACTACTAAAACTTTTAGCAAGTATGTAGCTTTGCACCTCTTAGGAACAGTTGTATTGTTCAATGGTTGGATGATGATCTTCGTCCATGCATCTGGATATCTAGACGGAAAAAAAAAAACATATCAAAATATCTAATAAAAATTTTTACCAAGACCAGATAACATTTTCAGGGCTGCTAAGACTTCCA
>JADBJO010001057.1:387500-392500 GCA_016801955.1 Conus betulinus | reverse complement strand
GAAAACCTTAGGCTACGACTAATTTATCCGCGGCCCTTATTTCTGCAAAGGGAGTGAACTCATTCTTAACCAAGTACTAAGCTATCAAACGAAGTGAAAACTACAAGGAAAAGGAAGACAACCGTGATCTGTAAGTCTGGAAGATAAACCCATTCACCCTCTCACACGGAGAGAGAGAGAGAGAGAGAGAGAGAGAGAGAGAGAGAGAGAGAGAGAGAGAGAGATGTGGAGCATTTCCGGCCAGCTCGCTGCTCAGATCACATGCCTGGTCAGCTATGGTCGGGCTCTAAGTCCCCCCTATATAGCGACCACGTGATTTCCGGCCCAGTCCGGGCACTGACACCAATGACATCAACGCACATGCCTACGAGTCAAAGTTCACCTTTTCGGTTTCACTTTTCTTCTTTTTTTTTTTTTTTTTTTTTTTTGCCCAGATGGCTACACGCCACTATGTAGAGGGTGAAAAGTCGACAGCTCTTGTCTTTGGGATACGGGTGTGAGGAGAGATTTATGCACAACGTTTATAACCTATTTCTTGTATTGCTATCTAAATGGAAACAGGCCGTATGGTAGCGCCAACCAGGTTTTCTTTTCTTTTTCAAATCGTCCCAAAAAAATCTGAAAATAAAAAAGATTCAGTGCTTAATGTTAAAAGGAAGTCCATATTACAAAAAGATGCTACATATTTACAGCGGAGTTACTAGCCGTTTTGAAAGCAATAGATTTTCATTTTTGACTTGTCTGTTTTACAAAGAAAAATACTGATATCATCGGATTCAATTCAGCGCTTACGGCTCTTCATTGTCAACCAAAATCTAGTCGTTCAGACATAGTATGTGAGATTTTATTTCTAATCCACCAGGAATAAAAACGGGGTAACCAATATAACTTGTTATGGGTTCCTGGGCACTCTAGTTCACGTGACAACGACGTAGCTAATTTTTCATGCGAAGGAAGCTACATGAAATACGTCCCATATTTTGATACGTGATATCCCCCTGTCTTCTCTGAAGGCATTCGTGTTCTCACACTCACAGATTCAGTTCTGAAATTTGAGACAGAAATAATACCTCGAAGATTCAACCCGGAAGTACAGATGGGATACAACTATTTTAACAAGAAAATGTTCTGATCCCCCCCCCCCCCCCCCCCCCCTCCGCTTATTGTAAACAGTAGCCTAATACACAGACTGCGCGTTAATGGATGGCTAGGCACTTCTATATCTAAAACCGGCACCTGTAGGCCTGTGTGCATGGGACCAATTGACGTTTATGCGTACAAGCGTATATTTGCCTATAGAGTGGGGGGGCGGCTTGGTGGGTGAGTGAATGTGTGTGTGTGTGTGTGTGTGTGTGTGTGTGTGTGTGTGTGTGTGTGTGTGTGTGTACGCACGCGAGCGCGCGCGGACATCTGCCTCTCTTCTTTTCTCATTCTGTGTCAAACAGAATTGAATACGTTACTAATTAGTTTGTTTGTTTGTTTTGCAACATCCATTTGGAAAATCGCTTGAATTTACATTTCCTGTTATCAGAAAACTATTAATACTGGCTTGAAATGTAAAAAAAAAAAAGGTGCAGATTCACTGAGATAAGCAGCGACACACACACACACACACACACACACACACACACACACACACACACACACTATGACATACACCCCTTTCTCTCTTTCTCTCTCTCTCTCTCTCTCCCCCCCCCCCCCCCCCCCCTCCTCTCTCCTCTCTCTCATGCATTCCATCCCAGAAACAAGTGAGTGGAATCCCACAGTAAGTAAATAAATAAATGAATACATATGATAAGAAAAACAAACGAACAAACAAACAAACACTGAGAAAGACGTGAACTCCAGTCAGAACTGTCGGCCCTACTTCCTGAGAAAAGCTATTACAATAAGGAAGTAGTCGAGTCAAGCCTTTCATAACTGACCAAGGAAGCCATAACACAGGCCTAGTCAACTGAAAACGCCTTCTGCCTGCTCTAATGCCTCGACAAAATGTCCACACAGATTCTCACATGACCCCACGAATCAATGAACCAACGACTGACGAAATGAATAAATAATGAGAACGGATGAATACATGCAAGATTCCTGTGAAAGAACAAGCAAATGAACACACACACACACACACACACACACACACACACACACACACACACACACACACAAGCGAATGGATAAGGACAGTGTGAGGAACATGAACGAAATATCAATCATTGTGAAGAAATAAACGGACGAGTAAATGAATGAACGGACGGATTAGCACAGAAAACACGCTAATTACACGCCTATGCATTACGTCATGGGCTAGATACTGGTCACTGCACAGTATTTCTTCACCCTCACCTCGTTAACGGGATTAATCAAACGGGACTGTCTCCAACAAGTAGAGTGAGATCGTGATCTCCAGACAAGCAACGAAGCGACTGCTTGGTGTAGCAGACCGCGTGGGACTTGTTAACGCATAGCGTTGCCAGTCAGACAATAACAATTTTGTTTAAAAAACAATCAAGTAAACAAACAAACAAACAGGCAAAGCTGAAACAATCTACCCTCTTTACCTTTTGCCGTTAAAAAAAGAAAACAAACAACAAAAAAACACTTCAACACAAACGAGAAATGCGGTCAAGAACGATTTTTTTCCCTTCTGCCATGATTTCCCCCCCCTACGACTATAAATAGTAACGTCTGTTGATTGGTGCACACACACAAAAAATTCACAATTCTCAGTCTCTCTCTCGCCCCTCCTACCCCCCCCCCCCCCCCCCCCCCCCCCCCTTTCGATCGATCTCTTATTACATGTCTCAAAGGTGAAACTATTTCTCACCTTCAGGACAAACACATGCAGGCGTCGGAACTGACAGCGAGCTTATAAATGTGTCGACGAACAGAAAGCACAAACAGCTTTTCAAGCAACAGACTGCCTGATATCTGCTGGGTTCTGTCGCTGTTGCCGTTCCCCGCACAGCTTGGTATTCTTTGTCATGTCTCAAGCAGGTGAACTATTTCTCACCTTCAGGACAAAATACATGCAGGCGTCGGAACTGACAGCGAGCTTATAAATGTGTCGACGAACAGAAAGCACAAACAGCTTTTCAAGCAACAGACTGCCTGATATCTGCTGGTTTCTGTCGCTGTTTGCCGTTAGTTCCCCGCACAGCTTGGTATTCTTTGTCATGTGCCTGCGAGCAGCAGCCTCGGTCTGGCTTCACTCCTCCCCCGCGCGCGCGCGCGCGTACCAGGTGGCGTCACTTCCACAAATAAAATGAAGAAATAAGATTCTAATTATAAATTACACATGTAGTTTCCAATCCAGTGTGGTTTTCCCCACACCACGAAGAGGTCACCGTGGCTTTGGAATACATGACCCTAATCTTAATCTGACCATCATCCAAACCAAACCTTAACTTTAATCATAACCTGACAGAAACGTTCATTGTTATGAAGGTGAGCCGCTGGACTGTGGAGTTGTCTTCCCTTGTTCACCATTGACGAAGGAAAGAATAAACAATAAAGAAATGGGGTAACTTTTGCTCCCATAAGAAAACCTAACACAAAGTAACTTTTATTCAAGACTGGCACAGCCTTTTAGACTTGAATAAAGTCAGACAAATAATGTCTATCGTTTCTCAGTCCATAAGTTGTTCGTAGGTGGGGGATTGGAGAAAAGATCAAATTATCACAAAACCCAGCTTAAGGTACAGGAGTTTTCTATCGTGCATAACCTTACACTTTTCAATCACACAAGCACACAAAAGCAGTTGATTAATGAATTAAACTATTAATCATTAATTAACAATAACTGAATCGGCTCACGCGAAAGCGCCACGCGCTTGCTCTCGACAACACATGGATGTAATCCTGTGCATGTTGTGCACACAAGCGAGCGCACGCACAAGCAAGCATGCACACGTGTCTCCATTGCGAGATGCGTGGATAACATATATCAATTATCATGGGCCGAAATGGTGGACGAAGTGCCAAAAATAATTAATGATAATAGCACTAACAATTTTATCTTTAGTGTTTACCAACCAGTTAATAAACAACACACACACTCTCTCTCTCTTGTTCCCTCCCTCTCCTCCCCCCCCCCCCCCCCCCCCCCCCCCCCCCCCCCCCCCCCCCGTTTCCCCTCTCTCTCATGTCCTTCTCTTCATCTCCCCCCCCCCCCTTCCGCTCTCTCTCTCTCTCTGTGTTCCCCCTCTCTTCCTTCCCCTTTCCGCTCTCTCTGATGTCACCCCTCTCCCTCTCGCCTTTCCGCTTTCTCTCGTCTCTCTCTTTCTCTCTCATGTCCCCCCCCTCCCTCCCCCCCCCCCCCCCCCTTCCGCGCTCCCTTTCATGTTCCCCTCTCTCTTTCCTCCTCCCCCTTTCCGCTCTCGCTCTCTCTCTCTCTCTCTCTCTCTCTCTCTCTCTCTCTCACACACACACACACACACACACACACATCGAACGTGGATGTGACTGTACATGATTCTATCAACACAAAACCCACAAACCAGTGCAAATAGCAAAAGTGCTTTCCATGCATCAGATTAATAAAATTTTGTTTCTTTTTTTAAATAACGATCCCATTCCCCTCGCTCCTTTTATGTACTCCCAGTTCTTATAGAACAGGGAGTACTTTAGAATGGGAACGAAGAAATGCTGTCTGTGCGTCTGCGTGTGAGTGTGTCTGTCTGTCTATCCGTCCGTGGTCAAAATGTGTTCCACTCGCTCCAGACAAAACTACTGGGCCGATCTTTCTAAAAAATTGTATGTATGTTCATTATGGGTCACGGATAATGACCGATGGTTTGTTTTACCGTTATATCTGTTACTAACGGCTTTAACGACCCATAACGATTTTTCTTCTTTATGAAATATCTCAGAAAGTACTTGGCCGGTCTTTCTGAAAATGTGTAGGTACGTTCACTATGGGTCACGGATAATGCACGATGTTTTATTTCACACCGTTATACCCGTTACTAACGGCTGTAACGGCCCATGACGGGTTTTTC
>JADBJO010001057.1:252500-382500 GCA_016801955.1 Conus betulinus | reverse complement strand
TTTTCATCACCTATACGTTGCGCTTTGGGGCAGATTTCGGCGAAAAGTTACTAATTTTTTTTTTTAACTTTTCGGTAATGTCTGTATGTGTGTGTGTGTGTGTGTGTGTGTGTGTGTGTGCGCGCGCAACTATTGTCGATCATCTCAAAACATACAAAGAAATACCCCTCATTCCCGAACAAACAAGCATAAGCAAAGAACCAAACAGGGAGAAGTCGACGTCTCACGGCTACTTGGCCAGGACTGCCGCCGCCGAGTGGAGGGAGGCCTGCTCGCTGGCTGCAACAGATTCTTCTCCCTGTCACCTTTCATTTTCTGTGTTGACAGACTGTTATTACTCTGGCAATACATAGAGAGCCCTCGTATTTACTTTAGAGCGGTAGGACACAGGAATTCAGTGTTCTTTCTTAGCCTTCCTTTCTTTTCTTTTCTTTTCACGCACACACACACACACACACACGTGCGCGCACACATACGAGCGCCCACACGCTTGTGCACACACGTGTGCACACACACAACCGCGTGCATGCATGCGCACGTGCGACTTACATGTACACTTACATACTTATCTACACAAGCGAACGCATGCGCGTGCGCGAACGTGTACACACACACACACACTCACACAGAGCGAGGTGTGTGTGTGTGTGTGTGTAGTAGTAGTAGTAGTACCTTAATTTAACGTCTCTCCCTCAAGTGACATTAGACAACAACAAAACAACAAACAAATGCATGTGAGAGATTCTTTAAAGTATTGTGTGTTTTTGAGTAAATGTAACATCAATGCCATACTTAAGTTTTGGATTCTGCAAACACAAATAATCTCAACATTACCAAAACTATATCAAAGAAAAATACCAACAGAACTAGAATGCAAAGTTTCTGAAAACAACTTAAGAAGATCAAGGTCATTAACTATTTTCTGTAATGTTATCGGATTTCGATGTTTTGAGCGCAGTGCCTCCATTTTTGAGCATTTGAGCTTTGATGGCAGGACAGTGCAGAAGCAAATGATTCGTAGAAATTTGACTCCCACAAACACAAATAATATCTTTACAAAATTTTGTCTTCAGAGCATTTAGACGAATCTTAAACATCAAAGACCTAATGGATCTGGATTTGATTTGACTTAAACTCTTGATTATTATATCTGAATGCAGTGTATCACAAGCTTTTACACAATTATGTGAATATGTATATTTAGGTCTTCAACTTGTCAACAAAATTATCCTTTGCTAGCTTGTCAAAGTATTTATAATATTCATGTAGATCTAGCTCAACATTAAGTTTAATTGTCCCTGTAGCATTGCGTGCTGCACTCTTGGCTGCTTGATCTACCTGTCCATTAGAGAGAATTCTACAGTGAGATGGAACCCAATAAAAAGTAACACTAATACCTTTGCTTGCTAAGTGATGTATTAAGTGCTTGATTTCGTGTATAATTTCAACCCGTGTCTTGGTATTTTGACCTTTGATAGCATATAATACTGATTTTGAATCGTGTGTGTGTGTGTGTGTGTGTGTGTGAGAGAGAGAGAGAGAGAGAGAGAGAGAGAGAGAGAGAGAGCGAGCGCAGGTGCACTTACACCTGTACATTTCAAATTGAAAAGCAGGCAGACTTCAAAGATTGAGGGTGACTGAGAGGGGGGAGGACAGAGAGACAAGAGTGAAAAAAACAGATTAAACTGTGCGAAGAAGAAATATCTCCGTGAATGTCCTAATTTGGACCTGCTACCTAAAGGAGCAGATTGTATTTTGATGACTGGTGGAGGTGATACTACGTCATCCAACCAAAGGTATTTCAGTGGGTGAAGGCCACCCACCTTTCAATACTCTCAGCCCCCGTTTAGGACCGACCATCCTGATAAGGTTGTTGCAGACAGGAAATGGTAAAGCGAAGCAAGCAGCAGTACACGGTAATTAACAAACAGGCAGGGCAACTCCCTGCTCCCATGCGTTCGGTGCGGGGAAAGACGAGCAAGCTTGAAACATCCCTTTAATTTTGTGTGTGTGTGTGGGGGGGGGTGGGGTGGGGGGAGGGGGGGTGGGCGAGGGGGGGGGGGGGGGGGGGGGGGGTCTCCTGTGTGCTCTGTGTTGTCCTTTTCTGCCAGACCATTTGCAGCATCCGTTTGGAGTTCGGGGCCTGCCACTGTCGCTGACGCTTTGAGGGACGGCAATACGGGGATGGAGTAGACAGTAAGCAGGGCGGGGGAGGGGGGGGGGTGGGGGGTGACGGGTGGTTGGAGGAAGAGGGAAAGGGAAAGAGAATGGACAGGTTACACCCTCAGGCGCATGGAAAGCTGGTGAGGACAGCCTGAAAACGGGCGTGGAGGGACATAGGCACGGCGGAACACCGAGCCTCCTTCGGTTGCACAGGGCGGACCAAAGAGAAGCTAGAACATACACATTGTGACACATAGCCACAGCAGAACATCGGGACTCAAGAACACAGAGATGGTGAAATACAGGCATGCTTCCAACTGTGTCGCGCATACCGGAGACCGAGATGAGTGGACGTGCGTCGGGGTAGCAAGACTTTCAGGTGTTGAGACGAGATGAGGTCCATGGACGCCAGAGATGCAAGTGAGGAGAGTAAATAACCAGACAGGCACAAGACAAATCCAGGTAACGTACGTGACTACATCTTTAAGCTATTCTTGTTGGGCGGTCAGTGTTTTTATCGTTTTATGCTCCTAGCCAGAGAACGTTTCAATTTCTCACGCACCTATCACAGAACATTACAACCGTCAGCCCATTTTTCTCTCACATGCCAGTGAGCCCCACAAATCTAACGAACCCTCACGTATTTCTACATCCGCTCGCCGCTGTGGCGTGCTAAGAAACGCCAGCTCTCGCTAAATGAGCGAAAATTCTCGCTGCCTCCCCTCTATGAAACACGTCTCCGGTTGCTGCACTTCCCTATCGGTCATGATGATACTGGAGGGTGCTGTAGAGTCCTGCCAGAGGATGGCAGTGTTTGTGTCACTCTCCGTCCTAGTCCAGCTTCTGCAGTAAGTGCTAACCACAGCGACGCTCTGGAGACTCATGATCATCACCAGGTCCATTGAGGACACACTTTCTTTCTGTTTTTGGTCTTTGCATCTTGCTGTGCGATCATGAACACACTTATCTTTCCGTTTGGGATTCTGAGTCTTGTTGTGTGATCATAAACACATGTGTTTTTTTTGCTTTGGACTTTGCATCTTGTTCAGCAATTGTACACACCCATTTGTCTTTCTATTTTGAACTTTGCATCTTGTTGTGCAATCTTAAGCAATCTGTTTTGGACTTTGCATCTTGTTTTGCGAGCATAAACACACTTATCTTTCTGTTTTAGACATTGCATTGTTTTGCGATCATAAACACACTTATCCTTGTGTTTTGGACTTTGTATCTTGTTTTGCGATCATAAACGCACTTATCTTTCTGTTTTGGACTTTGCATCTTGTTTTGCGATCATAAACACACTTATCTTTTTGTTCTGGACTTTGCATCTTGTGTGATCATAAACACATTCACTTTCTGTTCTATGCACCTTGTTTTGCAATCATAAACACACTTATCTTTCTGTTTTGGGACTTTGCATCTTCTTGTGCGATCAAAAACATGCGTATCTTTCTGTTTTGGACTTTGCATATTGTGTGATTTAGACACACTTATCTGTTTTGACTTTGCATCTTCTTGAACTAACTCCTGACAGTTACAGAATCTTGGACTCAGGACACACCCCTCCCCCCCCTTCACCCTCCCCAACGCACAGAAACTTCCTCCCACTTAAAGCCTCTTGAAACAGATTTTAAGGTTGTCATTACAAGTTCCACCATTCTAATTTTATACAGAAGCTACCAGGTGATTTTTGATTATTTGAAAAAAAAATAATCATATGCAATGAAACAAATTAGAATGAAGCATACTGATACTTTGGAAGAAAAAAAAAATCCCTTATACACTGAAAACCTGACAATGTTGTTTTATGGTAACTCATCATCTTGATACATTTTGTTGACTGGATACCTAAATGGTTATAAAATTTC
This sequence comes from Conus betulinus, assembly GCA_016801955.1. NCBI lineage: Eukaryota > Metazoa > Mollusca > Gastropoda > Neogastropoda > Conidae > Conus > Conus betulinus. Next base: position 378,466 of record JADBJO010001057.1, on the reverse strand, counting down.
TCCATGTCGTTTGCTTACATGCAAGTTGTTTCATTTTCATTTCACACAAACATTCAAAGTGACAGTGTTTGTTGGCCATACATGTGACTCCAAAGCTGGCGATTCAAACTGCATGCTCTGTGAAATGGATTCACGTCAACAGAACCTTCATTGCCTCGGAAATATATTATATATAAATTGGGTGACAGAGAAAGGCTGCATTATGTGCCCAACCCTTCCAAACCAGTGCATGTATCACAACACCTCAGACAGTGGGCAGTACTGTTTCACACACATTTTGTAACTGATATGTGCGGTGTCTGAAGAGAAAGACGTTTTTATTGAACATTCATTCGTCTGCTCACTACAGTGTGTCTTGTGTGTTACTTGTATTTCGCCTAGCTTTCTTTTCATCTTTCGAAAATGAGAATTAAGAGAGCAGAGATCAATTCCTGAATCAGGACCACATGATCAATACATCCCCCCACCTCCCCCCCCACACACACAGTGCACAATGGATAGTTTTCTGCCACTCACATGTTTCATCCTTATTTTATTAATCATAATTGAATATTTTGTTCAGATCATTAGCAACAAGAAGAAAATGACATTTCCATAAGATTAAAATGAAACAAACACAGAAGAGCTGACTGCTCTTTGTTCACTACGCTGCTGTGTGTGCACACAATAACCACACACACACACACACAAGCACGCACACACACACATGTACATGCATACAAACCAGTCGTATAAGAAAGAAATACCACAGTATAACGGGGAGGGTATTTGGGGGAGGGGGGGGGGGGTGGTGTACATAGGTGGGGTGGTGGGGCTTGGAAGGGATGTGCGTGTGTGTGTGAGAGAGTGATCTACATATCCTCACCCTGTTGGCTCTCTACACCACCATACACTTCAACTACATCTCACGTAGGCCACCTGCACGTACACACAACACAGCACACACACTGTAAGTACCTACACACTTGATACAATAAGTACACATACACAACAGCATACATGGTAAGTACTCATACTCACAACACCATTCATAGTAAGTACATGTACACGACATATGCAATAAATACAGGTACACTGAGGCATAGAACAAAATTACATTTTTTTTTTCATACGAACAGGTGAGTATACCAATCCATTATCAGGCAATTTCAACACAAGCCTGTCATGAACCGGCTGAACCCAAAAGCTCAATCTCAGATATTTATTTTTTTAAAAAATGTCTCTTTCCCAGCAATGCAATTCACAGCTTTGATGTCATGTCACTCGCTCAGATTTGCTTTAACCTTGCCTCCTTCATCAACCAAACCATAAGTAGCGACCCACTGGTAAAAAAAAAAAAAAAAAAAAAGAAAAGAAAATGGATTGCAAACAAGCACCTCAATTCTTCATGAAAATTGCATTTTGTTTATCAAGTGCGTTATGGTGCGTCTCTTGGTTGTCCTTTGCAGAAAGCAGCAGGCACTCATATGCAGAATACTCTCTGGCATGCTGTCAGGCAAACTTGAAAATGAAGGAGCAACTATATGCAAGTACAAATAGCTCTCTTTCTCTCTCTCTCCACTGTGTGCAAGCACTACTATACAGTCCTTGCAACTCTCTGGCATTTATGACTAACAGGCAGGGCAGGATTTTTGGCTCACATGTTGAATGCCCAAATGGAGAATTCCGTTTTGCTTAATGAAATATATCCCATTTGACTCATGCACACATACTATAGCACACTACCTTATTAGGAAAATCAACACATACCCCCCCCCCCCTTTTTTTTTTTTATTCCTATTCCACAAACATGAGCACATGCACCCACAAAAACACACTTACATATAGATTCTCTGTGTGTGTGTGTGTGTGTGTGTGTGAGTGTGTATGTGTGTAAGCGTGCATACACATGTGTGTGTGTGTGTGTGTGTGTGTGTGTGTGTGTGTGTGTGTGTGCATGCATGTGTGCATGCTTGTATGTGTGTGCAAGTGACAAATTCTGTTTAGATCCTTTCTTTCGTACACCGACAAGCAAACAATCTCTTGTTTTCCTCTCAAGACACGAGAGAGGTCTGTGGTGAAATGGTTACAGCCTTTGCCTGTGCAGCTGACATCTGTGAGTTTGAATCATTCATGGGGCACAATTTTTTCTCTCAGCCTGAAAACCCTCTCTGTCCACCCAGCAGTAAATGGTGACCTAGCTCACTTTATGGAAGGTAAAACGTGGCAGAAGGGGGAGGATGGGCACTGCTTTCTATCATGCTGTGCCCTGAACACAGTGAACCTCTGACAGTTCACTGCACCGACGGCCTACAGGCTATGGGAATTTGAACTTTTTAACCTCTCCAGCTCCCAAGATTCTTTACTCCTCCTTCCAACTGCTTTCTTCCGTCACCAATCTTTATCATCAGACAAACTTGCAGGGCAAAACCACGAACAACTTGGCTGACGACAAAGCACCACACATCGAGAAGCTGTAGCTATTCTTACTCTTACTTCACCCTGCTTCCTGAATACTCTAGCACCAAGATATACCACTTCATCTTTTTTACCTCCAGAACCACTGAACAATTCTAATGAAACTTAAGATATCTTCACAAAACCTACTTTACTCTATGGCAACACATTTTTGCATCTGTGGTTTCAGAGTGAAAGAAATAATCAAGTGAACCACACACTCCTGATGAAGCCGGTCCTGATGGCCCCACACTTAAAATGACGGTAATCAGTTACCGCAGCGCATCAAGAATGGGTCTTGGTGAGCCACTTTTTCGCTGAAAGTATACATCCTTGAAGACTGACAAGAGCATGGGTCTCGGACTACCCACATCTACATAACGATCAACACAGTAAAAATGCTTGGGGAAAGCCTATGCAGTGCGCATGGGTTGAGGGGGAACCGGCAACACTGCAACTGTGGAATCAAGAGCAGCTTCCCGTGAAGGTTAGTGTGATTGTTGGACTGTCACCCCCCCCCCTCCACCCCCCCGGGGTGAAACTATCGAACTGCCCCCCTCCTCCCCCCCTACTGGTGAAACTACCAGACTGAAGGGCAGGTGGTGTTTCACAGTATCTGTTCTACGATCACCAGTCTCCCCTAAATGTTGCCACTCCTGCACAGAATCCAGTCACTGAACATACACATACATACACACACACGCACATGCACAAGCACACACACACTTAAACACACACACGTGCGCGCGTGCATACACACACACACACACACACACTTGAACACACACACAACACATGCATGCGGGCGCGCGCACACACACACACATACACACTTAAACACACACATATACACACACACACAAACACAAAACAATGAATGGAGCAAAGCACACCTCAGCACAAAGATCTGCATGAGTCAAGACTTGGAGCCCAGCAAAGGATCCCAGACAAGCAGACAACAACTGGGGAACCAAAGATCCTAGCAGACACCTCAGCCTGCTAATACCATTGTTCAACACAAACCATCAGGGATCCTGACTGTACTGTTCTTGATACCATTACTGCTAGCCTCTGTATCAGTAATGACAAATCAAACCTGTATCCATATCTCCCACCCCTCCAAAAGCAAAATCAATAAAAATAAACACCAAAGCAAAACTGAAATAAACAAAATCAAACACCAAAGCAAAAGTGAAATAAATAAAAATCAAACAAATGATATTCCTACCTTGTGGAATACAACCACCAAAAATAGGGGCGCCTTATTTACCCTGCAATAGTTCACTATACTCCTACTTCCTGCTTGAATTCAAAGTATATAGTAAAACTGATTTCCAAAACTTGACAAAAACTAAAATCCCATTTCAGTATCTGGTAAAACCAAGCGTAAAAATTGAAACAAATTAACCCCTATTTTCCATTAAAAAAAAAAGAGAAGAATTTGGAAACAACTGCATTCCGCAAACCTTCAGGGGAAACCAAACTCACACTGCTTGCTTGAAATAAAAAGCAGTCAGTATGCAGACATCCTTTTTTTTTTTTCCCCCCCAACAAAATCAAACTCACACTCCTGACATGAAAAATCCTTCGTATGACTGTGCAAACAAACTTCTGCAGCAAACCAAACTCAACATTCCTGGCATGAAGTAAAGCACTATGAGCAAGCACAAAAACCTTGAAATAAACAAAACTTGCATTCCCGGCCTGCAATAAAAACACATTGTGCGCGCATAAATATTTGCAGCATATGAAACTCACACCCCTAGAGTGAAATAAAAAGTAATAAATATGCACACACATTTTTTGCAGTTTGCACTTCTAATGTGAAAAAAAAACAAAACAAAAAAAAAACCGTAATGAGTAATCAAACAATTTTTTTTTTTGGCAGCAATTGCACTCACATTCCAGGCATGACAATAAAAAGTGACAAGCACTCATTTGCTGTAAATCAAATTCACATCCCTGGCATGAAATGACGACAAGAGAACAAAAACTATATTCATACATCTTACAGTACAAATCAATCGGTGACCTAGGCATAGTTTAAACAAAACAAAAAAAACAGTTGAACTCATGCAAGAACGATCAATCAAAATTATATCAGGAAAAAATAAAGCAGAACGTCACAATTCAAATACAAAGGCAATTCATAAAAACATGCAACACATCAACAAAACTGACACAGCTCTAAGATCTAGTATACAGGTACGGTGTGACCCACCCACCCCCACTCTCCCCCCCCCCCCCCCCTGCTTCCTTCTGACCCTACCCTTCTCTTCCCTCCCCTCTTCCTCCTCCCAAGCACAACCATCAACATACAACTATTTCACTTGTCAACACACCCGTTTTGCTTTATGACTGCTGCAAATGACTCATACTGGTCTTCCCTTCCTTGCAGTGAGAACGCATGAAAATCATTCCACACCTGACAGGAAAAAAAGGATAGAAAAAAAAAAGAAGGAAATGGGTAGGTGTAAAAAAAAAAAAAAAAAAAAAAGAAAAAAAAAAGGGGGAGTCAGCTGCAACAGAACAAACCCATCAAGTCATAACATATGTATATAAACAAACATGCTAAACAAAGGGGGTGGGGGTGGGGAGTCTGTACATCACACTACGCTCAAACTAAAACTGTACAGTAAAACGGAGGTTCTTCAAGCAGCTCTGAGGCATCACATTTTCCAGGTTAAAAAAAAATTAAAAAATCAAACGCACACACACACACACAAACCAAAAGATCGGCTGCTGGACAACATTAGATCAAGAAGCGCAACAACAAAAAAAAGAATGCAAACTATTCACAAAGCACATCAAAGTGGTTCCAGCCCAAAGAACCCAGACTTCTCACAACCCAGCTTGCACAATCACCACCACAAGTCTCCTCCTGTACAGGTAGCGCATGACGTCGAGAATAAGTATAAATGAGTCTTGAAGACAGCAGATTCTTTCCTTCCCCATCCTCTCTCCCTCCCGCCCCCCCCCCCCCCCCCCCCCGCCACCTCCCTCCCTATACATTTCATTGCACAAGTCCAGTGTGGCCTCGAGTACCAGTGCCACACAGACGTGATAACAGCACTGATGGCCATCTGTCATACAGTTCAAAAAAAGAAATGCAAGCTTCGTTTTAATCCGAATATGGCTAATATTTCTTTCTAATACGACACGACAAAATCGAACTGCTTTACAAACAGCTTAAAACCTTTTAACTGGTTCCAAGGCTGCAAAGTTTATCCGCACATACACTGTGTGAAAAGTTCCCTCTCTAGCCACTGAGACTAAAACGGAAGTCAGTAGGTAGATATCAGCTGAGTGACATTGTTGCCTTTCTTTTTTTGAACAGTACACATCACTAAATTTGTCAACAGTGGTATTGCAGGCCAAGAAATTTACCACCAAATGGCATGAGGATGACCAAGACAAAATACTCAAGTTTCACCGGTGTATGGTACGCGTCTTCTATGCAGGCTAAAAATGCTGTTAAGTATCTGTGAGTGTGTGCATTTGTATGTGTGTGTGCTGGGTTTTAAAAACTTGTATGTGCTATGCATTGTATTTAGCTGCGCAAATATGTATAATTCACTATGCTTAAGTACACCATCCTCTGTACAAACACAAAGTTTCATGATTTCACTTTTGAAAAAAAAATGCGAGCCGTCTGCAAGGACATTCGTGTATTTACACACAGATAACAAAAGTATGAGGTCCAGAGACTTGAGAACAAAGAAACAAACAAGCAAAAAAAAAAAAAAAAAAAAAAAAAAAGAAAAGAAAAAAACAAATCAATAAGAACTCTCAACCCTCCCCTCCTCCACACATACCTCAAAACCTATACATGCAGATGACCTATGGTTTTATCCCCCTGAGGCCAGTGGAAGAAGGTGTGTGTGTGTGTGTGTGTGTGTGTGTGTGACTGTGAGACACTACCTTCCCTCCTTTTCTTATTCTCATTACAGATTTTCATTGTAAAATCTTATTTACAAGGACCCGAGGCTTGTTTATGAATCTCTGTTTTGTTTGGTGTAAAAAGAATCTATTCACACACAACATATCAATTTCACTGTTCACTCTAACGACCTTCAGGTGCTTGATGACTCGTTTACATGTTTCGGATGGAGCTGTTCTAACATATCAATTTCACCTTTCACCTTTCATTCTAACAACTTCAGGTACCTGATGACTCATTTACATGTTTCAGAAGGGGCTGTTCTAACATATCAATTTCACTTTTCATTCTAACAACCTTCAGGTACTTGATAACTCGGTTACATGTTTCAGAAGGGGCTGTTCTAACATACCAATTTTTCCCTTGATTTCTAACGATTTTCAGATATTGGATGACTCATTCACATGTTTCATAAGGGGCCGTTCACTCTGCAAGGGACATAGATATAAGAGATTTCAGGTTCTGAATTCTGGCACATCGGAAACTCAAACCAGATGATACATCCATACACAGGCTCATCGTCACTCAGACTGTATTCAGCCAGGAAGAGGAAGAAGCTTGTCCTTCCAGCTTACCACCCGGATCCTTTCAATACCAATTCACATTGAGTGTGGCCGAGTGTATGGGAACATTTCAACAAGTCGGTGCCCTTGTAGTTGTATGCATGGGGGTGCCATGTGAACTCTCGGTGAAAGCCAATAGGAAAATCAAGATGTCGTTGCTCAACTGCCGACTGGTTTCTGGATGTTCTCCTGTATCTTTCTGTTCACTCTTCTATGTGTCCAGTTCATTCTTAAAAACATTTTTATCCTCCTGGGTATCGTTCTCCTGTGTAACATGTTCTATATGCATTTTATTCAAAAAGATCTCATTTGTATTAATCTGTGTCTCATGCTCTTTCTCCTATGTTTCATGTTAATTCTCCTATGCCGCATTTTTCTTACGCACATTAGTTCTTACACATCTCATGTTCATTCTCCTTTAAAAATGTAAATTTGTTCAATCACCTATGCAACATGTTTGTTTCCCTCCATCTCATGTTTATTCTCCTAAATCTCGCATTCATTCTCGCATGTCTTATGTTCCTTCTCAGATGGCTTTTCTGCCAACTGTGAGGAAATTCTGCTGACAGTGGGATAGACTGACACCTGGGATCCTCTTCTGGGGGCATCTAAGACCAGAAAGACCTTCTATTGTGTCCTGTCCAGCGCACATTACAAAGAAAGCAGTTATGCCCCTTAACATCTTAAAGGAAGATTGACGGAGTTGTCCCTTAGGTCCCCCGTACGACCACTTAGGTCACAGGAATGAGGAGAAGAAGAATGCGAGCCTGCACCCTATGCCAACACAGCGCAAGCTTCCAAGGGTGGTGCAGGACTGCTCTAGGCTGGTTGGATCGACGACCTGACTGCACTTTTGGGTGTATCTTTTCCTTTTACTCACCATCCTATGCCTCATCTTCATTCTCCAAGGTAACTCATTCATTCTCCTATGCCTCATCTTCGTTCTCTAAGGTAACTCGTTCATTCTCCTATGCCTCGTCTTCATTCTCCAAGGTAACTCGTTCATTCTCCTATGCCTCATCTTCATTCTCCATGGTAACTCATTCATTCTCCTATACCTCATATTCATTCTCCATGGTAACTCATTCATTCTCCTTTGCCTCATATTCATAACTCGTTCATTCTCCTATGCCTCATCTTCATTCTCCATGGTAACTCGTTCATCCTCCTATGCCTCATCTTCATTCTCCAAGGTAACTCGTTCATCCTCCTATGCCTCATCTTCATTCTCCAAGGTAACTCGTTCATCCTCCTATGCCTCATCTTCATTCTCCATGGTAACTCGTTCATCCTCCTATGCCTCATCTTCATTCTCCATGGTAACTCGTTCATCCTCCTATGCCTCATCTTCATTCTCCATGGTAACTCGTTCATCCTCCTATGCCTCATCTTCATTCTCCAAGGTAACTCGTTCATCCTCCTATGCCTCATCTTCATTCTCCAAGGTAACTCGTTCATCCTCCTATGCCTCACCTCATTCTCCAAGGTAACTCGTTCATCCTCCTATGCCTCACCTTCATTCTCCATGGTAACTCGTTCATCCTCCTATGCCTCACCTTCATTCTCCATGGTAACTCGTTCATCCTCCTATGCCTCACCTTCATTCTCCAAGGTAACTCGTTCATCCTCCTATGCCTCATCTTCATTCTCCAAGGTAACTCGTTCATCCTCCTATGCCTCATCTTCATTCTCCAAGGTAACTCGTTCATCCTCCTATGCCTCATCTTCATTCTCCAAGGTAACTCGTTCATCCTCCTATGCCTCATCTTCATTCTCCAAGGTAACTCGTTCATCCTCCTATGCCTCATCTTCACTCTCCAAGGTAACTCGTTCATCCTCCTATGCCTCATCTTCACTCTCCAAGGTAACTCGTTCATCCTCCTATGCCTCATATTCATTCCTGTACGTCTAACATTTATCATGCGCAACACATTCATTCTCCTGGGCGTAAAAAAACCCATTCTCTTATGTCATATAAATGAAACATGTTCACCGTCATATGTCTCTTGGTCATTCTCCTTTGCACCAACAACCGCTTTTCCTTGTCTACCGAGGCATACTTTTTATCCAGTCCTCGAGAGGCGCCCTAACATCTCAACTAATCTGAGCGCATAGTTTAGGTGCACAAGGTTGCTAAAGCTTCGCATTTTGTAGCACCGCTACCCATCTTAACATGCTGTCCACTGTGTGGTTTGACATTCGCCCCATCCCATCCCTGCAACCCCCTCACCCCCCCCTTCCCTGGGGACAGTTCTCCCTGTCTGCCCATCAGCTGAGGTGGGTGTGGAGGTTAACCCTGAGTGCCACCATCCCTCGTGGCAAGCGCAGGAAGCCAGACAGCCAAGCTTCACTAACGATCTCGGGGCACCAGACTGTATGCTGTGACATCGCTTCCTCACATTCCCAGGATTAAAGTCCACCTCTACATGACTTGATTCTGCTGCACAAAAATAAAACAAATGCAGTTAAACCCCCTGAAATGTTTGTACAGTACTGTTAGTTACTGGCCATCCATAAAAACCAGCCATTTCACATATTGCCTGAAGCTTCCAGGTTGTGACCACTAGCCAATACACACAGTTCACATTACACAATACCTGTCTTTTTTTTTCTGACTCTAACAATCAGCAATCTCCTCTTCACGACTCAGAACACCAGATATCCCTGCTGGATGATTTTTTGTCCTTTTTTTTTTCCAACTTAAAACAAACCAGGTAGGGCAAACTAAAAGCAAGATTAAATTAAAGGCAACATTCTTATGTACTTATGGCTTTCTCTTCCGAATACAAGCAGATGACATGCAAGAGCAAAATCCCCCCAAAAAAGTTAAAAAAAAAAAAAAAAAAAAAAGTTATAAAAATCAAACTTGGCATTAGTTAAAAAAAAGTAGAAGCTAAAATCTTTCACACTCTTTAAACCTGTAACCGAGTCTCTGTAAACTTGTAAAAACATTCATTAATTACTTATTAATTAACACATTTCAACACATTTTGCTTGCACCCCATGTTCTTCATATTTCCGTGACGGAGACAATTTTTTCCCGCTTTCAAATGATTCCCATCTCAAGAAAGATAAAAAAAACAACAACCCCCCCAAAAAAAAAAAAAACAAAAAACACAAAAGCAGAAAGCAAGCCATCACAACCTTAAACTCATGGGCACTCTATGACCAGCTGACCTGGAAGAAGTCTGATTGCTCAGCAACGCCTAAAGCATTTTAACCACCTCACTCAGTCTCATTCCTCCACGCCTTGTCCCAACCCTATCAACATTTTCATCAAAATGACCGAGTAACTGCTCTTCAAAAACAATCCAATGATATTAAAAGTGTTCAAATGGAAACTGACAATTGCTGAATTAATGAAACAACCATATAAAACATGTTCCATCTGTTTTATGCAGCGAGATATTCTGACTGACTTTTCTTGTTTTTCTTCCCCTTCAACCTTTTATTATGCTTTGGTCCCATAAGAATTAAAATAATCATGTCATCGAACAAAGTATGAGTATACATACGACAGGGGTGGTAAGCATCGCCTATTTACACTTGCGGATGAACATGTTGGCAAATGATCCAGCACACATTCACTCTCACTCTCTCACCTACAAATGATCCAGCATACATTCACACTCTCTTACCTACATAATGATCCAGCACACATTCACGCACGCACTCACCTACATAATGATCAAGCCTACATTCACACTCTCTCACCTACATAAATGATCGACGCACATTCCCTCACTCACACTCTCTCACCTGCAAATCTCACCTACAAATTAATGCTTGTCACTTTACAAAGGCCTACTCAGCTCATGAGCTCCCAGGAAACACAACCCCAGGGGTCATCTCCAAACACATAAGATGTTTTCTACTTGATCTTACCCTGGCAGTTACTAAACGAGCAAAGTCGGCTCTCCATTCTAAAGTTACATAGTGCACCGGTATGAAATTGTAACTTTTGATTTCATAAAAAAAAGCAAAAACAACTACAGAACAAAAAAAAAAAAAAAGAACAACAAACAACAACAGTGACAAAAAAAACCCCATAAAAAAGCACTTCCTTACATCAGCTCGAATGAATGGTGCAATCAGTCCTAACAATGGAAAAGGGTGTGCCTGACCAACTGCAGCCATTCTACTGACAAAGAAAAGACGTCAGAGCCGAAACCCAGACAACAGAACACGGCAGACAAATCATCAACACAGAAACCTCATGAGCTCACTCAGATTGGACTAAGGTGGATACATTTCATGGCGTTTTTGTTTTTCATACAGAGAGAGAGAGAGAGAGAGAGAGAGAGAGAGAGAGAGAGAGAGAGAATGGCAAACAATTAATACCCTCAACTAACAAACCCTGAGATTTCTGACGGAGCAAGAGGAGGACAGAGAATTCTGGTCACATGCCTGGGCCTCCTTTCAACCCACACACATCAGACCCACAACGCCATTTCTGAAAAAGTTTCTCTCCTCTCCCCCCCCCCCCCCCCCCCCCCCCCCCCCCCCCCCCCCCCCCCCCCCCCCCCCCCAAAGTCCTTGCTTTGCCTTCAATACCATCACACAGCTGCAGTCACATAGAGGAACTTCCCCGAAGATGGAGTATGGCTGCCTTAATAGCGTGTTAAAAAAACGGTCATACACACAAAACTCCACTGCCTGTCTATACAGGCAGTGTCCGCAGGAGTATCAGCTAGCGTACGCAGAAAGAAAGAAAGAAAACAGAGGAACAGCGAGCAGTGCCCAACCTAAAGCAACAGAAATGGGAGGGACAATATTACCAGAATCAAAATTTGAAGGTTAAAACTACCGAAATGAGAGAGGAAACGTCACCTTAATCAAATTTTGAAGATCAAAGCAACATAAATGGGAGGGAAAATATTACTATATTCAAATTTTGAAGGTTAAAACAACAGAGATGAGAGGGGAAACAACACCATAATCAAAATCTGAAGGTTATGGTGACAAAAGGAGAGGGATGGGATCTGCCTTCCATAATGCTGTGCCTCTAGACTGGGTGGATCTCTCACAGGTCACAGGAGCGACGGCGGCCCCTGACCTTTAACACTCAGCCTTAACAGGCCTCCGCAACTGGCTGGGCTTAAACCACCCTGACTTGATCCTGTTCAAGGATGTAGGTCCTCAGGCAGACTGCTTGTTGGAAAACGCTGGCGTCGGCCAAAGACGGAACAGGTCCCTAGGACCTGGCCGCAGATCTTCCAAAGCAGACCGTCAGCTACCGACATTCTACAGTGACACATCAGGTCACAAGCATCCTCCCTGTTCACAAATCAGCACCCACCCACCTTCCCAGCACTCTCAACTAATGAAGCCTTCATCTCCTTGACTGATACAGCATAACGATATCATGCATCACAATTTGCAGAAAGATCATTTAATTTCATGTCACTATTACTCTTGTGTTGGATGCTGCAGTACTGTTGATTTGAACTAAAATGCATCTCTTCTCTACTGGCACACTCCCAGCCCTATTTTTGCTGCCGACCTGGCTTGGTAACGCTGTTGTATCGAGACACAAAGTTATGAAGTTACTGGCCTGAAGCGCTGAGCAGACAAACAAACCGAAAGAAAAGCAAGCATCAACAAATCTCCGCATATCACTCTGGCACACGTCAAATTATCTGATTTTCTCAATCACACATGGTCACATACCAACAGTTCTTTCTCTCTGTCACACATAGTCACATATAAACAATTCATCCCCTCCGTCACACACGGTCACCTATCAACAATACATCCCCTGTGTCACATAACAAGAGTTCATTCTCTGTCATACGTAGCCACATATCATCCGTTCATCCTCTCTATCACACCTGGTTTAACATAAAGAGGCCATCCCCTTTGTCACATCTGGTCACACATAATCACTTCAGCCACTCACACATGATACATATCAACAAGTCATCATCCCCTCTGTCACATACGCAACAATCCATCCCCTCAGTCACGTGGTCACATAATGCTTCACTTTCTGGACACTGTTAAAGACAGAGACACTCCGCTTACTATCAGAACAACAACAACAAAAAAAAAAACCAAACAAACAAAAAAAAAACACAAAAAAAAAACAAAAAAAAAAAAAAACATTGTTACATAATCTTAAAAAAAACCCAGTGTTACATAATCTCCATTCTACAGCAACTTTGTGACAATGAAGGTGGAAAGTCCAAAGTCATGGGTGAAAGAATACATGACCCCTGTGATGCCCACACTACACTGACCTCTTGCCTTTCTCAGACAATGGGCCTTTAAATGAAAAGCATTCTTCTTACTGAGAGGTAACTTCAATATACACACAGACAAAAAAATGTCACAACCCCTATCTAAAACAAAACAAAAGCGGATTTTAACGGGAGGCGTGTCCTTCTTGATGGGAGATAATTCTACCATAAATAAGTGAAAAAAACAAGAAAAAAGCGAAAAAAAGAAAGAAAGAAGAAAGAAAGACACACACACACACACACACACACACACACACGCGCGCGCGCGCACACACTGAGTCAACGGTTCCCTCTGAGGAAAAGCAAAAAATCCTGAAATTCTGAGGGAGTCCATCTGACGCACCACACCCCGTGCAAATGAAATATTTAGCAACTTGCCTTCAAATTAGCATAACCGGATGCAAATCTGAGCATCTAGTGTCCTTTTTTGGTCCCACCACGGCAAGGATCGTTTGTTCTTGCAGTTTTTGCCGATTCACTTCATTTTCACAGCATCCTGCTGACGAATGACATCAGAGAGTGATGTCATTTTGCCTTTGGGTAGACTAAATGGCCACTGCCTATTCTCAAGAAGCTGACTTGAGATTTTGTGATGTCACTATCATCTGCTAGTATACCAAGAGAGCAAGCGCTGCTTCGTGAATTCTACTGTTACTTTTTCTTCCTGTCTGATTTTTTTTCTCGTAATCTAATTTTTTTTTTGACAGATTCCCTTTTTTTCTTTTTTTTTTTTCACGTTTCACTGAAATTTTCAAAATTGCAGAGAAACGATAGAGTGAACAGTCTGAAGTGGTGGAATTCGTTCTTGTTGGGATGTAAATAAAATATGCAAAGACAAAAATGTCAAGAACAACATCCAATCAAAAAAGGTAGCAACTCTTTTCTAGTTGGGAGGCAAAATTTGGTATAAACAAAAGATCAAAATGTCTTCCCTCCCCAGGAATTTTTTCTAGCAGGGAGGAAAATCTACTGACACAGATGAAGGGAAACATGTTTCAGAATGAACAGTCTTTACAGGGTGGGACTTTTTCTTTCTGGGAGGTTAATCTAGTATCCACAAAGGCAAAAATACTGAAGTCTTCGCTGGGAGGGAGTGTTCATCACTGGGGAGACTGATGACAGTAATGTCTCATTGTACAATTTCGGGAACACATGCGTTGCGGTAAAAACAGTATTATTGGCAGGAACACGAATTATTCTGTCATCATCATCAAGATAAATCTGCCACAAAAGTGGCTAAACAGGGAAATAAGATCACTCGCTTACTAAAAACAGTTGTGAAATAAAAGGATTCAACCATGCCAGTATTCTTTATTCAACTGAAAGTAAATAAACCAAAAACATATTTTGCAGGTATACTTGTGATGTTGGCCCTTGGGTGAAATATGCACAGTTGTTTAAGGGAACTATCTTTTTTTTTTTTTTTTTTGCAATTCAATCAATAACTTTATTTTCTGACAATCCATCAAGAAATCTGCACAGTTGTAATGGGAATTATTTTCCTGCCTGTCTGTAAAAAAACGTTAGCTTGTGACCAGACATCATGAAACGTTGCAGTTATCATCTTTGGTCATACTGTATAAAGCACAACAAATTATACAATGTTACTGATCAAGTCTTACTCCTGTTCTTCCGTCCTCTATGTTGGGCAGTGAAACTTTTGCTGTACTGAAGGGAATGGAAAAGGGAGGGGATAATCTACATTTCAGAGCTGCTGGAACTGGTATGATCCGCTAAAATCAATCATTTCCAACTCCCTTCAAGGCAGCGGGGTTCATACGTTGCAAATAAAATTTCACCTTGATGAATGTGTATTACTGGGAGACAAAACTCTTTCTACCAAACAAATTTTGGGGTAGAGTAGAGAACACTGGATTAAGGAATGGAAGGATTTTATTGTATAACAACCCACCTTCTCCCCATCCCTCAAAAAGAAAAAAAAAAAAAAAAAAGGGGGGGGGGGGGGGGGGGGAGGAAGGGCAAAACCTACATTGGAAGTATGATTAAAAAAAAAAAAAAAAAAAAAAAAAAATGAATAGTCTAGCTTAAGCCAACTTTTCAGCTCCTGTATGGCAACTGGCTGAGGCAAGTCAGGTGATACTGCTTCTATCAGGGCTGTCACCCTGTTAAAGACTGGCAGGGTAACCTACCCACCCGGGCATGTTTTTGGCTGTTTGGATGGAAGATCAGGGGGTTGCTTTACTCAAACTGTCATAGTTGTGGACTGGCTTGTTAAAGGGGATGAAACTTCGCACACTTACACCAGTTACAGAGATAAAACATTTCCTATGGCAGGCTGACATTAAAATGGGGTTGAATGTCCAGTGATGCACGGTTCATTGACAAATGAGAGGAAAGCTGATAGTTCATTCTTTCATCAACACTTCTTATTCCAACAAGTCATATCAATCCACTGGCAATCATGCCCTACAACTATGTAAATTTTCATGGGTTTTGAACACGATAATTCAAGAGTTATCTGCCATGACTGACCCTACAGATTCCATCTAACTCTAACTTCACTGTGAACTTATTTCTTTGGCTGCAGGTGTCGGAGATACGGACAACAAATCTCACCAAATCTCTGGAATTTCACTCACGTAGAACAGCTCATGATACACGGTTGAGTGAAGATGGACATGTATGTGCGGCAGTGTGTGCCCAGCCAGGGCGCAGGTGCCTGGTGGAAAGAGCCGACAGGTGTTAACTGTTAACAATTGTACACAGCCTTCAGCACTAACTCAGTCAGGTTTCTGAAAGTGTCAGACTTCTTTTGATAGGAAAAGGGTGGGTGGACGAGAGGTGGTGTGTGTGTGTGTGTGTGTGTGTGTGTGTGTGTGTGTGTGTGTGTGTGTGTGTGTGTGTGTGTGTGTGTGTGTGTGTGTGTGTGTGTGTGTGTGTGTGTGTGTGTGTGTGTGTGTGTGTGTGTGTGTGTGTGTGTGTGTGTGTGTGTGTGTGTGTGTGTGTGTGTGTGTGTGTGTGTGTGTGTGTGTGTGTGTGTGTGTTTGTGTGTGTGTGTGTGTGTGTGTGTGTGTTGTGTGTGTGGTGTGTTTGTGTGTGTATGTGTGTGTGTGTGTGTGTGTGTGTGTGTGTGTGTGTGTGTGTGTGTGTGTGTGTTTTGTGTGTGTGGTTGTGTGTGTGTGTGTGTGTGTGTGTGTGTGTGTGTGTGTGTGTGTGTGTGTGTGTGTGTGTGTGTGTGTGTGAGAAGGACTTAACAGACATTTCTGAAACTTGCTGACCCATTCCATGTTTGCTATGCCTTCATTTTCTGCATGATCCACTTTCAGTGCAGTTAGTGCTGAGATGCATCCACATGCTTCTGAGAAAACCCCTGCGACAGTCTATCCAAGCAGTCAGGCACACAGTCTTTATACTTACTTGAATCAGTTGTGACTGAATTAACACATCATTCACACTAATTTGATGAAACTGCCCCTTGATGACAAAACAGTACAAAAAAAAAAAAAAAAAAAGCCAGCAGAAGTAAACAAAAGAGCTTGAACCATCCCCTGGAAAGACTGTATCTTCGTCTTTTCCACAGGGGAAGCACAGATGAAATTCAAAGCCAAGAGACCGATCCACGATCCCTCTGTTAACCAACGTCTGGGTTACAGGGAAGCTCCCTGTCTTCCCTCCAGCTGGCCCCTAGGTTCACTGACCCTCACTCCGACCTTCAGCTGTGGGGACAACCTCAACAATTGCAGGTGTGCCAACATCCCTCCCAAGCACACTGCACACAAGTACACACTGCACACATCTCTCAGTTTTTAAAGCTCATTTACAACATGGACACATGCGTTCATAACATGAAACGCAGACCACGACCAAGAATTCCACAAGACCAACCATCATCATCATTTGTATGTCGTAGTACTCTCTGCCATGAAGTGACCACTAAGTTGTGACGGTGACAGGTGACGGTAAAGATGGGACATGCACTAATCCTTCAGACCAGATGGGTTTGCACATTCTACACAATGTCTTTCTTCTGCAGTACCACACAAACAGGGAAGACATACGTGCCATTCACAGCCCATGAGAGGAACCAACTGAACTGGCAATTACCATCATCGAAACGGCTTCACTGTCATGAACCTTTCACCCTTACCCTCTACACTGCCTCACTGTAATGGTTCCCGCTGCCATCCTCTCATCTTCATTCTACTCAATGTAGGTCGCAATCACTTCAGCAGTACGTCAATCTCTTAAGGTTGGCAAGCTTGACACATTTTACTTGTTTAACAATAAACAAACTTCTTCTGATCTTGCCTCAAAATCTATAACTATGGAAACATGCTGATGGACCTTGGGACTCCAGTGAAGGTGGCCAGGGAATGAAATGGTGACCTCTGCAGATTTAGTGACCTTGAGAACAAGGTCAGCCAATCACAGACAGTGTTCAATGCTCTGAGGGAGTGATGTGGTTCTCACTTTTCAACACAGTTCAGCAGTTCTGTTGTGTCCATGTTTCATTTCTATGTCAGAGCAAAGGAAGACGAATCAAGCCTAACTGAAAACCTTCAAATAATCATTCATCATTGAGGAATTCCAAGCAACGAATCCACACAGTCAAGCTAGACCTGAAAGAGATATTTACAGAAAGATATTCACTGATTTAATAATTTAAAAAAAAAGGAAAAAACGAGGACACATGAAAAGAAGAAAAAACACTCACAATTTACTAAAAATTCACCAGTTTTATCTATAGTTTTGAAAGCCAGTATGCACTGCTAACTTAACAGTGGCATTCATTAGTCAAAACATGGGATAAGTCTTCAGTCAATCGACTGCCATGGTACAAAAGAATTTCAGTCAACCGATTTCAAAGCTTGTCCTATCCAAACACAATTCATGCACTGTGATTTGAAATACTATACAAATGAAGAGGTACAAAGCTTCCTAAATAATATGAAACAGCAATATCACCAAAAAAATGTTCTTGAATTAATTACAACCCTCCTCAACTGGCAAAAATTAAAAGACATTGGATATCGTCACCTGAACTTGTGATAGGAACACCGCTTTTCAGTTCATCTGACTGTTGGTCACACTATATCTAACATAACATGAAATAAAACACTGCCTTTCACTTCATTTAAATTAAATGCAAAGTTCATGTTTCACAATATATACAAATATAGGTTAGTCAATACCAAGCTTTTTTTTTTTTTTTTTTTTTTTTTTTAGCTATTTTTAAAATGTCACGGTATAAACACTGCCTTTTAATTCATAAAAAATTCTTCTTTTACTGTCATGTGAAATATCAGTGCTACAAATAATATCTTTCAACTGAATGCAAAGTTCTTGTTTTACCATCATCTGCAATCTTAACAACATAAACAATATCTTTCCACTGAACGCAAAGTTCTTGCTTCACTATCATCTGAAATATCTTGGTACAAACGCTGCCTTTCAGTTCATCAAAAAGTTCTTACATCACTCTCATCTGAAGTATTTATAGCAGAAACACTCTCATGTTCTTTCCTGAAAAGTTCTTGTTTTACTGTTCCCTGAACTAGCAATGGTACAAACACTACCATTCAGGTGGCTGGGAAGTTTGTGTTCTATGATCATCTGAAATAACATTGTATCAACACTACATTTTCATTTACCCAGTTAAGTTCTTATTTCACAATCATCTGAAATATCAATTACACTACAAACACTGCCTTTCAAATCACTAGAAAGCTCTTGCTTCACAATCATCTGAAACTTCACGGTATAAAACACTCCCTTTCATAACTCATGGGGAAAAAAAAAATCTCTATCTCATCATCATCATCGATGGCATAAACGCTGCCTTACAAGTTATTGCGAAGTTCCACCTAATGAATATCCCTAACTCTTCAAACTGAAAATGGAAGACAGACTAAAATTTGGCTCAGAGTCTGCCACACATACTGATCAAAACCAACACTGACTGAAAAATGAACAAGATCGGTTGATGAGCTTCAGCGTTGCATTAAGACCATTTTAAAGAAAGTTCAGTTTCCACGTGCAGCTGTTACCTCCCTTTAACAGGAAGGTGGGGTATGGGAATCAAAAAGTTGGCAGTTTCCAGTTAGCCCAACTGGCTTCCACAACACTGTCCAATGCATCACAGCTGTGTAAATCAAAATGACAACATGGCTCCTAGGGCCTAAACACTGAAACAAAGAACTTCCCTTATGCAGCCACTGTTGCTGACCAGTCAAGAAGTCTTCATGCTGATGGTGATCCTTGAAAGACGACTTGATAATACTGACCTTCAGGAAACAAAATTCAAATGGTGACAAATGTTTCGAAAACACAACTTGTACAAAGCACACCATAAAATCGTCGTCTTATTCAATAAGAAAAAACGCACTTGGGGCTTGGACCCTAGGATCCTTGAGTGAGGGTCCCCAGTGATTTCTAAAGCAAACCAGCCACAGGAAACTCGTTTTCATACAGGATAAAATATCGACACTGGCAGAGGTTAAACATGTGACAGGTATCAGTCTCTTGACATGAAAACTGGTTGTAGGAGTTAGGAGTTGGACTGAACAGGCCAGAAACTTCTGGACCTGCTACCACTAACGACAAAGTACCCATCTTTTTGTCAACACTCCGTGAATGCACTAATTCATATCAGGTCAGCAAAGAAATATAGCTCAATGGTCACTCACTTGCTCTTCTCTGTCTTCAAATCTGTAGTTATTTTTTTTTAAGTTATAGATTGATCTCTAATGGCATTCAGGACACAGCATAAATATGTAATTGTGCAATGAAAAAATATTGATATCACCCACATGCAACAGTGATACTGAAACTGAATTCCATTCAATTCACCTTAGTTTAGACACTGGTAATCTACCATTTCCTTATGTTAATTTATGAGTGACAAAGATGATGTAATGGAGTTTTTTTTTTTTTTTTTTTTTTTTGCTTTTAAAGACGATAAATGGGGGTTATGACAATGATGCTATGGCGGTCCTTTTTATCAAAATGATGAATTACGAGGTTGAAGAACAACACGATGCAATGAAGTTTCATTGTTTTTTTTTTTAAAACAGTAATTAATGCCTATGATGATGATGATATCATGGAATTCCACTTACTCTGAGGCTACCAGACTGGGCTGTGCCATCATTTATAAATTATTTTCCCATGTCCTTTTGTTTTTTTTTCTTTCTGTTTGCCTTCTTCTGACAGCAGCCATTTGTATTTGATATGTACATTTATAACATCATTCCCTTATTTGTCATGAAAAAAAAAGAAACAAACAATACTTTGAGAAAAGTTCTGAATGATTGCCTTTCGTGAGGGGATAAGGGGAACGAGGGATGCAGCGAATGGTTGTGTGTGCTGAGAGATCAGTGGAGGAAAACACACACAAACATGAATCCAGCAAGTGGCACATCCATAAGTGGCAAATAAATACAATTGTACAGAAGATGCTTTCATTTCATGGTCACAAACACCATCAACAAAACCCTGTCTCTGCTCAACAATTCAATGATGGCCTACAAACGTACACTAGACCTTGACTGGAGGTAAAACTGAAGAACTAATCTAAGCATCAGAACTCCATTCCTGGAAAAAGAACCATTCTTTCCTGACTTGCTGCGTTAAAACATACAGCCGTACATGTGAGCTGTGCTGAGAAAGTTTCCTGCCTCATGGAGGGGTCTGATTAATAATACTTCAGTGTCCTGGTCATGTATTATGTACTCAGTAATCACAACTTTCCAAACAATAATCTTTCCAGCGATTTCATATCTTCTGGGCCATAACAGATTAACACAGTGAAATGACTGTTTGGAAAAGTTTGGGATTCCTGCTTCGGGGTTAAAGAAGCTCCAAACAGCACACAGTATTTGACAGACAATGAAAGAAACGCAAAGAAATGACACAAGGTTTGGGCATTTTGTGAATCCATACCTTAGATTATGCATGACACGACCCTCAGCCCAAGCGTTCGGCATTTAGCCGACCTGCCTTCGTCTGAAATCCTCAGTTTCCTGGTGACAGGCAGACTTAGGGAGCAAGTTACTTCAATCCACAGGACAGCTCGTTAATCACTAACTACCCTTGGCAGGTACGGAATGAAACAGACAAGTTGCCATAAACTTACTTAACCATATGGAGATTGCAAGACACACCCCGAACTGCCTGAACAGCCCTCAGAAAGGTTTCGAACACACACACACACACACACACACACACACACAACACACACACACACATGCAAACCAAGGACACCAATGTGGAACATGAAACAGCACGTTGCATATCTGTCTTGGATAATACCTGGGTGTGCAGGTGCCCTGCCAAGCCTCTCGGTAAGTGCCGTTCTCCCAACCACAGTCAGCCAGCCTTACCACCCACGACCAGGCAGTTATCACTGTGGAGAATCGACAGGTGACAGCCCGCTATCACGTGTGTCCCGGTCATCACATCTTGCAAACCTCCCTGTCCAAAACACTTCCTCCTCCCTTCATTTTGCCCTAAAAGTCACATCTCCATTACACCTTGGTTTAAAAAAAAAAAAAAAAAGAAAAGAAAAAAAAAGACACCCACTGATGGATATGGTCTGCCATGATCCACACATTACACCTGGTGAGTAACTAACTGTCACTTTTCTTCACCAGTCTTTCACAATGCTGTGGTACACACACACACACACACACACAGCCCATGAAAAACACACAGAGAAAAGTGTGATGTGCCGAGCACACCTTGGACCGACATGCTTCTGAACTGACGAACGATGAACACACTGGTTTTGATCTGCCCTGAGAGAGGCTAGGTAGGGTGCAGAAGAAAGCCGCTCCTGTTGGAGGTCACGTCACGACCAACCCCAACTGTGGTCTGCCTAACGAGCGCAGAGAACAGGACCCCGCCTGCACATGTCAAGTTGCATCACATTCCCTTCAACGTTACTTTTCTCCCTGTGCCCAGGCCCCTCCCTGTCAGCCACACACACAGCTCAGCTCCTTACCAAACTGGTCCATCCAGTGTGTCTCAATCACAGTCTAAAATGACCACCCTGCTGTCAAGTGCCCATTTTCTGCCAGCACTCCTCACATCCTCCCCTGCTAGTGTCACAGGACTTCCCCCCCCCCCCCCCACAGCAGCTATGACCTCCCCTGCTAGCACTCACGGCCAGTCCTGCTAGTGTCACAGGACTCCCCCCCACCCCCCCCCAGCAGCTATGACCCTCCCCTGCTAGCACTCACGGCCAGTCCCAACACACAACACAAATCCTATCCTCAGAAAGGTTTCGAGTTGTCACTGGTCTTGCGGACCACCACAGGCGGGAGAGAAGGGCGGTGCTGGCCGACACAGTCTCCAAGGCGACGGGGGGTGTGGAGGAGGAGGCGAAGGAGGTGGCTGTGGGGAGAGTGGTGGCCCGCCGGGCGTGTTGCGGAGAGGACTGGGAGAAGGTGTCCGGGGAGCCACCAGGCCCGCTCATGGCCATGGCCAGGTCGGCAGCCTCCTGGATCCCCTGCGAGTGCGCCGCCGCCGCCTCCTTGTTGCGGAACTTCTTTCGCCATGATGGGGCACGGCGGAGCTTGCCACCCTCACCCTGACACACAAAGTGCTCACATTGATTACAGCACATTACACAGCCCACTCCCACTACATATACCAACACATGCACACACAGATCTCCACATCATACACAACTACAGAGAAAAGCGTATCAACACACACAGAGACCCTCTGTCACTTGAACAGAAAGGATGAACTGCCAACAAAACCATGGACACAAGAAAATGCTGCCATGTGTACACAGTCACTGCCCATTCTCAGGGGGTCTTGTCATTTCACAGAATACCAATATTTCAGCACAATGATCCACAATAAATGAAAGCACAAGTTGTAGAACTAGTCTGTGAACACATACCAACAACTCAAAATATCAGATCCCAAACTAGAAAATATAACCCTTCATTTTCAACAGGAATGAAACCAAAAAATATGAAAACAACTGAGAAATACCTGTGTGTATGAAAACAACTTAGAAACACCTGGTTTATCCTCTGATTGTTTTGTCAAGTATACTTTAGAGCCATAAGCTCGTCTGTGTCCACATTTGGAACAGGTGAAACAGACCCATCAGCAGCACTCCTCCCCTCCCCTCTCCTGCCTCCTCCATCCAAACCTAAGTACCAAATCCTCTGCCCATGCCTCGGTTCATCCAGGCAAAAGTGCAATGCTGTCACACTGGCAAGATACCCACAGCTTGTGAGCCCACATAAGACTGGTTTTCCTCTTCTGTGAGCTGTTCGTACAGCAAACAGGTCGAACACAAAATCAGCTTTTGCTCTGGCAGGCAAGTGCTCCAATGGGCAGTAACTCTCTGGGCATTCAAGAGGTTAATGTGAATGCCAAACTGTGGTTGTGTACCCTCTGCCACTCCATCCTTCAAACGAAATTGTCTTTATCACCAATGGTACCAGCACAACAGCATACACATCTTTGCTGTTTCCAACATCTATACACCTGGTGTTACTGCAAACATGTGCAGTTACAGTTACCCACATTAAGCAACTAGTGTCAATGCACAGCCATCAACTACCAATATACCCCATTCTGTAAAAAGTCTCAGTTGATGTATGCCAGTTAGGACAGACCCCCTTGCCCCTCTACATATAATCTATATGCTAATAAGCATACACACACCAGCAATAAAGAACTACCATCATCAATACATATACACAAAGCATCCACCATTACTAGTATGTGTACATATGCGTTATTTAGCAGCAACAAGAATATGTACTCACAACTTGAAAACACAGTAGTAAATTTGCATGAAAAAAATTTTTTTCACCATTAACAACAAACTCACCACGAATAGCTTTTCAAGCATGGGGATGTTATTTCTAATTCTCAAACTCACACTCACAGGCATGCACACACACACACACACACACACACACACACACACACACACACACAAAGAGTGCTGTCATGCGCAATACACACAAACCAACCAAAACATACAAGTCCATACACAATAGTTGGCTGCCGTTGGCAGCACGTATGTACTAAGCAATACACATTGTGCAGTCAATGGCGTCATATGACTTGCCTTACCAACATACATAAAGCTGCCACCAATTCACACAGGTCATCATTTACTACATACAGAAGATGATATCATTTCACACAAGTTGCCCTCAACAACCGCACCCCCCCCCCCCACACACACACACACACTTCCATAAACGCACATGAACACAGACGCACATCATTAGTGACGCACATATGTGTCAATTTTAGCAGTCGTATGTGTCAATTTTAGCAGTCGTATTTACACTGAAAATTTTTCTCAGTCCATCTGAAGAATACTGAAACTCATCTTCTCTACGGTGCTGCTGACATCTGAAGAATAATCAGTTTAGAACTTTATTCTTCCATTACATGTCGCTGCTGTTTATTATCACAGAACATCAGTTTGGCTTTATTCTGCAATACTGCTCAGTCTTTTGTTTATTTTTTTTTTTTTTAAAACTAGGCCCCAAAGCCCTCAGTTTTAAAAAACAACATGAAACCATGGACTTTTCCCCCAATATCCAGAATTTTGGCAATTATTTTCAGAACAGGGGTTTTCACACCCTCATGTGTGTAGGCAGCTAGGAATGTGCACAGAGCTGTCATGAACGGTTAAAAAGGGAATACAAAGTCACTTTAAGCGGCTTTTATTTTGGCTATAGTATTAGCATCTCTTGTGCTCATTGGTTAAACCCCCCCCCCCCCCCCAAATCCCCCTCCCTTCACAATGGATTAATCTTACTACATTTTTTTTTCTTCACGAGCATAATGTCATGCGGGACTTTGTGTGTGTGTTTATGTGCATGCGTGCGTGCGTGCACGCACGCACGCGTGTGTGTGTGTGTGTGTGTGTGTGTAAATTAAACACTCCCACACAGTGAAACCACATGTAACAGACCTCTATACAACCTCTAACAATTAGGTCTGAACTGATAGGGAGTCTTAATCCGGTATAAAGAGAACCATGGTCCAGCATGCTAGTCTTAAGGGGCGGGGGTGGGCGGGTCCCTCTGCCACAGATCATGACAGCATTGTCCAGAAAAGCAAATTTTTCAAGAAGGAGAAGTCATGTATCACAGATCAAGAGAAAGCAGTCAAGAATAGCAAGTCTTTAGGGAAGGAACACACACACACACACACACACACACACACACACACACACACACATATATATAAGAAAAATGGTCCAGAATAGCAATTCTACATTTGGGTGAAACTGACGACCACTGATACAGAGCAAAATGGTCTAGTGTTGCATATCTGCAAGAACAGAGCCCTTTATCACTGAAAAAAAAGTCTAGACTAGCCAGTCTTTACAGTATATTATAAAGTTTCAAAGTATATTATAAAATGCTAAATCATGTAAAAGCAAAAAACCAAGATGGCACCAACCAAACAGGACCATACAATTACTTCTCTTCATACCTGCGACAGCAATTCAAAGGCACATATCTCTGTTGGTCTCAACAAATGTCGCAAATTGGGAGCATCAAGCACAGACCATTTTGGACAGCCATGTAGAATGTTGGGCAGGGCATCCTGGGACATCACGCTGGGTAGGACATGTTGGGCACGTTGGGTGGGAAAACACACACAGCAAAATGGGAAGCACAGACAGACAAAGAGTAGGACACCTTGGGTAGGATACATGGTGGACATTCAGCAGCACAAACTGGATATACTCAGTATGTCATGGTGGCAAAGACATGTAACTGGTGAAGAAGACACACTGAGCAGGACATACTGGATATACTCAGTATGTCATGGTGGCAAAGACATGTAACTGATGAAGAAGACACACTGGGCAGGACATACTGGGCAGAACACCTGAGACACTGGACTGGACTCAGAGGATGTGATGGGTAGAACACATGGGACATGACAGGTACCAAAAATTGGGGATAATGGGTAGGACATATCAGATAAAACATCTGACACTGGTACAACACACTGAACATGCCGGGTAAGAGACGCTGACAAGCTGAGTAGGACTCGTGGAACACCCACTGCCGGAACAAGTGGGAAAGATCAAATCCTAAAACCTTTTAATACATTGATTGCAGAACCTCTGGCAACGGCAAATTTGACTGTTTGCGAAGCTGAAATACAATAAAAAAAAACAACAGAGTAAGCCACCTGATGTTATGATAGGACAAGTAAGGTAGTGGCAAAGTAATCCATGTCCTGAACAAAAAGAAACTGTTCACATCCTCAACAAGCTAGCGCTTGGCAGCAGAACTTGACTGAGGGGCAAAGAGCGCGAAGGTGGAGGTAAAGTGGCGGAGGAGCACCTCACGGCAAACACAAAGAATACCAGAAAACTATGAGAAAGCCACACTTGCAAAGAATAAAGTACAAGAAAGTCAGCTACCTAAAGAAGAGAAAAAAAAAGGGAAAACCAGACCCACACAGAACACAGGAAGACCAAGATAAAGCAAGACACACAAAGAACGAAAAAGAAGATGGGAAAATAGCCAGACACACGTACAACTAAGGAAAGACAGAGTGTAAAACAGGCACACAAAGAACAAAGAGAAAGCCAGACACACAAGACACATGGAAACAATGGAAGACAAAGAAAAAGCAAATAACAAAAATTACTAATAAACACACATGGAACACCAGACACACAACAAAGACAAACAAATGGAAATCCAGACATACACATAATGAAAGACGACAAACAGAAAATCAGGTGCACGCACACACACATACACACAAAGAAGACCAAAGAGAAAGTAAGATATACAAAGAAGTAAAGAAAATAAGCCAGACAAACAAAGAACTACGGAAGACTAAGAAAATGCCAGACATACAATTATGGCAGACGAAGAGAAAGCCACACAAAGAGCAAAGTAAGGCTAAGGGATAAACAGGCACAAAAAACAAATCATGAAAACAAAGCCAAATAAACAACTTTACACAGAAACCCGACAAACAAATAACAAAGGAAAACACAGAGAGAAGGCTAAAAAACAAAAAGAATAAAGAACGCACTGAAAAAGCCAGACACAGACAGAACAAATGAACAGAAGGTCAGGCACCCAGACGAGTAATGAAAAGAAAAGAAAAAAAAAGAAACACAGATTATCAAAAAAGAAAAACAGACAGCTAGACAACCTTAGGACAAGAGAAGACACCATAAAGCCCGATCAAAGAACAAAGGAAAACACAGACAAAGCCAGACAGAAAGACCAAAAGAAACAAGGTGAAAGCCACACACAAACAAAGAGACAAAATGAACAAAGGAAAAAAAAAAAGGAGACGGAGAATACCAGTCCAGCTGAACTATTCTCTCAATACCCACACAGCTCGGTCACAAAGTGATTAACTGTTAATCCCTTCCACATACTGACTTTTGTGTTTTGCTTTTTTTTTCTCAAGGAAAACTCATCTTTTAAATCTTTCTGTTATCTTTCATGCACCTACTAATTGATAATAAATTCCAGTGACACACGCATCGCAACGGACACCAAAGACTAAGAAAAAGCAAAACACATGATGAACACACACACACACACACTCTCTCTCTCTCTCTGTCAGAGAGCCAGACACATAAAAGAACACTAAAAGAAAGCTAGACATGTAGAGAACACACTCACACACAAACACACTCTCTCAGAGACGTCTAATATCACTCAAAGTGAACAGACGTTAAACAAAAGTACCAACGAACGAACTCTCTCAGAGAGCCAGCCAGCCACACAAAAGAACACTAAAAGAAAGCTAGACATATAAAGAACACACACACACACACACACACACACACACTGTCTCTGTCTATCAGAGAGCTAGACACACAAAAGAACACTAAATGAAAGCTAGACCTATAAAGAACACACACACAATCTCTCTCAGAGAACCAGACACACAAAAGAACACTAAAAGAAAGCTAGACATATAAAGAACACACATGCACATTCTCTCTCTCTCTCTCTCTCTCAAAGAGAGCCAGCCACACAAAAGAAACACTAAAAGAAAGCTAAACACATAAAGAAACACACACACAACCTCTTCAGAGAGCCAGCCACACACAATAAAAGAAAGCTAGATATGTAAAGAACACACACACACACACACACACACACACACACACACACACACACTCTCTCTCTCTCAGAGAGCCAGCCACACAAAAGAACACTAAAAGAAAGCTAGACACATAAAGAACACACACACAATCTCTCTCAGAGAGCCAGACACACAAAAAGAACACTAAAAAAAAAAAAGCTAGACATATAAAGAACATACCCACCCAAATACTCTCTCTCTCTCTCAGAGAGCCAGCCACACAAAAGAAACACTAAACGAAAGCTAGACATATAAAGAACACACACACACACACACACACACACACACACACATACACACAAATTCTTTCTCTCTCAGAGAGCCAGGCACACCAAAGAACACCAAAAGAAAGCTAGAGACATATAAAGAACACACACACACACACACACACACACACACACACACACACACACACACACACACACACACACACAAACGAAGTCAGACAAAAAAGAAAGCCAGACATACAAAGAAAACAGAGGGGGAGACATGGATGAAGTCAGACATACAAAGAACAAGGGAAGACAAACCCAAAAAGCACAAAAAGAAGCCATTTACATAAAGAACAAAGTTCGAAGAAAAAAAAAACCCAGAGCTAGATATACGAAGAAAGACATATGGGGAAACCAGACAAAGGAAGGAGACAAAGGAAATCAGACTCAACAGAGACAAGAGAGGAGGAACATCAATCTGCCCCTTTCACTGGTTAGTATGATCATCGGCATGCAATCTCTCATACATTCGTAACTCTGCATAAAGGCACTCATGTCCGTCAGGGTCTACACTCTACATACATGCGTTTTTTAAACTGAGAGAAATTGCTTGATATCTTGCCACGAGACAATGATGGTGAGACTATTAAAAGAGATAACAAGACACGGAATTAAGTGGAAGCTAATTCAATTGGCTTCTCCTGACAAAGCTGTCTTCTTAATCTGGATCTGGATTTGATCCATTTCAGCATTTTTTTCAAGACAGAAGTCATAACAGTAACGTCTAAGTACTAACATCTTACTGATACAGATGATTCACTCTTCAAAATACACTGAATGTCTAACAGCTGATTGAACTGATGATTAACACTTCAAAATGCTCTAACAGTGAAGAATACATGATCAGCCTTAGCTATTTAATTGCCAGTCTGCTCCGCTGTGCTGTCATTTCATCTAGCATGTCTGCAAATCCTTGGATACGCTAACCACATCCAGAGCACTCTTACCAGAAGCCACACACAAATGCACCGTTCAAACTTGCGAGTATGTCGCCACCTCCTGTCTTTAAAATGCAGCACATAACATCTGGACTTCCATAGTTAAAGTAGCCAGATTTCATCTTCTGGGATGACGTCTTGCCATGACACCAGGGTACATGATTTGTGTGATAACTTCTCTATAAAAGAGAGCTATCTTCTATCAAACAGTAACACAGGATTAGTTGAAACATGCCAAATTTGGCACATATTTGGTATCTGTAGGACACTGCAGGTGTTTTGTACACAAAAATTCACCCTGATGAAAAGAAACTATGATGGAGACCTACCATATTGCAGGTGGGGAAGCATAAAAAAAAAAGGGGCCCCTTAACTCCACTTCCCGCAACATTTCATTCATGAAACACTCCGTTTCCCATCAGTCCTCTGCTCTGAGATCAAGACTTCATAGGAAAAGACTTAGTAGCCTCTTGACACACAAATGCTCACATACTCCATACTTTTATTATTCATTTACTTGATTGCACACGCCACCTAATTCTGTGGTTATGCTCACATACTCCATACTTTTATTATTCATTTAGTTGATTGCACACGTCACCTCATTCTGTGGTTCTTCCATTTATCTACGTATCTGTAGGAATGTACCAGTGCACATTGCAGATCAAACCAGTGAATAGCAGAAGAAAGCACAGTGAATGTACCAGTGCGCACTGCAGATCAAATCAGTGAATAGCAGAAGAAAGCGCAGTGAATGTACCAGTGCGCACTGCAGATCAAACCAGTGAATAGCAGAAGAAAGCACAGTGAATGTACCAGTGCGCACTGCAGATCAAACCAGTGAATAGCAGAAGAAAGCACAGTGAATGTACCAGTGCGCACTGCAGATCAAACCAGTGAATAGCAGAAGAAAGCACAGTGAATGTACCAGTGCGCACTGCAGATCAAACCAGTGAATAGCAGAAGAAAGCACAGTAAGCAGGATGTAGTTTTCAACAAGACAAGCACAGCCATCAAGCAGCAGCAGCAGGAGAGGGAGCACTCAGAGGACTGTCACACGGATAACAGGGTATTAAATCAATCTACGTGTTTCCCATCTCTGACATTGTCTGGAGCAAAAAAGCGGCAGCATGGATACACAGAAGGGAAAAATGTGACCCAACTCCACAAAAGGTACATCAAATCACAGACAGCTTTAGATGTCATGCTCAGAAAGACACATCGAACTCATTATGATCGACTTTGGGTTATGGTTATTTTTCTGTTCTCTGAATATGTTAACTTCATCAGCTGTTGACAGCAACTCTTTTTCTGGCCTCTTAAATCTTTCGAAATTAAGTTTTGAGGGCTGCTAAAGATGTTCTGATTGTAAAGTTAGCTCATCTTAGAACCTTGACATCTAGAAACAAACGATCTCCAACCAATAAACATCAGAAGTCCAGAATCCTGTTGTGAAAAAAAAAAAAACTCGAGTCAAGGTTTCTTTGTGTTACTGTCAGCTCACTGTGAGCCATGGCATCTAGAAATGGCTGATCCCCAATCAATAAATGTTGTAAGTCCACAACTCTGTAGTGAAGAGAGTAAGTCATGGATTTTTTGTAATGTTCATGGAAAAAGCGATTTTTTTTCTTTTACATTTATATTCACTGTATGACTTAAAGACTGCCTGTGAAGCGCTTAACGCACCTTTGGTATGACAATGGGTCACAAATGTGGTGTACTGCTCCAACTGGGCATACTTCTTTTATTAAGCAAGACTCTAAATGTAAGCCTGTTTTCTTTTTGTGTGTGTGTGTGTGTGTGTGTGTGTGTGTACAAGGATATGAATTTGTGCAGGCAAGCTTTTTGCAAACATGTGCACGCATGTAGGCATGTAAACTCAAAATGTGCATTAATCCTGTATGCACAAAATGGTGCCGACAAGTGTTTGTAAATCAACGCATGTGGGCGAGACCGGTGTGTGCATGAACATAGGTGTGCGCACATGTGTGCGAGCGTGTGTGCATGAACACAGGTGTGCGCACATGTGTGCGAGCGTGTGTGCATGTGTACATGGGTGTGCGAGCACAAGTGCTGAACTTCCATGGGGTAAAGAGCACACAAGTAAAATCTATGCAGCACGCCATCTAATCATTAGGTTTGCAGAGAGGGGAAAAAGCGCCGACAAGTGTGTGAAGAACCCACAGCCCCAAGCATTGGCACACACACACACACACACGCACACACACACACTGGACAGAGGTGAGGCACACAGCTAAAAACACTCAGACAGGGAGGCGGTCCTTTACCTTTGGCAGAGTTCACCGAGCCTGGAGGGGAAAGAGGAAGAAACCAAGTGAACATCACGTCATCAAGCCACAACATGGACAAGAGAACAGAAATCTACTTCACCACAAACACCAAGTCCAACCACCCCAATCTGCACCAAAAAAAGCATTAGAGACAATTACAGCAATTCATCTTGATAGCAGCACTAATGCATTCATCATTTCTATGATCATGCCAGATGACAAGAAAACAAGGAACGGAAATCAACTCTTTGCGCAGGACAAGTTTAAAATAGAAACTATGAGAACAATACGTTCCAAATCGACATTTTTACCCAGACAGCATGAAGTACTTCCATTTTTAGAAACAAGTTTTTAGCAGACAGCATCTAAGTACACATAAAAGCCCTACTAAGGAAAATGATGTCATTTTTCATGCTGCACTGTATTTGAGGGACACTGTATTTGAGGAAACTGCTGCTATGGCATCAAACCATAGGAGCCTTCCCGTAAGCTGTGTCACAGAATGACAAGTTTGAAGAAACGTACTGCTGTTTGCCACAAAATGGGATTATACATCCTGTCAAATGGTTTAGTGTGGTTGAAAGGATTCCATGCAATAATAACCCCCACCTTAGGATTTTTAAAAACTTGGCGATTTAAAAACTATGTCGAGGATCACATAGCTTACAGAGCTATGCTATGTCAAACACCAAAGTATATATTCTCACTATTACGATTGTTTCCAAAATGCCTCGCTTGTCTGTCAGGAACAGTTCTAGGATGTACTGTCAAAGTTTTTCATCATGACTTCTCAAAATGTTATAAAATGCCAAAACAGGCATATGTTACAACTTTTTACAATTAGGATTTTCTTAAATACCTGCTTTTTTAACGGGCTTTTGCTTCTGTGTTCTGTTTGATTAAGGAAAACAGCTTCTGAGACTGTCAGCTTAAGAAAAAGGGTCAAAGCTCCAGCTTTTAACTTGCACAGTGGGCATCATCTTTCACATCAGCCACTATTTTGATCAGTGTGGTCGTCATTAGTAAAAATCAAGATGCATGTATACACAAGGTTCTAATGGAAAGCAACATGCCTCGCGTTTAAACTTCTTTTTTTTTTTCCTTATGGTAGCTGCACAACTGAGCAATTACCATTGTAGTTAAAAGGTGTCCTGCTTGTGCTGATTCAGAGCAGGAACAATGGAACACCTCCTATTCATGCAGCAGCATGGCAGCGTCTCCTCTGGAATGGTTGCTTCATACTGACCCTATACTGTCAGCTCCTTGTGTAGCGTCAGTGCTGAGACTGTGACATGAAGAACCAAGGTGTGGTTCTGAGTGGGGAGCTGGAATGAGTTGTGTGGGAGGAATGCAGTGGAGAGGGCAATGACAATTAGACAGCAAAAGAACGGACTGGTCTGAGAGTGGAGGAAGAGGGAAGATCACATGCTGACTGTACTATCCACTGTCAAAGGGTTGATTTCCGTCACCTCTCCCCTCCTCACATTGCCTGTCTACACTGACAAATTAATGCACTTCAAACACCTTCCACAACTGTTAAGACATCAAAACACCTCACAATGTCTGCACATTAGACCACCAACTGGAACATATTCCCGCTCCAGCTAACAACTGCTCCAAACACATGGCTACAGATGTCTAGCACTAATGTTAAAATATTCACTTTGTTCATTCCACTTTTAAATCAAATTATCATTGTGTTAGAATAATACAATGCATTTCACCTTTTTCTAGAAGACACAGCAATTTGCAGAGTATATACAATCAATATGTCCAACATAAAATGCAGCAAACACATCAAGAATATGCAAATGCTCAAACAAAAGAACTGAGACCAAATCACCCACAAATGAATGAAAAAAAAAAGGGTAATATCATAAAAACTTGAAGGTATGATTAAAAACAGTGACATTCTTAGAACCAAGCACTTCCATAAAAACCAGCAGACCAAAGATAACAGAAGCCATTTTAGAGTCACACACATGACATGTATACTCTTGGATGTAAAGCATGGATATAAACCAAGAAACTAAATGAAAGAGAAGCCATGTTAATGTCAAACACATCACGACGTACACCTTCTAGGACCAACCATGGACATAAACCAAGCCACTACAGGAAAAAGAAGGCATTTCTGGGTAACACACATCAGGACATGTACATTCCAGGACCAAGCAGGTACACAAAGTATCTTAAGGACAGAGCCTTGTTTACATCAACACATCAGGACATGAACACATGCGACCTAGCA
Organism: Conus betulinus; assembly: GCA_016801955.1. NCBI lineage: Eukaryota > Metazoa > Mollusca > Gastropoda > Neogastropoda > Conidae > Conus > Conus betulinus. The sequence goes on along the minus strand of JADBJO010001057.1, from coordinate 344,440 downwards.
TGGACACAAAACAAGTAACCAAAGGAAAGAGAAGGCATTTCAGAGTCACACTCATCAGGACAGATGTACACCTAAAGACAAAGCATCAACACAATCCACAAACCAAAAGAGAGAGGGAAGCCATTTCAGGGCCACACACAGGACATGCAAGGTGCATAAGCAGATGCTGACAAGTCTCAGCCACAAGGTTGGATCTACATTATCCATGGGATCAGACACAGTCTGGTTCCTTTCACAGAGGCATACTGAGGCAGTATGTACCATCACAGACTGTGCAGAGGTGTGGTGCTGCTAAGTTATTATTATACATGCTGATGGTTTAACGACAGATGTAACACTGTACGCAAGGAAGAATTACATGAGATACATGACACAGACGTGAGAGACTAGAATTTATTGTGAGTTTAGCAAGTGCTGCCGCAACACACTCTCGTGGTGAAGGGGGCAAGAATTTGGTGCGAGATCACCAGAGTACCTTGAGGTTCTTACACATGTGACAGAAAATAGCCAATGGTAGTAAGGTCCTATGACCAGGTCATGAAAAGTCATAAAGTCCTCTGATTGGTGCATGAAATGATCAGAATACAGTACTTCCAACAGCCAGAAGAGCTGGAAGAAAAGCCATATTGTTAATGTCTAATGCCGTTTTTCTTTGTTCCTCTATTCCCTTGCCTCTCTGACTCCATACAAACGCAAGCCACCGCCAATTCAGGGTCAGGCCATTGTATGCATGATGATGATGATGGTTACAACCATGATGGGTCAGGATGAACTTAATGGTCACGTCCAGAAATTATAATTCTGGTACCCTGCCTACAAACTGTGGCATGCTGAAGTTATAAATTCAACATTATTCTGAACATTTTTATGCACGTCAGGCTTCATCACAGACAGACTACACAGACCATTGAGCATTTAACCATACACTGATTTTTCATGCTGACCAAAAACAATGTACTTTTCTCCTGATAGTGTAATTCTGAGACAGGTCTGAGACCGTTCTTTCATAAAACAAGATAATGGAACAAAAGTAATTTTCAATGTCAGAAACATCACTCAGATGGAAAAATTCATCTGATTTTTCCCAGTGCACTCATCAATGGACAGTAGCAACCTTTTAAGGAAAAAAACTTCACATTTTTTCTTTTAAACAACTGGAGACAAATCTTTTTAAGTTGTAGAAGTTTACAAGTAGAACTCATGAAATGTGGTGATGATTGCAAACATATCAAGATATTCTTTAGAAGCGAATCAAAGCTCTTCACAAATGGTGGCCACCGTCACAACCATCCCTGTCCTGAAACAGCCTGCCTTCACTTAAACTTCCCAGGTATCTCATCCTGGAACGAGATAAAGGGTCGCCCTCAACAGACAGTATAGGAGGTGTTGTAAAGTTTAAGGCTAAGCAGTCATCGGGGTTAGGATCACACAGCTGATGGATAAAGATCAAGCAGAAAATAGGCTATGGCTGCACAGGCCAGCCAAAGTTATAAACAGCATACTGATTTGAGAGGAGAGGGACAGAGAGACCACAGCTCTGGATAAGACTGAAGGGATAAATCGGTCTCTCCAGATCAGTACCTGAGATGACTCTATCTACTACAGATACAGACTATGACCAACTAATCAGGTACCCCCCCCCCCCCCCCCCCCCCCCCCCCCCCCCAGCTCAGCTTCTATGCACTGTGTGGCATTGTATTCCCCAAGCTGCTCACTCTGTCTCCCCCATACATGACTACACTGTCACAGCCCCAGCACCACAGTCCAATGGGAGCAATCAGTATTGAGCATTCTCAAGGCAATCCACCACAGGCGACACTGCACTGCTGCCCGGTCATTTCAGTTGTGTTTAGTGGTGACCGTTCTGATCCAACACATACAGGAGGCCATTTATGATGCCTCTTCCGATACGACAATAACTGCGCAACCAAGATTATGAGAAAGAGACTGGAAGGATTTGTGTTCTTGGAATAATTTCCTTACTATAAGAAGATTAACACGCATTCTGGATTAGGATTATATGACAGTGAGAATTACATCACAGGGTCAACAAACTTAAGTTTTCCCTGTGGAAAAGTAACCCCTTACATTACCAGCAGAAAAGTTTCAATCACAATAAAACAATAATGAAGTGGTAACAAAGGTCACAGTCAGGTTAATGATACGGTGAGGACATGCTCTCCCTCGAATATGGCGTGAAACTCTATGGAAACCAAACCAGTGACAGATAAGCATGGAGTGAACCGAGTTCCATCTCAGTCAGTGATGATAAAATGGTGAAAGAGTGACAGCCACCAGGCCTGAAGGAACTTCACCAACAGGGAACAGACAGAAACTGCTCTCCTGCTGAATCTGACGCACCAATGCTTTCTGCTTTCAACTCCATCACAGACACTTCCTTTCTGCTCTTTCACTTTGCCTGACCCCTCAAATGGCAGGTCTCCTATGCTCCTCATTCTAGCCCTCCCATATACAGCTGCATCTTGACAGGATCTGTCTCACCTCCTAAAAGACTTCACATGAAACAATGGACACTTTGTCTCAACATCAACCAGCTAAATACCCAGATCCTTGTAATTACGTGACGCATACTACAATGTCATCTGGACAAAGATGACAGAAAAAAAGCGGCGCGCACCAACTGATGATAAACTGGAACTGAAGAATTCCGGATGACATGCTCCTCCCCCAGTAAGGAGCAAAATGGGCAGAGACATATTACCTCAAATATTAACTTGGAAACAGAGAAGGTAATACCATGTTACCCTAAAGGACACATGAGACACACACACACACACACACACAAAGATGATAATGCAACCTCAATAATACCTGGGGATATCATAAAACCTAAGTGAGTTAACTGGAACAGAATGGCAATATATACTACCATACACGACAAACAGAATATTGAGGGCAACATCCTACTACATCAAGTATTGGCGCTTAATACACCATCTGATAAAGATGACACGGAACAGGGGCTTGATAACTTCCTAACAGGAAAAAAAAAAAAGGCACTCAAAGAAAAGTGATAAACAACAAGCACAAAAATGCGAAACATATGAATAACAAAGACACAAATGACATAAAAACGTATAACAACGGACCTGCTGCATCTTCAGTCACATGCACCAAGATGACTAGACAAGGACGGGGGTGTGGAGAGAAAGTACAAACATGCTCTGGCAATACCATCCTTTCTTTTTCAATGACGCAGAAAGCAAAATTTCAGCAGTACAGCCTGGACCAGTGTATCTTGTATCACCATATGATGCCACAAGCTACGTAGGCTAGTGCCGCAAAATTGCGCAAAAATCAAGTGGTTAAGAAAAAAAAAAATGCCCTAACAAAATGCAAAAAAAAAAAAAAAAAAAAAAAACTAAAAAATATAGACATGCACCTTCCGCCAGTATACCCACTCGCGCTGCGCTTGTGTTGAGCCTGCACGAGGTCAATGCCAAAGTAGGAGCAGGAAAAAAACACACACAAACTGTGCTCATAGAGATCAGCAAAACCAGGAGTGCAGACAATTCATCACTTCAACGCTGCCAAACTACGAAGCCATGGCTGAAGACGGCGTAACCAAGCGTGTCATTGAGGCCAGCATAAAACCAAAGTACTGTATCTTTGAGCCGAAGAAGAAAGAGGGTATCAGGACTGAGGGAACAAGAGACAAATCCCCACATCAAAGATAACACAGAATGCAACACCAAACAGGGACTCCACCCAATGTGGGGTCACAAATTACCAGACAGACGATAATGATTTCTACCCCAACTACAGCTCTTTATGTCAAGGGATCTCAGTCAAAAGGGTGCAGAGAAGTGGTCAGACAGGTCCAATATTGTTAATGAATACGTAAAATGATAAAGAGTGATTCACAGGAGTCATGTCTGCAGAAGAAGAAAGCATGAGGCTTGTTACACATCAGGGAAAAAAATTTCAAGCACAGAGCGTGTCAGAGTCATTTCAAAGGATGAGTGAGACGCACAAGCTGACAGAAGTTCCAGGGGAAAAAGGAGAATGCAGCAGCAAGCATCGTCACAAGACAGGAGCCTCCCTAACATGCACCACAACTCCCTTCTTGTCTCACCCTGCTCTTATGGGTCCACACACTTATGTAATTAAGCACCGGTATCAACTTCACTCTTCTGGGGGTGGGATGGGGTGGTAGTGTGATAGATGACAAAGATGCTTTATCACCGCAGGACTGCAATATCCCTGGGATAGATGGGGTGGGGCAGACAAATCAGGTAATCAGACCCCACTGTCCATCAATGATCTCCTTAACACTGTTTAGTATCAGTTTATTCAGTTGAACCAGTTCCACCCTTTAAAATACCCTCCTTAACACTGGTTAGTATCAGTTTATTCAGTTGAACCAGTTCCACCCTTTAAAATACCAAGTAAAGATAGCTTCTACTGTCCTTCACATCTCTGAACACATATCAGTTTTTACTACAATTTAAAAGTAAAAGTCAAAAGGCTTAAACTGAAGAACTTTTTAAAAAGTCTAAAATGTTACAGTATCTCACACTGTGAGAAGAAGAAACCAAAAGGCTCTACCCGCTGTCAGGGGGCTGGGATACACTTTTATGTGAGCACCCCAAAACATGATCAAGCGTCATGAGAGAGGTGAGAGCATGCAGATGCGTGATAACAGTGACTCAGGGAAGCCAAGCCCGCAGGCAGACGCTCCCCACTCCCCACTGACAAGCCAACAGGAGACCCAGCGTCCTGGTACAAGTGACACACCAGAATTCCAACCACCACACAGGAAAGCACAGCACATCAACAGTCTCCCTCAAGACAAAGTACAAACACTGTGATGCATATCAGCTCCCAACACAAAGCAGAGTAGGAAGGGCAAGTCCAAGACAGTTACAGAAACCCCATCCTTCCAACACAAGACAGGTCAAATACGGGGGGGGGGGGGGGGGGGGGGGGGGGGGGGGGGGGGGGTGTGGTGACGTCGACAACAAACCACACATATAAAACAGCCTTAAACATGAAAGTCATTGGTGACGTTGGGGGAGGGAGGGAGATGGAAGGGAAAGAAGCAGATAACTCAATCCCACTTCCTTCCCTAACATAGTCCCTCTTCTTATCCCCCTCCCCTCTCAGACAAAAACAAAACAATAAAAGCAGCCCTGTTTGGGATGAATAAAACGTCTGCGAATTGAACCGATTTCTCACACATCTTAGCAGTTAGGACTGGCACAGACCCCCATCTCCACTCTCCCACCCACTCTTCCCCAACTCAAAATGTCAAAGCATCACCAAGGACCAGTCTGAAGAAAATGTACACTAGAAGTGTGTCAGGCAAGGGCAAAAAAGGCAGCCAAGACAGCTACAATTCAACACACACATTACAAAACCCCCAGATCCAACAGAAGACAGTGAACAACACAAACAGAAAGGCAGGGAATGTAGGGGTGAGCAGAGGAGAACACATAACAGGGGGCAAAGAGAGTTAATCTTGTTATGGTGAAAACAAGAGAAGAGATGAGCATCGCAGAGGAGAAGGGGAAGCGTGTCAGGTACCAGAGGGACACTGACGATGACAGAGGTGAGAAGACACATGTGAGACAGACAAAAGTCATTAGTAACGGCATCATACACAGAAACAGACAGCGAGAGACGGACACACATGAGGCTGCAGTCCAGTGGGATGTGAACATTCAAACATCATGACAAGACCCAAGGAAGAGGAAAAAAAAGGATGAATACGATGCACAAACAATCATAGGGCTAAGAGTAATAACCATGGTGAGAAAAAACAAATGAAGGAAGGAAGGTAACAGCCAGGACAGGTGACTGATGACATCCAAGTGCTGCGGGCAATGTGTTCATGACGGCAGGGGCTGAAATAAAAGAAAGGAGAAGGACAGAAGACACTGAAGGGTTTGGGAGCATGGTAGGGGTAACAGGCATGTGAGTGGAAACAGGGCTGACACAGCACAGAGTTGTCATGAGGTACAGGCAGGTCCGCAGGAGGAGGCACCTAACATACAAGGACAGAGGGTGGTGAGGGTGGGGCTGGGAGTGGAATGGGAGGAGTGGAAGGTGGCGTGGGAATGTGGGAATGTGGGAATACAGGACTTACCTCCTCTAGTCGTCTGTCTGTCCCCCTAGCTAATAGATTGTTGAATTCCCGCTCAAGTACCATTCGTGCCTGTTACACACACACAGTTCATACATGTACTTTTTTTTTCTTAAACTATAACAGCCCTCTACTTCATTTCCATTTTACTGCCAAGCGCAAACAAGTATGTTTCTTTAGCTCACCAGCCACACTGTTGAACAGAAAAAGACAAACATACACGTTGACGACAGTAACTACACCTAAGCAATTTACAACCCGGAAAAAAACACACACATGCACAAATCACCATAACCATAATTCCGGCAGTTTTGTCATAATTTTGTCTAAACACACCATTTTCTTTTCACTGGACCACACACAAGATCATGTTAGGTCCTGGCTTTCATTTTCAGCTCACCAACGTTTTGGATACTCAGGCTGTTTCTGCCATTCTACTTTGGACACAACAACTGTGTCTGAGAATGCAGGAATCTTAACTGACATTCAGTGAAGTGAACAGAGCACACTGAAGTCTGATTTACGACACCAGTGAACTCTATTTTCTTCCTCCCTTCTACACCCCTACAAAATTCCTATATGAACAGCACCCTTTACATTTTTCACTAACAACCATTCACTGAATTCAAGTTGTGTCAGGTTTTAAACGTTCTGTCCACATGTTCTGTCCACAAGATGAAGAAATTTACAAGTTTTGTACCTGACTGAATTATTATGTGAAATAAATGCATGAACTTTGCAAACAAGAAACTAAACGAGACATAACATTAGCAGGCAGAAAGAAAACAGATGGGGATGTGTGCCCCATTTGTGTGTGTAAATGGGTGGATTTACATCTTTTGTCTGTACAAGAGAGAGAGAGAGAGAGAGAGAGAGAGAGAGAGAGAGAGAGAGAGAGACTGCATGTCTGTGTGTATCAGATATAACCTTTTTCCCCCTCTTTCTCCATTTTGGTTTTTCCCTTGTAAATAATGCAAAAAAGTATAATGCAATCACTCTGTGACTCGAAGGATTCCCAAATACAGGAGCAAGTATACACACATCAGTACATTCATTAACAAATTAAATGGGTAGTTCAGGACAAAGACATAACAGCAAACAACAAACAGGGACTGGATTTAGCTCTCTTCTCTTCTAATTTTCTGCTCAAGTGTCCTGATTGTCAAGGGTGTAAGTTCATACTGAGTAAGATTCAATCATTTATTTGGACTGGCAAATGTGATATTTAAATAAGATAAAAACAATGTACAGAAGAAAAAAAAAAAACAGTGTACGGAAAGCAAACTGTTTAAGACATCTCTCCCTGACAGTTTACATACCCTATAGTAAGTAACATGCATATAGACATGTAGCATACAAATGAGTAAACTGTCTGTATGTGTGTGTCACAAATCTGTGTGTTCTGTAGATGTGTTGATCAAAGAAGTGTAGCATTTGGCAAAACATTGAAAAAGGAGTTCTTCATGCCAAAGTTACAAATTACATGTGGCTTTATATACGCATGCCCTTTGTAATTATCATTACTCTGCCCTTACTGAGTAATAACAATAATAATTGTCAGCGGCATGGCCCTTTGCAACCTTAGAGAATAAAATTAAAAAATATCAATACACACAGGCACATGAATAAAGGATATCAGTACTCTTTAACCCATGGAAATATGTAAACAAATAAAAAAAACACACATACCACAACAAACGAACGTTCACTGCAAACTCTAGTAACTGTAACGATACCTATGAATTCCCCATTCACAGTTCAATGAAAACTGTGTCACTGTACCACTGTCACCAAATACAACATCAAAAGCCTGTGCAGAAACCTGTGTGTTTTGTGTAGGGATCTGCAAAGCGAAGGCCAGGCTATTATGGTTGAAGCTCTCGTCCAGGGCTATCAAAGCCCCGTGCACACCGGACTCTATCAAGTTGTTGGCGTACTCCCTAAGGTTTACCGACTGCACCCTTGATCACCCGCTCATTGGACCACACCAGCACGTCTGCACAAACAAAACAAAATGACATGAGGCAAGGTGGTCAGCTGCCTGAGTCAGACAGGCATGCCTGACCCAAAAATCTGCTTTCAGGGACAATACAGACAGAAATCAGGGACAAATCCCTAAAATCAGTGACAGAATTCTTTTTCGAAGACACAACCTCGCTTCACGGTCGTTTCTTCTTCTTTTTTCACTTCTTTCTGACCCATCCGAAGAGTCAACATCCGACTCTGTGTCGACATCACGTCTCCTTTTCGATGCCATGTTCTGACTTGAAAGTGAAAGCGTGTTTTTTTTTTTTTTTTTTCCGCACGCATGTGTATTATGTCTACTCACTCTAGCAGATGATATTCTTGGCTCAGTTCTGTGCAGCACAATAAGAAAAGCCTTTTAATTCACAATTTTCTTTTCCAGGACGCCCGATTATTTTTTCCGGGACGCGTGTTGCAAATCCGGGATTTCCGGACAGTGGCTTCTAAAATCAACTTTCCGGGACAAATCCCAGATGGTCTGGGACGGTTGGCATGCCTGGTCAGTGGATGAACAGAGCTTTCAACTCAGAGCATTTTTCATTCCTGACCCCGACAGACAACATACATGCCTTCCAACTTCATTTGTACTTTAATAATGCCATGTTTCTAGTTCTTTCCTATCATAATTGGTTTTTAAAAAAAAAAAAAGTGAGAGACAGAAAGAAAAAGAAAACACTGCTAATATCACATGAATAAAACACTGCTACTTAGTTCCATCTTTCACTTTGAGCCCATAGCACACTTACTACGGTGGGTAAGAGCCGAGTGCAGCTGAACACCCCCCTTTCCCACCCCCTCCCTCAAACACCCACTCGATGAACGCCTTTTGATATCCCAGAACAGCACTTGGACTGCACCACAGTGACTGGCTGCTGACAGCATGCTTACCTTTCACTTCATTGGCACTTTCCTCTCTCCTCCTTTCCAGCTCTTTCCTATCGTAGTTTGATCTTCTTCAGGCAGTTGATGCCGTATTGTAAACTGGTTCTGAAACACAACAAAAAAAACCCCGTGTTGAAAAAAAGTAGTTTTTCATGACTGATAACAATCTGAAGAATATATCCGGGAGACCACAGACCTCTGCCAAGGCTGAACAGATCCTGGGTCTGCCCTCTGATCAAGATCCACATCAAAATGTCACTCATTCTGCGCCGTCCTCTCTGAGATAACTCATAACTAAGTGGATGTCACAACAGTTGACTTTACAGATGACTCAGTATAACGAGTGTTATCAGAGTCATTCCATAAATCTGGTTAGTTTCACAGTCAGGACCAAGTTTTCATGCTAAACTCCCTTTGTAATATTCCTTTAGAATGTTGACTATGCATTATTACTGGTTTGGAGTTTGAAAATGTCACATCGGATGCATTTCAATTATGTAAATGTAGACAATAGGCAGCTTGCTCTAGTGTAAATACAGACAATATGTAGCTTGCTCTTGATAGTAATAATGACAGCTAACCCAGCAGTGATGAAGCTGTGACTTTTTTCTTTAACACAATGATGAAAAGTGGTGAAACTCTGTTAAATCAAATGCAAATTTCATATTCATTTATGCAAATTTCATATTCATTAACAAAAAAAAAACCCAGACAAGAACACATCTCTTTACAACATGATTCCCTTTTTCAATTCAGCTGCAATAAAGTCATACTTGCGACCTACTTTCAACTTAGGTCAAAACAACCTCTCTTGAACAGTTCCACGAAGTTTTGTGGAGTTCTGTGAACTGGCAACCAAGTCAGAAATGAATTGATGAATTCATCCTAAGGGCCACATTCAATACGTCCAGCACGTTTTGTAAAAATCTGTTGGAAGAGATTTTGTGTAATCTTTCTAATGCATCCTGGATCCTTTGCTTGATCCTAATACACATCAAAATTCAGTGGGTTTGTTTTCAGGTCATTCCATCTTTCCACCAAGTGCTGTTAAAATCGGTTCAGCATATTTTGCATAATCTTGCTGACAGACTGACAAACAGACCAATAGTCACGGGTGAACACATAACCTCCTTGGCAGAGTCAACAATAGTAAAGACAAACACACTGGCACAGAACCACACATCCATCCTGCCAGCCAAAATACAAGTACATCTGCACAAGATTCACACAGGTAACGGATGGATAAACCGTAATACATTCGCGCTAGGGATGAAAACAGTTACACGCGCACAACTGAAAAACCAGCACTGCCTACATGACCTGTTCACCTAGCATACATGTGTTCACCTAGCATACACAGTGTTTCCTTGTTCGTTCCTACGTCAGTAGGTGTGGCAGTATGTGGGACAACCTGAATGAACAACACGGAAGCAATACCACTAATGAAGGGGCAAGAGACATGAAACCAAATAAAAATCCTCTTGGATGGAAATGATGTGACAATCAAAGAAGGAAAGCCAAAGGAAAAGCAAATGCTAAAATGTCCTACATTAACTCACTTAAACACAGAACGTGTCCCAGTTGCAAGAAGGTGTGTCCATACAAATTACAATTAAAAAAAAAAAAGCACTTGGTTAGGGCAGGTATGAGGGGGATGGGGGGTGGGGAAAGAGAAGCTCACCATACATAAACAAAACAATGCAGACAAGAGCCACCTCTCTGGTCCATATCCACACCAACATTTCATGACTTGTCCCTGGGTCATACTCCATCTTTCCCTTAAGCTTCATTTAAAAAACAAACAAAAAAACAAAAAAAACCGAGTCTGTATTTTTTCCTGTCTGCTAAACAAACAGACACCGGCGATAACCACCACCCTGGTGAAGGTAAAGATATGCCCCCCCCCCCCTTCCCTGTCCCCCTACTTCCAAGTGGCCCAACCCTGTGGAGCTGAGCCCTTCTCACCGACCTGTGGAAGCTGTCGACCATCTTGAGCTGGCCCCGCAGGTCCTTCTTGGTGAGGTGGTCCAGCATGCGGGCGTCCACCAGGCACTCCATGAAGTGGGAGCGGTACTGGGGCAGACCCAGGCTGGGTAGCCAGTCGTTGCCCATCCACTCATGGTTCATGTCCCCAAAGGCCAGCGTCTGCAACAGGTGACACATCACCTAACTGAACCCCCTGTGCCTGACTTGCACACGATAAAGAACGCTTAGTACATTTACATGACAGATACAAATAGGACCATGGTTTTCTTTTGCTTAACTACTTGAACCAAAAGTTTGGTACATTTTGAGAAATACTAATCCTAACCATAACTGAAGTCTCCTGCAATGCTTTACCATTAAGCATCAAGGATTCCAACTGCACTGCTATGACAAAGATGACTGATTTGCCAGCATGCATGTTGAAAGAAAGAAAACAGAGTTAAATTTTGGACATCAAAATCAGATGCCAACTGAGAGAAAAAAAAAGAGGAGGAAAAAACCCCCAAAACTGTTTGGGGGGAGGAGTTATATAACTAAGCCCTTCCAAAAAATCTTTCGTCATCCCAAAACACACATTTTCAATGTGGACTGATAAAGTATTACGGAAAGGAATTCATCAACTTGATCAAATGTAGAAACACAACAGTCCCCTAACATGCCATCCAGAAGGTTTTTTCTTCCCCCTCTTAACGTTTCTTTTCAAATTTTTTTTGTGTAAAAAAAATTCCAAGAATTTTCTTGCTAAGGATTTGAAGGAACACGAAGATGCGTCAGATCACCACCAGCTGGTGGAAGGCCTGGTTCAATACCAAGAACTTTCGACCTGTCCACTGTCTTGTTTACAGTCAGATCACTTCAGATACACTCCATCCACCACGTCAAGAACCTAAGCCAAAGGAATCAGAGGGAAAGGGAAAGACGGAGGAGAGGAGACCACGTACTGTGCGAGAAGTCTTGGGAGCCGAGGGACTGGTGAGGGACACCATCTCCTGGATGGCCAGCCGTAGTTTCAGCCGATGCAGGGGGTTGGAGATGCCGATCTCCCGCTGGATCTCTGTGTCTGACAGGGCTGACATGATGGCGCCGCTCTTCACGTTGGCCCGACAGGCCGCCACGTACCACGCCGGCATGCCAACCCACAACTGAGGCAAAACAAACACAGATGATTAGCGGACCACACTTATGGAACGAAAGACACAGTAACATGGGTCACAAAAATGGGACAGAGCACATCAAAGCAAAAACTGTTTCATTTCTTTTATGACATTTCTCTTCTCTCAATTTAGCGCTCCCTTACCTGCTTTATTAACACATTGTTCCCTTAGATACCTTCCGACACTCCGCAACATCCACAGCAGGGATTTTAAAATTCTGAATCTGACGGGTGCACCTCACTGTCAGCATGAAATAATGAGCTAATAACAGCATCACTGCCCTTCAAAATGTACATCACAACCCAGTGAATGAATGTGGATTTCTGCGCTCCGTAGGAATGCGAGACACTACTCTGATCTGGTTGATTATGCTTTCTCAACTGATGCTGTTGCTTCTTAGACAAATTTGATGTGGTCTGAACTTGATTCGGCTTTTCAGTTATCATTTAAAAAAACAACCAAACAAACAAACAAAAAAAAAAACCCAGTATCCTGGATTCATGAGTTCATCTGGTAAAACAGAAATTTCACTTGACAGTTTGACAGATGCAACTGTCAACAGAAAAGAAAAAAAAAACTTATAAAGACGAATCGAGCAATACGGCGTGAAAATCAAATAAAAAAGGCTTATGATCAAGCGATATAGTCTGAACATCAAAGTGTGGGATGTTACCCCAGCAAATGTGTGACTTGTTCGACTTCCGGAATCATGATTTTGCGGGGAAGTTTGATACTGGACAAGGATAACATTTTGCGGATGACCATATTGATGAAAAAATACAATAAAAAAAGATTCATTTCAGTCATGATACCAAAAATTCTTAAACATTTAAGTCTTTTTTTTTTTCCTTCAAAATTTGAATAGACAATGACACATTTTCAAGTAATGTCTGTACCAAAATTCAGCACTATTAAGTAACAAAATCTGCAGACCGTTTATTCTGTTAACAGAGTGCAGCTTGCTCCCTAGTCTCAGTAAACCAAATCAGCCTTCAGGGACGGAAGTGAGAACCTTACCTCTAGCCAGGCCACCACAGTGGGTCCGTTCCACAATGCAAAGGGTGTGGCCGCCTTCATGGCTTCTTCCAGCAGTTCATGTCTACAACATACCACATCAATCATGAGAAATGCATGCGTGTGTGTGGATGTGCACGCGCTTTTGTGTGTGTGTGCGAATATGTAATGGTGTGTGTGTGTGTGTGTGTGTGTGTGTGTGTGTGTGTGTGTAGACAACATGCATGGGTGTGTGAGAGTGTGAGTCGGTACATGTGCCTGCATGCACAAGAACACGGGTGCACATCAGAACACGTGAGAAACATTGTCACACAGAGACAGAAATAAACAGTCAAGAACGAGACAGAGAAACAAACATGGGAAAACAAAATGAACCCCAATCAATCAACTGACTTTTTTTCATCCGGCGGTCGAAGTCAGACTGCCCTAATCCCACTGTCAGTTCAGAACCACTGGTGTCTCCGCTGTCATAGCCAGCTGCAAACAGCACAGGGGAAAACATCAATCACATATGCTCTACATCCACATCACCAAACTGAAACTGAATATGTATGACGATTATTAAATAATTGTGGCTTTAGTTTGATGACATTGTTTCAGCTGAAACACGCTTTTCCCATTGGTGCATATCATTCATGAGGAATTTTTTTTTCATAGGCTGTTTTGGGCATTACCTGTCACATAGTAAAACAAACGCAGCAAAAAATGGATGAAGTCATATGAAAAAAACAAACAAACAGACAGAAAAAGTACGGTGCAAAAATACAGAGTCACTGTTTTCTTTAACACCTGGTAGGAGAATGCTTGCAATACATGGCCACTGTGGGCAGGAACAACAAGAAATTGTGATTGCTCATGAGATAGTAAAACTCAGTTTCTTTAGCCCATACTCCTTTTGGCCCATCTCGTATCTCGCAAGCCAAGGGATGGACACAGATCGATTCAAAGACCCAAGTGTCATTTGGCCCATCTCGTATCTCGCAAGCCAAGGGATGGAAACAGATCGATTCAAAGACCCAAGTGTCATAAAGCCGAACAAGTTTTGAAGATGTGATCCACTCAGGGCACTTGGGGGCCAGAATTATATAGGAAGATTCAAAGACCCTTAACAAGTTTCCAGTCTTTATGTCCACTCAGGGCACTTGGGGCCAGAATTATATAGGAAGATTCAAAAAGCCTTAACAAGTTTCCAGTCTTTTCATCCACTCAGGGCACTTGGGGCCAGAATTATATAGGAAGATTTAAAAAGCCTTAACAAGTTTCAACTCTTTTGGTCCACTCAGGGACTTGGGGCCAGAATTATATAGGAAGATTCAAAAAGCCTTAACAAGTTTCGACTCTTTTCATCCACTCAGGGCACTTGGGGCCAGAATTATATAGGAAGATTCAAAAAGCCTTAACAAGTTTCCAGTCTTTTCATCCACTCAGGGTACCATTTTTCTGACAAGAGTGTAAATCCTGTATGCATCTATACCTGAGCACCCATACGAAGGTGTAAAGCGTGGGAGTTATTTCGTTGTTCAGCCATTCGAAATAAGGCGAAAAAAAAAGGCTATTCATTCCATGTAAGAGAACACCCTGAAGAAAGGAATTTAGCTCCCTTCTCCATCATCAATCCAATGGATATCCTGATTAGCTAAAGTATGTTGTGACAAGAAAGAACAAGGCACTTGTTTGAACAGGTAAGTATGGGTTGGAGAAAAAGTTAATTTCCTTTCATCTACACTACACAGAGGAATTTTGAAGAAAAATGTATGTGGGTACATGCTGTCTGCCTATGTGTGTGTATGTGTTGTGTTGAGATGTTGTGTTGTGTTGTGTTGTGTTGGGTTGTGTGTGTGTGTGTATGTGTGTTCTGTGTGTGTGTGTGTGTCTCTCTCTCTGTTTGCATACATGTGCATGGTGTGTGTGTGTGTGTGTGTGTGTGTGCATGTGTGTGTGTGTGTGCATATGAGTGTTTTGAGAGAAAGAGAAAGAGAGAGAGAGAGAGAGAGAGACAGACAGACAGAGTGAGAGCGAGGAGAATCTGTGTATGTCTGTGAATTCCTGTGTGTCAGTGTTTTTTTTTTTTTTTTTTTTTTTTTTTTTTTTGCGTCCCAACCTCTGCGCCACCTCAGAGGCAGTGCACCCACGCCGCTCATTCCGACACCCCGTCCACAGCCACAGCCCGGTCGGCCCCGCCACAGCCCTGGCACCGGCAATCCACACAGGGGAGCAGTCAATGTCAAGTCGTCAAGAGGCAACCCACGGAGGAGACACTGCACTGCCGCCGAGTCACTTCAGTGGTGTTCAGTGGCGCCTGTTCTGATCTAACATACGCAGGACACCACCTACTAAGCCCCCTACTGACGACAATAATTGCTTAGTCGCGGAGCCAGGCGTGAGTGAGCTCTCCCTCCGGAGGGCGCCACCACGTCCGTCCAACGACAGTCCCCATGGACTCGCCGATACCGGTGACCCGGACGGAACCAAACCAAGGCCACAGACGTGGAGAGGACATCGAAATTGAGGTCACCATGAGAGCAGGGCATGAAGGGCCACAGAATTTTGAGACTTTTTTTTTTGCTGATGATGAGAATGATGATTAAGATGATGCTACGGATTTCATTCGGTCTGAGACTACATGACAGGGCTGTACTCTACGCTTCCTTTCATAATATATCCCGGCGTCAAACCAGGCCCGAGAGAGATACAGACACCTGCAGTGTTGGTCAGGAAAATTGAGCAACACTCTCAGAAACGCATCCATTAAGTGGATGAAACTCGACTGTGTGGTCCCAGTCTTCCCAACTGAGCCCGCAGCAAACTCAACTCTGGGTAGGAGCCGGTCGGGGCAGAAAAACCCACATGACTTCTGATGGGATTCGAAACCACGACCTCCCAGCCGGGAGTCCGCGACGCTAACCACTTCGCCACGGCGGCTGGTGTGTGTCAGTGTTGAGCATCGTTTCATTTGCTGTATGCTTTGACAGACTTTCAATTTTGTGTATGAGTAATACACATAGATAAACATAAAAATAGAACCAAAACCCGAACCTCACACTGGATGCCAGCTGACCCTCACTGACCTGCTGCCATTTCCCTGGAAATCATAAGCCTCCTTGGCTTTCTTGTCCTTCTTGGAGAAGAGACCTCCCAGGGAACTCTTGAGCCCCTGAAATTCTTTGAGTGTTTGTGCAGGGAGTCCTGACTGCTGTGCAGGCTCCCCAAACTCCCAGACCCCGTGCCATCTCGTGCAGACGGCTGAAATCACACCACGCCAGGCTGTATATGACAGACAGTAAAAAGACAGTACAACATCTCCTGCAGATGGCTGAAATCACACAACGCCAGGCTGAGTATGACAGACAGTAAAAAGACAGTACACCATCTCCTGCAGATGGCTGAAATCACACCACCTCCAGGCTGTATATGACAGACAGTAAAAAGACAGTACATCATCCCCTGCAGACGGCTGAAATCACACAACGCCAGGCTGTGTATGACAGACACTAAAAAGACAGTACAAAGTGGATGTTCTGAAAAACCAGGAGACAGGTGGGGTTGGGGTGGGGGGTGGGGGAAGTGATTAAGGGGATTGCACCTAGCAACATCATGTGCAAATGACTGATTGCAGCAGTGTGAGTGGACTGATTACTTGTGGTTCTCCTTCCATCCCTCACCCTGCATCCCTGGTCATTTCAGACTCAACTGACTATGGTTTCAGGGCTTACCTGGATGTATGATAACCACTTCGCTGTTTCATCATGACTCGCCTAGCTGTTTTGTAGTAACAGCTCTTCTGGCTGTATGACAGTAACATACAGCTTTATAATGGCTTGCTCGACAGCACGATAATGACTGATCTAGATAACAGTTCTTCTAATGTATAATAACCCATCTGGCAGTATCATACTCACACTGCAATAATCATAATGACTCAATGGACTGTGTCATGACAACTCAGTTCTACTTTGCCACCTCACCTGACCATGTCACATCATGCCTGGCTGAATCATAATGTCTGGCTACATGTGTCATAATGACTTTCTATTTGTATCATAATGACTCAACTTACAGTATCATAATGACTCATCAGGTTATATCATGCCCAAGCTGGTTTATCATAATGACTCCACACAGAGTAGTATCATGCCTAACTTGATTGTTGACAAAGACTTGACTACTGCTCATCTTGTTCATCTCGCTGAAGAAGACCTGAGAGGTCGAAATGTGTCATGTTTTGTCTTGCAATTTGTTTGTCCCTGTTGTTTGGTGGACTCACTAAAAACAACTTTTAAAATTTGTTTCAGTTTCCGTCTGCAGTCATCTCACTTTCAAACTCAGCTGGTGTTGTATTATGCTTAACCTGATGTATCATAATAACTCATCTAGTTGTATCATAATGTGTTGCTTGGTTGTATTATAATGGCTAATCCTATGTCAAAACGACCCCAACTAGCTGTGTCCCAATGACTCATCTATTCCCATCACAACAACTCACCTGGCTGTGTCACTCTGACTCTTAGCCAGGGCGGCAGCCACTCTCTCCAGCCGTAAGGAACGTGGCGTTGGGGGCGAGGACTCGCACTTGATCTGCCGCGACTCCTCCTTGGCCCCGATGGCGCTGTCATCACGGCTGTACTGCTGCAACACAGCATCAGCCTGTGCACATAGCACCAACATGGCAGCCCGTCGCCAGCAAAAGTTTTAAACAGTAAAAAAGAAATCTGAAAAAAAAAAATTGTGCGGACAGAGCTATGGGAAAACTGATTTTTCACCTGAAAAGTAAAATGACTGTTGGAACCTTGTCAAAGAAAAGAGGAATAAAAATCATTCATCTTTAGATGGTGGGCTTTTCATTTAAAAAAAAAACAAAAATAAAACAGAACCAGACAACCAGATCTTATGGAAAAAGTATAGTGGACTTGATGATGCTACTCATTTACAATCTAAATGATACTTTTCCTTCAAAATCCCCCCCCCCCCAGCCCCCCCCCCCATTCAAGAATTCAAACTTTCCTCTATTTATTCACAGTATGTTCTTTTTTTCCCTGAAGAGACCTTACTGTTCTCAAAGTCTTAAACTTTCATCAATTTATTTACAGTATAAATGTAATTTTACCCACAAAAGACTCCCCCCCTTCCCTCGGAGTTAAACTTTACTACGATATATTAGAATTCTAACAACAAATTAGTCATATGTACCATTTACTGGCTGCTGTCTTCACATTTTCACTGTACTTAACAGTAACCTGGTCTTTTCAGCTCCTCACTGAAAGTGCTGATACTAGGCATTGTGGATGCGGCAGATACTGTGTGCAAGACATGAAAAAGATTGTTAATAGCGTACACAAAATCATGTTACGTCATCTACAATAATGATGCACCAAGACTAAGTCATTGCTGTTGTCTGCAGGGGGCTTGTAAGATGAGACTGAGCGCTCGAGCATAGGCTGGATCTAAACAAGCACCACTGATGACCACCGCAGTGACTCAGCAGCTGCTACAAACTTTTCAGATAGCACATTTTAATCCTGTGGATAGATGGAACAGGTGAAGACTGCGTCTTCCTCTTACAATCAAGGATATATTTGTCAACAGTCAGAACCCTCTTTCAGTCTAGGAAACAAAGACTGCACTCTTAGACAGTACTGTGTTCAGATAGCAACACAAAGATCAACACATCAATACCATCTCCCTTTACTTTTCCCCCCTTTACCCTCCTCCCAACCTCCTTCCTTAGAAGAAAAAAAAAAAGAAAAAAAATTTGATATTAGAGCAAAAAGAATTAAAAACAAGTAACTGCTTGCACCTGTGCTCTGTCTATGTACAGGTAGCCAGACAGGCTGTGATGTCTTCACCCAACTTGCTACACAACAGACAATGGAACCTGCAGGCTCACCTCCGGGAAGCCTTAAACACTGGAACGTAAAAGCAAGGCGGGTAGTTATAACAGTGAGAAGTCTCACGAGGAGGTGCATCTAGAAACGCCAAACACAAAGTGTTTCAGAAAGCCCAGTCTTTTGGAGGGAGGGAGTCTGAATGTGCAGGATCATATGAAGGCGGCTTCACAGCACACAACAAAGACGTGATCTTCACATACTGTTCAAGCCATATTCACCTACTGGGTCATCATCACATGACTATAGCTATGATCCTCAAGCCGTAGGCCGTAGTCTGTAGCCCAGTTTCCTTCTGTATGCGCTTGGGTGTGGATGTCACACATGACTTCTCCATGACATGCACTTCATGATCTACTCCACACCCAGCTCTGTTCCCCCAAATCTTCATTTTCTACACTGTTTTTAAAATCAGCTGGGTCAGACATAACTAAAACCGCACTTTTGTTTCTTTACATTTGATCCAAGTGCGGAAAAGTTCTAGAATAAACATCCGTGGCCATTTTTTTTTTGTTTATTTCAAAAGGACAGGGGGAGTGACAGTTTGCAAACGTCGCATGCGTGCAATGCGTTGTTTTGTGTGTGTGTGTGTGTGTGTGTGTGTGTGTGTGTGTGTGTGTGTGTTGTGGGGGTGTGCACACGTGACATGCGTGCGTGTGTGTGCATGCATGCATGTGCAAGCACGCGCATGTGTGTGTGCACACGCGCACGTGTGTATACGTGCATGTGTGAGCATGTGTACATGCATATGGCAGGAAAACAGGGTGGTATCTCTAGTGCAACAGACAGATGACTTCCCCATATATAACACAGCTGCATTTGCTGTTATATTAGTCAGAGACTCACAATAAAAGTAAAATGGACTGTTTTTCAAGTTTCAGCTCATCAGCACATCATGAAATGCAGACTTGTCCATATGTGCTACACCACCCCTTCTACACCATGAGACCACAGCACTTAGGGATTACAGTTAGGAAAATCAATAAATCAACACACACAAAAGAAAAGAACTGGGGAGAGGGTCTCATGGACAAGTCTTTGTAGATGCCCAACCTAAGCATTAACCTTATGTGCTGGCCATGTCAAGGTTACCTAGCTAACATGGTCTGTGCCACTACTACAGAATTTCTATGTGTACGTGCGTGCGTTCGTGCATATGCATATTCCAAAGAAAGCAGATCAGGAAGCCCTTGCTCCTTTCAGGGGGAAAGTGGGTCACTCTGAACCACATCAACAGATGCTACACACACACAGACAACTTAACAAACAACAACTCTAGTCAACATGCAATAGGAAAAGTTCTAAGTGAAGTGCACTTGTGACAAAAATAATGTCAACTAAAGTGATTTTTGTGTGTGTGTGTGTGTGTGTGTGTGTGTGTGTGTGTGTGTGTGTGTGTGTAGTACTATATCATTCCCAGATTAAATTAAAAAAAAGAGTTAAAAAGTAAACAAACAAAAGTATGCTTCCACCCTAACATGCGTGAACACACAAATTTCCACAAAGCAAATGCGAAAGAAAGTCTCTGTAACTAACAAGACATTAAGCAAACATGATTTGATTCCATCCTTCTCTCTCTTTGTCCCTCTCTCTCATGCAAACAGTGCAGCTTATCCTGGCACAGCGGACAAAGGCAGACATAGCACACACTTTGCAGAAGACATGGTACCCTAACAAGCAGAGAAAGTGCCCCTCTTCTTTCCACCAAAGACTGTACTGTGCAGAGGCATTTTTTTTTTTTCCAGTTAATTTTCATTTCCAATATAATTATATAGATATAAAAAAAAAAAAAAAAAACAAACAGGGAAAAATAAAACAAACAAGGAAAACATAAGAAAACCCACCTGTAGATACTGTTACATTCAGTTTTTACACTGACCCCCACCAAATGTAATATGGCAGTTCAGGATAAACATCTTAGGAAGCAGGAAAAGAAGGGACGTGGAGGAGGGGGAAGGGGGGGAGGGGGAAGGGGCATAACCTAAGACTAGACTGACACCACTAGCAAGACAACATGTTAAGATGAGCAGCAACAATACCAGTGTCTATACTGGCTGCCAATGAGGATCAAACTCGGAACTCTTGCTGATAAGGTTATCTAACATGCAAAAATAGAAGAAGAATCCAACCCTCTATTTACAGCCACAACACCACACCTCTCTACCCCCTCCACCTGTCCCTTCCTACCTCTACCCCCACCATCCTCTTCAATCTTCCCCCCATCCCCTCCTCCCCCTTCACATACCACTCTCCCAATAGTCCCCCGATATGCGCCGTTTTCCCCCCGTGACGTGCCCTACCATCTACCAGCTACAAAGTGCAGCAGCATGAGAGCAAAGCCCCCTCCCTGTGCAGGCATGCGGGCTACACTATACCTGGTCCTCTCCCCCACCGCTGGAAACGCTGGGCTGCTCTACCTGCAAGCCACACCATGCAGAGCCCAGGTCAAACTGAACACAATCGGAACAATACAGTCAGGTAGGTTGGTTAGTTAGTCACTCTTAACAACTTTGTCAGCAACAAACACATCGGTCAGAGCAAAATCAACCTGGTGAGTAAAAATCAAACACACAATGGTGAAACAGAAAAATGTCCGAAAGATAAACGAACAAGGTGTATCTTATTAACCCATTACAAAACAAAGAAAAAATGTCAAATCAATGGAAAACAATCCCTGCTGCAACTGTAACTTATTTCTTCTACATTATATACAAGACATGCCCGTATACAGGTAACAAACAATCAAACCCGAGTGAGACTCTAGTGTTATTTGATCAGCATGGCACTTCAGATGAAACCGTAGCTGTGGTCATGACAACCACACACACAGTCATGTTAATGAATGGCTGCTTGAGTTAAATACCATGGCTGAAAGTTCCTGACAGTGGCAGGTTTGCTGTTGAACAATTCATGACCTGAAGAGTGCACACTTTTTCCTAATCATCTGACCCCTAGAATTAGGAATACTGAGCATAACTTTCATCTGGATATTACATGGTGAGCAGTGTATCATGCATTAGCTCAGACAACAGTCAAATGCATGGCAGTTAGCCGCATACTGAACAACTTGTCATCATGCAACAGCCATTTCCAAAGCTCATTAGTGTGTAACATCCCAAACTCTTCATGAAATATCTAACTGTAACCTGGAATCCAAATGCAACAGCTCTACAGGATATCTGGGACCTGAATTTATTGGCACAGAATATATTTTCATGGTAAGATTTAGTTTGTTAAATAAGTGTTTCTTCAGAGATCAGTGATCACAGACTAACACTTTCAAACCCATGAGGATGCACCTTCCTTGATAAGGCAAAAAAAAAAAGAAAAAAAAAACAAAAAGATCAGCAACATGGTCAGCTCAACAGTGGTCAGCTACAGTCTACTTTTTCTTTTCTTTTCTTTTTCTTTATTTGTTTGTTGAGTGTTGTCTCAATATCCAAGCAATTCAGTGGAACTGCACAGACACCGCTCATTCCAGCTCCCCATCCATAGTCACAGTCTGGCTTGTCCGTCCGCAGCCTTCCACCAGCAGCAACCCACAGGGAGCAGTCAAAGCAAGTCATCATGAGGCAAGCCCACCAGAGCTGACACTGCGCGGCTGCCATGTCGCTTGATGTTCAGTGGCACCTGTTCTGATCCAACACATGTATGACACCACCTACTGAGCCCCCGTCTAATGACATTAATGGCTTATCCGCAAAGCAAGCGTGAGTGAGCTCCCCCTCAAGAGTCCCCATGAACTTGACGATACTGTTGACTATAACAGAGGAATATCAAATCGGAGAACTGGGCCTGAAGGGCCACAGGATTTGAGACTCTTCCTTTTTTTTTTTTTTCCCATGTTGATTGATGACCATGAGGATGATGAAGATATTGCTTCACGTTTCTGTTCTGGTTCCAGACAGCATGACAGGGCAGTACTCTACACTTACTATCAAAAAATATCCAGGAGTCAATCTGGCCTGAGAGACACTGGCACTTGAAGTGTGTTTCAGAAATTGACTAACACTCTAAGAGACACATTCATTAAGAGGATGAAACTCAACTGTGTGGACTGAGCCACAAGCCAACTTAACTCTGGGCAGGAGCCAGTGGTCTGTGTCTACAGCTTGTAGCAGGCATGTTTCCCCACAGACTGTTTCCCACAATGGTATACTCTGAACACTTGTTTGAGTCTGGCAGTTTCCATCACTTTAAGCTGAATATCTCTTCTCAGAGGATGACGTCTATTTCAGCACGACTAGAAGAACGGTTGGCACAGGGCAGCGGAGAACCCCCCAAGGTCAACCTCACTCTGGAGGATTGAACCTTGTCGAATGGAGGCCTGTCTCTCACACACCAAAACTAGAAGACAGAGGGAAGCTCAGGAGAACTCAGACCTCTGCAAAGGTTGAACTATCCTGGATACACACCACAGATCCATAACTCTTACCACTTTGATATTTCTGTGCTAAATTATCTTAACAGAACTGGGTTATGGCAGTTTACTGATCATGAAGTGAAAATCATACGAGAAAAATATATTATAATTATCATATTTCACCATATTGGTAAGTGTCTTATGATCTTTAATTTGTAGAGAAATCTGCGGAATATGATCAAACGCATGGCATGGATAACCAAGGGAGTGAACTGAAAAGGGTTAACACCTTGTCCTTGGGCCTGTTCTCTTCTTCATGTTTCAATAAAACTGGTCCCATAGTTTTGGGGTAACTTTGCTGACAGGCAATGTGAAGTATTTAGAGTATTTCATGTAAAATATGCACAAAAATACACCTGAAGTATCAGAATGATCAGGTCTGCAATAATGTCTATGTCTAGAGACTGAGTTCATATTCATTGAGTGGTATGAAGCGATGCGATTTCCATGCAAGACTTTGAACCTGCTGATGGTGTGGTGACGCGCATATGTTGGGATAGGAACAGTTACCCAACATTGATAAAGTAACTCAGGAGGGTAATGTTTTCTCTGGTGAGTGAAACTGTTCTCCATGGACTTCCTATGGAAAAGCTCCAACATGTGGAACACAGGTGTGGTTGTGTATGGGAAAGTTAGGAAGAGTAGTGTGGGAATGATGCCACTTGGGAAGAGAGGGGGGGGGGGGGGGGGGGGGCATTTAAGGTCAGACAGACAAAAACATAAAATCTAATAAAAAATCAATATTTAAAAAAGAAAAGAAAAGAAAAAAAGAGCAAGTAAACAACAACACAATTTTTTTTTTTTTCGTCCCATTTAACTGTCTCCCCAATCTTTTACTCCAGCAACTTCCCATTTCATATCACCAATAAGTCAAGAATGTAATGCCTAAATCATAATAATGGGCTCTAGCTTTGAAAACAAAATAGAGGAAAGGGAGGGAAAAGGAAACGAAAGCAAGGAATGTAAAGGGAAAGGGAAGGAAAAGAAAACAGGTAAGATAGAAAGGAATGAAAACAGCAGATAGAAGGAACACATATAAAACATATAACCAAATACAAAACAATGAGGACAGCATAGATCCACCACTGAGCCGACCATGTCATGGTGTTTATGACATAATAATCAGCACACCAAAAGTTTTTGTACCATGGCAACAACCTCTGTGCAATGGCCAGAAATTTGCTACACTGGGCATATGTCTAGTATAAAGACCTGAATTTATGTACAATGGCTAAAAATTTTGCGGAATGTCCAGAAATTTTACGGAGTCTCTCAAAATTCTGTACAATAGCCAAAAGTTTTTTTTTTTTTTTTTTTCATAGTGACCAACAGTTTTATATAATGGCAAAAGTCTTGTACAGTGGCCTGAAATTTTGTTTAGTGGTGAGAAAATTTGTACAATAGCCAGAACTGCCCATAAAATGACCAGATGTCTTACATAGTGACAAGCAGTTCTTTTTGTAGAGGCCAAAAGTAGTCTCGTACAGTGGCAAGAAGTCTTGTATAGTGGCCAGAAGTCTTAAGTTATGTTTAGAAGTTTTGTAAAGTGACTGAAAGTCCTACGTTGTGGCAAAAGTTTTGCACAGTGGCCAGAGGTGTTATAAAGTAGTCAGAAGTCTTGCGTAGTGGCCAGAAGTTTTATATAGTGACCAAATATCTTGAATAGTGGCCAGAAGTCTCATCGGAAGCCAGAACTCCTGTAAAGCATCCAAAAGTCTTTGTAATGGCCAGAGGGTTACATAGTAGCCAGAAGTCTTTATTAGTGGTCAGAAGTCTAATACAGTATCCAAAGTCTTTCGTGTGGCCAGTTGTCTTATACAGTTGCTGAAAGCCTTGTGTAATGGCAAGAAGTCATGTGTTATGTTTAAAATGCTTACACAGTAGCCAGAATTCTTCTGTAGTAACCAAATGTCTTGCACAGTGGCCAGAAGAGTTACATACATGCCTCAAGTCTTGAATAGTGGCCAAAAGTCTTAATTATTATCCAAAGGTCTTGTATAGTGGCAATAAATGTTATATGGTATTCCAAGGTCTTGTTATATGGCCTGAAGTCATACATAGTAGCAAAAGATCTTGTTCAGAGGCCAGAAGTCTTACATAGTAGCCGGTAGTATAGAATAAGTTTTCTACAGTGGCCAGAAGTCATATACGGAAGTCAGGAGTCTTGTATAATGGCCAGAAGTCATACAGAGAAGCCAGAAATCTTGTATCATACCAGAAGTCATACGCAGAAGCCAGAAATCTTGTATAGTGGCAAGAAGTCATACATAGAAGCCAGAAATCTTGTATCATGACCAGAAGTCATACACAGAAGCCAGAAATCTTGTAGTGGCAAGAAGTCATACATAGAAGACAGGAATTTTGTATCGTGACCAGAAGTTATACACAGAAGCCATAAGTCATGTATAGTGACCCGAAGTCATACATAGTAGCCAGAAGTCATGTATAGTGGCCAGAAGTCATAAATAGTAGCCAGAAGTCATGTATAGTAGCCAGAAGTCCTGCACTGTGTCAAGGAGCTTTCATACAGTAATCAAAGTCTTCCATGGTAGCCAGAAGTTATGCACGGTGACCCAAAAGTCAAGCACAGCAGTCTTCTGTTTTGTATAGTGGGAAGATGATAAGTAGAGCAGTTTTTTTTCAGTTAACTTATGCCTGTCATTTTTGTGCAAAGAATATTTACTCGTGCTGCTTTGTTACTTACTGACCTAGCACACGTTCAGACAAAAGACACACAGAACAAACAGGAAACACATCCCTAGAAACCCCCAAAAGTTCCACATCTGCCCTGTATGGCTGGAAGTGACAACATACATACAGCAACAAAAAAGACTGGTTTAGCTTTTTGATATTAAACATAGTCACACAGAACACACAGACACAAAACACAGGTCATCTCAATGTAGCTGATATACAGAAGAAAATCTTTACTAATTCAGACAACTTATGATGTACCTCATAACAAGATGGCCACCGCATAACTGACTTATGAATTAACTTGGAATAGCAAGTATGGTCAAAATCCTATTGACAACTTCGATTACGTTCTGTTTAGACTGTGTTCTTATGCTTATCTCTCTTGTATAACTTCTATCAAGCATTGAATCTGCACTGCCACGCCACTAAGCTGGAAATTTCAGATTATGAGTTTTCACCGTTTTTCTGAATGTCCTTCAAGGCAACCAAGGCTTGAGTTATTTTGAGTACTGAGTCAGAAACTTGTTGAGTAAAGCTGGAAGACACAAACAATCCGTACTAACACAGAGGTCAGCGGACATGTACAGCAGCCTTCAGTTTTGTACAGCGACCAGTGGTTGTGAGCAGATGGAACACACAGCGTTACCTGTTGGGCAGAGGCAGCAGCCTGCTCAGTGGCGGTGGCCAGCTGTGGGCTGGAGGAAGAGTAGGTGTAGAGCTGAGAGGTGGTCATCATCCCTGCAGGGGCCTGGACACACACACACACACACACACACACACACACACACACACACACACACACCGCCAAGGGAAGACAATCAGTGATCAGAGCCACCATGCACACATCACCTTCATTCATTTTATACCTCCAGATTTCTCACTTCTGTTTGTCAAGGACATTGTGTCTTAATATGGATTTGTTAAAAAAAAAACAAAAAAACAGTGCAACAAAAATGACCCGTTAATCAAGTTGGGAAAATTGCAACAAATGATACCACTACTCATGGTATGTTGAGAATACAACCCCTCCCCCCCTCCTTAAAACATACAAAAAAATAACAATAAAATGAAAATCAAATAAATCAAAATAATTAGTGGACTCCAGGAACCTCACAAAAAATAGAAAGTTAACAGATAAAGCACCTGTTGCACAGCATGCCTCAGTTTAAACCTGTACCCTTTCCCCTGCTGCTGGACATCTCCTTTTGAGGCAGCTTCAAAGTTTTAAGTCACTGAAATCTTTAGTGAAGCGCGGAGAATGGTTATGAGGCACGATTCCAAGCCTCAGTGTTAACTCATCTAGCACGCTAACAGGTTTTTAGACACTTAAGAAACTGCTGCTCAGAAGGCTGGGAAATCTGTGTGCCTTCTTCAGGGCAATGTTTTTTTTTTCCCCTGTGGCCCGTGTGAACATCTCTGCACTTGTTTTACTCTTCTTTAAAAAAAAAAAAATGAAAAAAAAAACAGAGAGAGAGAAAAACTTGCAATCCAGATCACAAGAACCAACGTATCAATGCATCAGTTAGTACAGCGAGGTAAGCGAATACATGTACAGTTAAGTCGAAAAGGAAGTGCATGCTTTCCATTACTTGAAATTGGACAAAATCCTAAAAGTACACATTTGTGTGTGTTGTTTGTTTTTTTCACTTTTTGTGCTGATGAAAGCTAGGACATCGTCCAGGTGCCCCAAAGATGATTTTCTTTTCTCTCTCTCTCTCTTTTTTTTTTTTTTTGGGGGGGGAGGGGGGGGGGGGAGTCACTTGTCAATCTGTAATGCACCCACCATCAACATATTTCCAAAAGTTCAAAAAATACAAAACAGATAAAAATGCTATCTGATCTATTACAACAACACAAAAAGACAATTCTGCCAGTCACTGACAACTTACAGCTTTTCTTGCAACAAAGCCAAGTTGATAAACAAAGAAAAAGTTCTCCTAGCAACGCACTCTTCACCTTAACGATGATACTGCTTGTTGATTTTCATGGCTATAGCATCATTGTCAAGATACCCAATGCATGCACCTGGCCCATGTATGCTGCGTAATGTCTGCAACGCCCTGAGGTGACAGCGCTTTGAGACGAGTAAAAAGAAAATGCACTTTCAACACACTACACAGATGAAACATCAAAACTTATCAGTTAACTCCTGAACATTCTCCATCAAAGAAGCAGTGTCAACACTATGACAGCCTTCCAACATGAAAACACCCCAATGTGCACATACACACACACTAATCTGTACTTGCATAAACAGCTATGTGTGTACAAGCAAACAATGACTTCTTCCCACAGAAACAAACCACCATTTACATACATAGTGACACAGGCACAGACAGCGGTTTCTAGTTCAACCCAAAAGAACCATCTTGAGTTCACACACACACACACACACACACACACACACACAGATTCGATCAGTTCACAAAGAAAAACAGCAAACATACACACACAAACAACACACAGATTCAATCTTAATTCACATAACCAAACCAGCACACACACACACACACACAAAATTTATGGCCCCTTAAACAAAGCAACACTGTCATACAACACAACAAAGCAACAACCTATCACCCTCTCAGACCACAACATTAACACTGCATCAACACAGCCGTTACACGTTACATCAACTTTCATCACAACATCATACACATTCTGCTGAACATCCAGATGTTTGTGTTTTTTAACTTTTTCTTATTAAATGTGGTCAATTTAATACCTGTATCAGAACAAAAGAGTGTGTACAAAACAGACTTAAAATACGCTGATGCAGAGAAGTCTGCAACATCAACACAAGCCATATTTTGCCCAGTACTGTACCCAGCACAACACATTTTCCATGCTTCGCAGCCACAGTAAATGACAGACATCCCTCTCTCCCATCCCCTCTTCCTGCTCAATCTGTCCCTCTGCCTGTACCTTAAACACCCCTCGCTGATGTTCTACTGACTTTCACAGACAGAAACTTTCTCTTTGCTCTGTACCTACTGCATATAAGGAGTTAAGGTCTGAAACACTTGTCTGAGGGGAGGGGGGAGGGGGGATATTCTTTCCTGCCGTTAAGCTCTTCCTAGTTTCTTTCCACCATCAAAGAGAGTTCGTACCAAATGGTCAGGTCAGAAATCACCGACTTTTGACAGACCATTAAGATCAGAAAGAGAAAACACTTCAAGCTCCATCGCTGCCCTTTCCTGCAGCCAAAGCTTTTCATCTTCTTCTGATCCCCCTCCCCTCCTAGCTCATCATCCTTCAATGAACACAGCATTGTTCTACCTCTCCCTCTCACAGCCTATCCTCTTGCAATGAACACAAGTCTCCCCCCCCCAGTCAATCAACTTTCAAAGAATATGGCACTGTTTAAAATCCTCCCCCCACCTCCCCCATTCCAATCGTGTTTCAATAATCATAGCACTAGTCCAACTCTCCCTCTCACAGCCAATCGTCTTGTCAATGAACATGGCACTGTTCCAACTCTTCTCCTCCCAGCCAATCATCTTCACTGAACATGACACTGTTGTAACTCTTCCCCCCCTCCCTTCCAATCATCTTTCACTGAACATGATCCTGTTCCAGTTAAGTTGGCTGTGAAAAAAGAACAAAGAGGAACCACCTAAATCACTTCTGGCCAAAGTAGAAACAATAGTGGTTTTAACTTGAGCAAATGCTTTCTTTGTTCTAATGATAGATTGTGTGTGTGTAATTTATAAACACACACACACACAAATAAGAAAAAGATATAGGAATGTTGATTTCTCCACATTTAAGGGCAGTTAAATTGTCAAATATCTTGAAAAAAATAAACTGCAAATTTCACCAATCAAATTCAGTTTTAAATTAATTCCCATTGTCTTGAAAGGCTTGGCTTTTCTGTACAACTTTTTGTACCTCTTTGAGACAACTGTGGTGCCACGATTTGCATTCTTTAGCATATAGAATTCATATAGAATTTACTTTTACAGAATCATTACATCAGCATTTCAGAGAAGCATGCTTTTATCTCTTCCTGCTGCATAACATTACACTCTGTCACATTTACAAAACTGATAATAATAATCATGGTTTTCAAAAGGTGGGAATCGGTGAGCACTAAAACTTTTCCTTTGCTCACTGTCTTTCGAATTCATAGAGTTTAAGCACCCAGTTTGTAAAATAATAGCTTGAGTCTTCTTTGTGTATGACACAGGTATACTAAACATGACTGATGTTTATCATGCTATGTCGTCCAAGACAATGATTTTAAAAAGTTGATGAAGAAAAAAAATTCATTAATTACATCCCTATTTTCACTGCGATACACATAAATTATATGATGGCACTGCAGCACTCTATCACACTGCTATAATATATGTGCAGTTCACTATTAAAGAACAATTCAAACTATTTTATAACCTCAGGTACCAATCTAACATGCTATAATTTTAACACTTCAGAGTAATGCATGACACTGTAATACACCTTCATTTGCAACAAATCAACTGTTACGAGTCAAAATCAAAAATGCAGTTTTTCTGACTTCATGATAACATGCGGAAGGTAAACATTATGTTAGGGGGAATGCACCTGGATTATTTACCATCAAACAACATCAACAGGCAGAAACACAGACATCCTGTGAATGGTGAGCTCTGTCAACAAAATCTGAGAGATAAGGGCCAAGATGGGAAAGGGGAAAATGGAAGGGGGAATTCACAGAGACAGAGAGGGACAGAAACGGGGTTGTTGGAGGTCAGGGAGAGAGAGGGAGAGAAACGTAGGGCAGCGCAGCAGGACAGAGATCAGAGAGACACAGCAACTACGCTTTATCAAACAGAATAACAGACAATAGGGTTCCCATAGACTCCCAGGAACAAATTCAAGGCGTTTTCAAGGATTTTTTTTTTTCATTATTCAAGACATGCGCAAAAACTGACGAATTTACTCATTTTCTCCCTTGGTTTAAACAGCAGACAACAATCCGGGATCGCGCGATGATGTTATAATTTGTTTTTAAAATAATTTTTCATTAACCTGAAAACAGAAAAATCAAACTGCCAGTTCTTTTTGCCACATTAAAAATTTTTGGAGCCGATGGCTTGAATTTCAAAAGTTTTCCCGAGGTATGGTCAACAGAACCGAATTTTATCGATTTTCATGGGTTTTGAACTTCAAGGCCTTGAAATTGGCTCTCAGAATTCAAGGAGTTTGAAGGAGCGTATGAACCCTGGACTAAAACAGGCACACAGAAAATGGACACAGCACAAGGCTGAGCACCAGTCACACTAAGCACTTGCTCTGTTGTCCAGTAAAACAAACCACCTTCACACAGACATCCTTTGTCCACCCTGTTTGTCTTCATGAGTTTGATGCAGAATGGCTTGGTGAACTGACGCTATATTCCACAGAATACATCATAAACCCAGTGAACTGACGCTGTATTCCACACACATCATAAACCCAGTGAACTGACGCTGTATTCCACAGAATACATCATAAACCCAGTGAACTGATGCTATATTCCACAGAATACATCATAAACCCAGTGAACTGACGCTATATTCCACAGAATACATCATAAACCCAGTGAACTGACGCTATATTCCACAGAATACATCATAAACCCAGTGAACTGACGCTATATTCCACAGAATACAACATAAACCCAAACACATATCTGACACTGCTGAACAAAAGACCAGAGCCCTGATTTTCAGTCAAGAGCAGCACCTTCTTACGCGAACGATGAATACATGAACCCACAGTTCCGGATCTGGTTTTCCTTCAAATGATGGGAGAGACCATCTGATGGAGGCAAGAGGACAGGGGAAAAACAAACGACAACACCTGCAGTTTTCATATCAAATTAGAAGGTCACCTGATGAGCAAAGACGTCTGTTATGGTCGAATAGCTGAACACAAATCGACTTCTACATACGCCCTCTGATCTGGACTTCCAATGAAATTTTATGGGTTCTTCCTCTAACCACATTCCATCTTCCCACCATGTTTCAATAAAATCGTTTTCAACAGTTTCTGCAAAATGCTTCTAACAGACAAGCCAACCAACAGACATGGGTCAAAATACCATCTTTGGCGGGAATGGAAAAAAACAACAACTAAACAAACTAAAGCACACACATACTCAAACACACACACACACCGAAAACATACAATTTCAGAAGTAAAATTTTTTTTCAGCATCAACAGACCATAATTCTTTGGACATCAACTGTGACATGAAACCTAAACAATTAAAGAAAATTTTCCCAATTATGTGCACCCCCACCTCATCTCCATTCCAAACTCTTATCCTTTACATCTTTTTTTTTTTTTTTTAATTTCTTAACCTGTATAAAACAGGAAGGTGACTGGAAAGGGGGGGGACGGGAGGGGAGGCAGGTAAGGTGGCAGAGAGTGACAGTCCTGAGCCAACCCAAACCTATCACAGAGCTTGCTGGGTGGTCTCCCCTGCTCTCAGTCATCCTGAGCGGGCAGACAGAAGCAATAGTGCAAAGCTCATTACCCTCCCCCAAACTAAACACCTGTGTAGCTCTTGCTGGTGACAACTGCACACAAACTTTCCACTGGGTCCCTGCCAGCTCCAGCCTCTGCCTTCCTGGCTGCAGCCATCAGCTCAGGAGATGAATGACACTGATCATGACTGTACCATTGGGTTCACGGAGAGCAGGGCACAGACAGAAAAACACCCAGTGCAGGGGCTCAGCTATTGTGTCGTCACCATTCTTCATTAATCATGTTTATGTGGAAGGCTGAACCCCAAAATAAACAACTGAAGCCAATGTGTGTGTGTGTGTGTGTGTGTGTGTATGTGTGTATGTGTGTGTGTGTGTGTGTGTGTATGTGTGTGTGCACGCGCGTGTATGTGTGCAGCACACACACGCACGCATGTACATCTGTGTGCACGCGCATGTGTGTATGTGTACATGTTCATGTGCATGCATGCATGTACATGTGAGTGCATGCATGTGTGCACGCCCTTTGTGTATGTACCTGTGTGTGTGTGTGTGTGTGTGTGTGTGTGTGTGTGTGTGTGTGTGTGTGCGCGCGCGTGCGCGCGCGTGTGCATATGTGGAAGTATGGGAGATGGAGAGAATGGAAAATGGGAATGACAGGGACGGTAGGGAAAGGAGGAGAAACAGGAGGGGACAGAGACAGACAGATAGAAAGAATATACCGACAGACATACAGACCTGCGTGTCCACAGAGAAATGTAGAAGATACTGTCACTTTAGAATGCACTACCCTGTCTTAAAATCACACAAAGAAAAACAGGCGCAGAGAGGACAAGCTTCTTTCACTCAATTCACTACCTCTGAAGCCAGCCATGTAGCAGAAGACTGGATTTGCCATCAGTTTTTCTTGGAGATCTCTCATCTACTTGTAGTGGACACACATGCTTGCAGGACTAACAGTTCTCCCAGTGTGCTCATTTTCTCTCGTCAAAACATCTGCTGGGCACCCCATAGATCTGTCCTAATTGTTTCAAGAACAACAGTAAAAGTTCATGTCTTTTTCTACTCTCTTTTTTTTTTTTTTTTTTCAATGTATTCTCTAAGTTTTTTTCTATGTAATCATTCTGGAAAAAAAAAAACCCTCCCCTTCTGCCAAATTGATTCCCCTCTGGTTTTTTTTTTCTCCTCAGTCCTTCACCTCCCATCCCCATCATTTAGTAGCTAGCCAATCATTCTGATCGTTTCATGCACTTACAGGATTGGGTAAAATATGATATCCTCCAAAAAAGGGAGAGATTTTTATTAAAAAAAAAAAAAAAAAATTACATCTTCCGCATCAATCCCTTAGATGTCGCCTTTTCAATTTAAATCATTGTGTGTGTGTTTTAAAACCCTCTTGTGTTCATACACATGAAGAGCAGTTGGGATCTGCTACAGCAGGCAAGAGTTTTCATGTTTGTACATATGCATTTGTTTAATAAGTGCGCAGACCTCCCGAGCTTCACAAGAACATGCCGCCAGTAATGCACATTAATGCACTGCTGGTAATGCACATTAATGCACTGCTGGTAATGTACATTAATGCACTTGTGGTAATGCACATTAACACACTGCTGGTAATGCACATTAACATACTGCTGGTAATGCACTGCTGGTAATGCACATTAATACACTGCTGGTAATGCGCTGCTGGTAATGCACATTAACATACTGCTGGTAATGCACATTAACGCACTGCTGGTAATGCACATTAACACACTGCTGGTAATGCACATTAACATACTGTTGGTAATGCACATTACACACTGCAGTTAATGTACATTAACACACTCCTGGTAATGCACATTAACGCACTGCTGGTAATGCATATTAACATACTGCTGGTAATACACATTAACACACTGCTGGTAATGCACATTAACGCACTGCTGGTAATGCACATTAACGCACTGCTGGTAATGCATATTAACATACTGCTGGTAATACACATTAATACACTACCGGTAATACACATTAACACACTGCTGGTAATGCACATTAACACACTGCTGGTAATGACATTAACATATTGCTGGTAATGCACATTAACGCATGCTGGTAATGCACATTAACATACTGCTGGTAATGCACATTAACACACTGCTGGTAATGCATATTAACATACTGCTGGTAATACACATTAACACACTGCTGGTAATGCACATTAATGCACTGCTGGTAATGCACATTAACACATTGCTGGTAATGCACATTAACATACTGTTGGTAATGCACATTAACACACTGCTGGTAATGCACATTAACACACTGCTGGTAATGCACATTAACAAACTGCTGGTAATGCACATTAACGCACTGCTGGTAATGCACATTAACACACTGCTTTTAATGCACATTAACGCACTGTTGGTAATGCACATTAACACACTGCTGGTAATGCACATTAACAAACTGCTGGTAATGCACATTAACGCACTGCTGGTAATGCACATTAACACACTGCTGGTAATGCACATTAACACACTGCTGGTAATGCACATTAACAAACTGCTGGTAATGCATATTAATGCACTGCTGGTAATGCACATTAACACACTGCTGGTATGCACATTAACGCACTGCTGGTAATGCACATTAACGCACTGCTGGTAATGCACATTAACACACTGCTGGTAATGCACATTAACACACTGCTGGCAATGCACATTAGCGCCCTGCCGCACTGCCCAAAATTAAGGTTACTCAATATGTAACCTCATCAGTCTTAACTGAATGCTCTCAAAAGCTGCTAACGGTGCAACACTACATACCTAATGGACACTACTAAAGGCATACAAAAGAAAAGGGATAGAAACAGCTCCCCTCCCCCCTTCCCTCCCCTCAAAGCAGCAAACGCATTTAGGGTTAGGGTGTAAAAAATAAAGCCCGCACAATATCCACTTCGTCTACATATAACAAAGTTCAAAATTAAGGAAAAAATAAAATAATGGCGAACTGAGAGGAAAAAAAAACACATGAAATTCAGTCTAGACAAGAAGAATGCAACAAGTTTTACCAGTAAGTTCTGACTAAATAATGGGGGCAATGGTTGAGCAGGGTGCGAGACAGTATGTGGTATAAGAAAATGCTGAGGGGAAGGAGGGGAGGGGAGGGGGAAAGGGACTGGAGGAGACACATAAAACAAGAATCGTTTTTATTATCCACAAATGCACTGTTATCAAAACAGTAAATTACACTAACGTTTCCCCCCCCAAAATCTTGTACAGCGGTTTTTAGAATTTCAAGCTGTCTGCAATTAAAAACAGTCCACAAACAATACAACTGCCTTTCATCATCGTCATTTCGCTATGTCCAGGATGGGTTTGGCGGACAGTAATTGGTAACAAAACAGACTGAAGACGTGAGAACAGACAGGAAATCACACTGATGGGGAGAACATAGTAAATGTAAGAGAACAGGACAGAAGAGAAAGAAGTGCCTGAAAGTGCTGATATGTGGGAAAATAGCTGGGACAGAGCATGATGCTATGTAACTCCACCTCTAGTAAAATCCTGAAGAAAAACATGGGAGGCAGACAGACAGAATGCTGGTGATCAGATTCTCTTCAACCACAGATTTTCCAAAAGATAGAGAGGAAAAGTGGTACACCTGGCCATCACCACTAGCTAAACTACAGCAGATCGACACACCACTCGCACACCAAGGCAATATCAACACAAAAGACTCTTACCAGCCCCACTGAAACAGAAACAGAAGGTCAACAAAAACTACCAACCCAGACAGCAGAGACTGAATTGGGCTACATGCCCAGAAAACTGAAACTGAAACAGGCTACACGCTCATACAACAAAGTAAAACAGTAGTAAAACGTGGCTGCACTCATAAAACAGAAACGGTGTGGACGACGCATGCAACAGCAACATGCAAGAAACTACCAAAACAGGCGTACCAAACCAGACCAGAAATCGGAACACTGTTAAGGCCACAACAGCGATCCCCCCACAATTCCAGCGTGCAATCTACGCCCAGGACAGGGATGATGACCACAAGGTTGCCACAACACCCAGCAAGGCAGCCGACATCGCTGACCAAACTTACAGTGTGATATTTGTGCAGCAAATCGCGTGACTGAGAGGAGCGGGGGGGGGGGGTGGACCGGCCGCTAAGCGGGGGCGAGGAGCGCTCGCATCCCCCTCGCCAGCGCGAAGCATAGCGTCAAGACTACCGGAGCCTACCCTGCTCTCCAGTTCGTCTGCTCGCTGCTCCGTGGACTCCTTCTCCTCCTGAATCAGCCTGCAATCAACCAATCAACAAGGGTATTTCAGCAACGCAGTTTAACTGGCTTTTCACAAAGATTTTAAACCCACAGATATAAATGCATAACCAAAAAAAAAAAAAAAAAAGAAAGAAAGAAAAGCAAAGAAAGCGTACAATACAAACTACCCAGGTTCATAGGAATGTTAATAACATGATAAACTGAGTTACAGTGCACATGTTGCATTTCCGATCAAATTACCTTCTTTTTCATGAAAAATCCGTCCTTGTTAAAGTCTGTTTTCATACAAGCTTTCACCTTTGACAAGCAAATTTTCTGTTATTGACCTATTGAACACATATCTTCAAATCAGTTGTCTCAGGTGATGTAACTTCAGTAATCGTATTAGTCTGTCCAATTCTCTTGCTACCTCTCAATTCTCCACACCCACCCTCTTTTAGTTGCTATACAACTTTCCTTTTCTTTTTTTTTTTTTCTCATTTTTTTTATTTTTTTTTTTTTTTTTTCCAATATCATCGAGGCTAACATGTGAATGATTAGACTATTTCAATGCCTACAATTATCTATGCATGTCATGGAACATCGTGGAGGAACCCATTTGATCAATATATCAAGGACTTGAGGAATCAGTACCATTTTACAATGGTGGTAAAACTGATTTAAACTTGCCAGCACTACTGAGTACAGCAAAGCAGGCACTCTGAAAGGATATCATAGTTAGCTTACCATAATCAGGGATGGGAGAGGGGTCAGGGGCATATGTCCACTATTGACACTGTTTAGGGTTCATGATGGTTCACTATCCTTGCAGACGATGAAACATAGTACAGCCTGCTCAAAGCTGGCATCTGACAACGAAACTTACAAAAAAAAAAAAAAAAAAAAAAAAAAAAAAAACAAACCCAGCCAAGAGCATGCAAAGCATATGAACTGCCATCCCTTCACGATAAGGTGCATTTATGCGTTTCTGCATAGTTTTTTTGTGTCCCCTAAAGGTACGACTACGCTAAAATGACAGTAGAGCGTCACAGCAAACACTGACACTGACACAGCATCTGTCAACTGACATTTGTTTCCACCATTTTCTTGTGAAATATCTGCCATCTAAGAGCAAAGTGTTATCCTCAA
This sequence comes from Conus betulinus, assembly GCA_016801955.1. Lineage (NCBI taxonomy): Eukaryota > Metazoa > Mollusca > Gastropoda > Neogastropoda > Conidae > Conus > Conus betulinus. The sequence continues at coordinate 306,412 of JADBJO010001057.1, read as the reverse complement.
ACTGGTGTAGATGGAAACTTCTGTGCTCTCGGCAGTGTTCACACTGAAAAGTCTCTTCATCAAAAGCTGGTGACGATTCTCACTTCAGTGCAATTACAAAAATAAGTGTTTGAGAATGAGTATTTAAACATGAACACATTGACTGTGAAACTATAATCAAACAGACAAATCAAAAGACACAAGTTGTCACATTAGCTGTCAATCCAGTCTGAACATTTTCCCGCTTCTCCTTATTTCTGGAAAAGATAAAAACACCACAGGGAGTGGAACTACAAATATCAAGGAAATTTCAAGCACCTGTAGACTAAAGCTTACAGGACAAATCACCTGCATTTACGCCCGCAAATGAGGAGGCAAGAATGGCGAAAAGCTCAACCGGACCAAAACTCACAACCCTCCGAATTTAACTTCCTTCACCCTCTCTCTCTTTTTTTTCCCTACTTTTTTTTTTCTTTAGCGACATCATTATTCCTGCGCTATCTTCACTCAAATCTTTGCATAAGATCAGGAAAAAGAAATTCCTCAGCTTCAATGTCTAAGCACCTGTATACAGCAAGATGGTATCAAGGTAATAAAACAATTTTACAGAGTGCGCTACAGAGAAGGGCATACCTGAGGAGAAATTCCTGTTCTCTCACATTTTTTTTTCTTTTTTTTTTATGTTTTTGGTTCTGTAACTCCACTGCTGTTTGAACGTTTTGGCATGCTGCTGAGGGAAATAGACTGGACACAAAGAGATTTCTCTAATGAAAATTAACTGCAGTCATTGCTAATTAGTCAAAGCATTCAAATCGGCACGCTCAAACAACACAATGGTCTTACACTCAACAGGTACAATTACAATTCAAAAACATAAATCTGACAATTTGTACTGTGCAATGACCCAAGACTCACCTGATTTCATTGTTGATGGCATCTAGCTGCTCCTGCAGCATGAGGGCCAGGGTCTGGGCATCCGTGTGGCCCGAAGGGGACAGCAGGTCCACTGCCCCAAACAGCGATTCGTTGTCGTCCGTCCCCTCCGTGTCGCTGGCGTCGAAGGCCTGCTGGACGTTCGCAAGCACATGGGCCTGCTGCAGCTTCTCCCACTCCTGTTCATTCAGGGTGTTCACCTGCATGAACAGCATGCATGCACATCACATACATGTCATCAAACATACACCTTTATACTCTAGATATCTTTTCCAAATCTTGCCGACCAGGAATGATTTTCAACACGGAAAAATTCTTGAAAAAATATGGGAGAGATGAGAGCTATGACAAGAGAGTCAACAAACGACCTGCCCTTCACGTATCCACCTTTCCTCTAGTGGTGCACTCTATCAGCTGGGCTCTGTGCTACTATTTACCTTGTTGGGGTCCTCCACCATGGCCTGTTCCCTGCCACGCTGCTGCCTGCGAGACACGTTGTCCTCAAACACATAGCCGGCCCTGCACACACACACACACACAATACAAAGTATGTAACAGTTACTATTAGATACCATACACGGCAACATCCATACACACCATCCCTACTTTTTTCCACTTCTTGGTCTTCTCGCATGCTGCTGCTGAAATCTGAAGAAGCTGTAAGCACACTGTATGTCTACACGCGCGAGCATGCATGCATGCATGCATGCGCGCGCACACACGCATGCACGCACACACACACACACACACACACACACACACACACCTATTTGTCAACAGTTTTGCTGAAAAGACAAATCCCCATCACTCTCACTCACTGTCACACTCAATATCCGAGTTGAAAAATAAAAACAAAAAAAAATTTTTTTTTTTGCCTTATCTGAAGCATTTGGCGCACAGCAGTCACTAGCATTTCAGCAGATACCTGGTCAAGCAGCATATCAATCCTCAAGCCTTCCAAAGTAACATGTATGGGAACACATCCTCAACATCCATAGTTGTTAGCTGCCAAATGGTAGAAAACCTGATAGGAACTTTAAAAAGCTTATCCAAGTTTACTCCAAAACCTAACAGGAACACAGGTCTTCATACCTCATAAGTTGTTGAATCTGCATTCGCAGTGTGTCCACCTCCCGTTTGTACTGCAGAACGTCGTCATTGGATCGCTCCTGAAAACATTTGTTGTAAAAGTACAGTCACAGTGATCAATAAACTGTAGACGTTTTACCACAAGCATCATTATCATCTTCATAATCACTGCAGCTCTCCACTCATTTCTTTAATTTTGAAGGAAGCACTTGGATTGTTTCATCTCTCTCTCTCTCTCTGTTTGTTTCTTTGTTGTTGTTTTGGTAAATTCGTCATCGAAGAGTTTCATCTCTCTCTCTCTGTTTGTTTCTTTTGTTGTTGTTTTGGTAAAATTTTTTATTCTCTTGTGGGTGTTTTTTTAAATCTATTTTGTTGTTGTTGTTATTGTGGTGGTGCCGGTGGCTTATTTTCTTTGTTTGGGAAAAGGGGGTTGGGTGTGTGTGGTTGCTTTCTCTCTCTTTTAAATTTTTTTTTCTTTCTGTCTTGTTTTTCTTTTCTTTGAGGGATGGTGGTGGAGGGGGAGTCTTACATTTCTCTTTTTTTTTTTTGGGGGGGGGGGGGGGGGGGGGGGGGGGGGGGGGGGGGGGAGAGGGGGGGGTGTCTTCTACGGTGGATGGGGTCTTTCATTTCTTGCTTGTTTGTTTGTTTAAAGGTCCCATCATTTTGAAGGGAGGTGAGTGTGGGTGGATGGGTGGGTGGTGTCTATCATGTTTTTTCTTCTTTTTCATGGCTTCTTTTTTTCAATTCTATCTCAGTAACACACAAACATGCTTACACAAACACATACATAGATACATTACCACAAATGTATTTATGTGTGTGCCTGACCCTTACACCTTGTCCTGAATATAAAGAAACTTTGCTTTTTCCCTTTTCCAAAATCATTCCTTTAGAAAAAACAACAAATGCTGCAGTAGCAACAACGTAGTTATAACCTAAAATTGAAATTCCACACCAAGTAGCACACTTAATCATAAACACTGTAAAACATTCTCCACTCTCACAGACCAAATGTCGCAATAATCCCACCGAATGGCTGAGCACTTTTGCCATGCGGATGCTTTAACACAAGGGACACCACTGGAAGACAGATACCTCTTTGTTGCTTGAGAACCCAAGTAAAAAAAGCCCTTATCAGGAGCATTTTCCCATTACTTGCACTTTTACAAATAAGTGAGAGACCTTCTTCTGACACACAATGTGCAAGCACACATCCAACAAAGGACTACAAAATCAACCTGGGAAAAGCTACATTCAACATAAGCCTGTTCCAAAGGTTAAGTACACAGAACACAATTCCTGAAGCAACAAAGCACAGGAAATTTGATAGCTGAAGTCTTAAAAGCCTAAACAGCTCCAAACACTGATCAGGGGATCAGTATGACAGGAGGAGCATGCGAGCCACCAGGGACCCCCGCCCCACCTTTTCCTGCTGTAGCTCGTCCATCATTTTGCGGACTTTTTCCAGTTCCTGGGAGAGGGTGTTCTTTTCCTCCAGGGCGGCCATGCGTTCCTTCAGGTGGAGCTGCAGCCGCTCATTGGATTCTGACAGGAGTCGATCAACCGTGGCCGACAGTCGGGCGTTGTGCTCTTCATTCATCTTCTCTCGCTGCTGTCGGGCTGTAAGACATGGAAAACATCTCTCTCTCTCCCTCAACAATGGGCCTTTGTCTCTGGGATTAAACGATCGAAAATGAAAAAAAAATCAATCTCTGTAAAATTCCTGTAATGGAGCGAAGAGAAGTTCACTGATTGACACAAAATAGGTGTGCACATCATGCTTTAGTACGCTCCCATACATGTGCAACACACACAGTCTTGTATGTATATAGAGGGTAGCATGTATACAGTCTCACACACACACCCCATTATCATCATCCTCCTCCTTTCTCAATCTCTCTCTCTTTCTCTCTCTCACACACACTCTCACACACACACACACACACACACACACTACAACGGTGCTCCAAATTACAGCATGCATGTTAGAATTCCATGTCAGTTTTTGAATCATTGGATGCTCTCCCTCCCTTCTTCTGTATGGTGCCAACATGCCAGGTAAAAATGCTTTTAAGTGAAAATCTTCTTTTTAAAACATGAAAGACATCAAATACAAGTATCTTAAAAACATAAACAATAACACCCACCATTTTACAACCACTCGAACAGTATATCTAGACTTTTTTAAAACCACAGAGTTTTACTCAATCTGGAAATAGGCAAGAAAATTCAATATGGTCAAATCATATACCACCAAAAAAAAAAAAAAAAAAAAAAAAAAAAAATCCCATGCCACCTTCCTAACTCCATCACACTCCTACCCATAGCGTAACTCCCATCCCCCCCCCCCCATCATTCCATCCCTCCCATGATGAACAGTCACCCCAGCTTTCTCCTGTTACAGCTCAAGGACCACAGTCCCAGGAACCAATCAATATCGGACGTTAAAGGGTAACCCATCAAAAGAGACGCTACTCTGTGGCTGAGTCACTTTGGCAGCTTTCAATGGTACTTGCTCTGATCCAGCATACACAGGGACACAACCTCCAACCACCCCCCCTACTGATCACATTTAGTGCTTAGTCATGAGACCAGCATGAGTAAGCCTTTCCCCACCAGATGGCACCAGCACATCCATATGATGACAGTCACCATACACTTGCTGACAGCCATCACTCTGACACGAACTTATCGGGGGCATGGGCATGACGAGGGCATTGACGTAATACTTTTACAAGAGCAAGCATGAGGCCTATGGAATTTGAGCCTCTTTTCTGTATCATAATGATCAACGTAAATGATGATGGGAAGGACAACGCAATGATGTAACCAAGTTTCACTGTCGTCTAAGACTTCCCACCATATCAACAGTTCAATTTGCAACACTAAACGAAGCAAATCCAGTATCTCTACTAAAAAGGATTTGGTTCAACTCATTCACTGACAATATCGGGGATGCCAAGCTGTCCATTAAGCCAAATTGACTTTGGCACTGCCTGCCGTCATTACTATTTATTGTGCTGATTGATTTTATTGATTTGGGCGCATGTCCACCGCTATCTGCATCTGTGGAGTCTGCAATGGCATCGTTTCCATTGTGATGATTGATTGCATCAATTTCACGACCACTCCATGAGGAGGCCAGGCTGAACAAGGGTAGAGGGGTTTCGGACTGCATGGGGTTTTGTGCCATTTTGACTGGTTGGGTGAAAGCAAGTTCTCTGATTGTGGTTTGGATTGTATATCAGCACTTCTGCAGTTTCTCTGGTGAGGCAAAGTTCTGAAATACAGGATTTCAAATTTAGACAAGTGCATGTGCTCGCATGTGCGCAATCTCGAGCGGTTTGTATATGTAGGTGGGTACACACACAAAAATGCATGTATGTATGGAGTGTCTTTGTGAGACTCTGTGTGTGTGTGTGTGTGTGTGTGTGTGTGTGTGTGTGTGTGTGTGTGTGTGTGTGTGCATGTGTGTGTGTGTGTGCGCGTGTGTGTCATGTACGCATGTATGCATGCGTGCATGCACGTATGTGTGTGTGCGTGCAGATGCATGTGTAGTTTAATCAGTTCAACCAAGGATGTCTGTGTGCTTTCTCTGTATACTTTTCCCCCATATTTCTCTTTGTGTTCAATAACCTGTAAAACAACACTCTTCCTCTGACCTTATCTGCCCTGCTCATGCAGCATCCACCTCATCCTGTCAGGTCAAGGCAAACAACAGCCTCCTCCAGAGACTTGCCTCCCAACCTCCCTTCTTTATTTCTCTCCCATGTCTTTCCCCCCCCCCCCTCTTTTCCTCCAGTCACTCAACCATCCTCCATTTCTCTCCAAATCACCAACCCCCCCCCCCCCCCCCCCCCCCGAAGTGTCCTCAGTTCAGGAATGGGGACACACAATTATGCAAAACGTACAAATAATTTGTCATCATGCCTCTTTCAATTTTCAGAGCTGTAACTGCCACTCTGTGTGGCCCAAAGGCTCTTCTTGTAATCTCCATCCCTTCATTATCATCCCTGTCTGCCCCCATTCTCACACCCTCACCCTCCTTCTTTCCCTTTGTCAGCCGAAGATGTTTGCAGACCTGCGAAGATTTTTGCAGACCTGCGCTACCCATTTTTCCTCCCCGATGCTGGGAGTTTTTGTCATCACAAATCCCCCCCCCCCCCCCCTACCTCTTTGTCCCTCCCCCCAAATCTGTAGTATTTGGAACTAGCCTTTCTCTCAATAGGTTCTACATGTTAAGGCTTCATTAAGGCTACCCATAATCCTCTTGCAGCAGGCCCAGAGAAGTGGTTAGCGACAACCGCAAGCGAACAGGACTCTGGAAAAGGAAAATGGTAGGAAAGCGAGGCGGATACCCACAACAGATGAAACAAAGAAAGTGTGTTCTTGTAAACTGTAAAAAACTTTTATGTCACTTACACGGTCAAGTTTTAATGGTAACGTGGAATCTTCAATGCTCGCTTTGGCAGTAAACATGGTGTACACATGATACTCAAAGTTGAAGGGGTTCATAGTCTGACTGCCTTTGGCCAACAAGGAAATCACAAGGAAGGGGGATCATATCTGCACTAACCCCCTCCCTCCCTATGGCGTTGTCATGACAACGCTCATCAAGGGTTCCATCATCATTGATCATTCATATGCCTAAGCATGCATCCCCTGTCCCATACCCTACCCCTACCAACCCCCCAAAACTGGAACCTACACCCCACTCCCTTTATGATGGCTGGGGCTTCTGAGAAGAAATCCCTCCCTCCCCCCTTCCCCCCCCCCCATCCCCCCTCCCTGCCCCCAACATTCCTTCCATCTCTCATTTGAGAGGGCAGAGAGGGGCAAGCATTCTGAAGCCCTATCCAAAATCCTCTCCTCTCACCTTGTGGTCGAACAAAATTGGGGTAAGAACCTGCAGATACCAAGTCTATGCTTTGAGTCTTCTGATAAACAACTCTCTCTCTCTCTCTCTCTCTCTCTCTCACACACACACACACACACACACACACACACACACACACACACACACACACACACACATGCAGGCACACATACACACCAGACCTGTTTACCCTAAAACTGGTATTAGCCTACTTTTGGACAAAGTTAGTGTATGTTCCTACGAGGAGTGCATACAAATCTATTCAAATTTTTGCGGAAGCGAGTGGTGCTGGTAATGGTGGTGTGTGAGTGAGTGAGTGAGTGAGTGAGTGAGTGAGTGTGAGTGAGTGAGTGAGTGAGTGTGTGTGTGTGTGTGTGTGTGTGTGTGTGTGTGTGTGTGTGTGTGTGTGTGTGTGTGTGTGTGTTTCCCTGCCACCACCACACGGAAGAGTGATTCCAACGCACTAACTATTGTAACAATATGTTCTTCACAGAAAAATGTCTTTTACACAAGGTTCACTGGCATTCTTTTAGACAAATTTATGCTCTCTCGCCAGTGTTTTTTTTATATTCCATGGCCTGCAGTCCACCTTGTTATTTCCTATGTATCTGCATGTTACAGAAGCAAACAATGCCACATGTGATTTTGTAAGCAAGACTTAATTAGTGTCGGTGCTCTTTGTTCAAAGCACCCAAACTGGCATACCGAATCAACAATATAGTTACATTCTGCAGGTATAATTGCAGTTCAGTGACTTACTGTCTTGATTTTTTTCCTCTCTACTTTCTATTTTTTTTTCATCATGTTTATCATGTTTTCGCAAAATATGAGTAGAAAATAAGGCAAAATCATATGGGTAAACATCTCTCTCTCTCTCTCTCACTCTCTCTCTCACACACTCTATCTCTTTCTCACTCATCTCTCTCTCTCTCACACACACACACACACACACACACACACACACACACACACACACACACACACACACACGCACATGCACACACAATCACTCACAAACTCTCTCTCTCTGCACACTCTCACACTCTCCCTTGTCCCCTCCCTCCCTCCTCTCTTTTCACTGTGAGATCCCATGAGCAGCATGCCCATGGCACACGCAAAAGAGCGAAAGGCAAGTGGGGAGCTAGCTACACATGATGAACATGTGGACATCATCGACCAACCGTATGATGGCCATGGGGAGAACAGCTCCAAAGCCACACATAAACTCTGTGAGTCTTGAAAAAGAGAGAGACAGGGGCAGACAGACACAGGGGGAGACTCACGCGTTGCAGTTCTGCCCCTTATCCTGCAGATTCTGTTCCAGAGTGACCAGCTTCTCTTCTGTGGACCCATGCCTCTCCTCTCCTCTGCCTGTGACACGTTACACATCTTCATCATCACCTTTATCTTTATCACATTTCTTCAGTCACCCTCTGCCTGTGACAGTTACATCAACATCATCATCACCTTTATCCTTATCTCTTTTTTCAGTGCAGCTGTGCTCTCCTCTGCCTGTGACACATCACACACATCATCATCATCATTTTCTTCTTAATCATAATCATCAACACCTTCACGTTACATCAATATCTCTGGCAGCAGCAGTGTCATATGCATCTTCTGCGGAGCCATGCCTCTTCTTTTCCCATCATGAAACAACATTTCCATCATCACTATCATCATCAACATCTTCCACCAAGCTGTACCTCTCCTTCCTCTGTCACACATCGCACACATCACAGGTGTGGGGGACCATGCACACCCCCCCCCCCCCCCCCCCGAATTTCAGGGATTTTTGCTTTCCATTTTCACAAAAGATTCTTATTACAGTAACTACCTGTAACAGGTCAATTTGATTTTAGCACACTGCATTTTCAAGTCTGGCTTTCTTGAAGGTTTACTTTAAATCTCTCCCTCTCTTTATTTCCAGTTCTGGAAAATTATTTAGTGAAACCACATTCCCTACAGTGACAATCATCCCACCCCCAAATCACCTTCATTAACAGCAGACTCCTTGCACTGACGACCTTTTCCTCATGAAACATTTTTCTCTTTATAATGGATTTACCTCCAAACGGAATACTCCCTCCATTTTGAACTAAAAAAAAAAAAAAAAAAAAAAAAAAAGCAACATTCTTCTCTCTCTGTAACAGACTGACTTTCTGATGAATGCTCCCGCCCCTCCATTTCAAACTCTTCCTTTTCTTTACTCTGGAGCCTATTTCTCTCCGTGAAAAAGATCCACTTTCTAATGAATACTCTCCACCCTCACCCTCTTTCCAAGACTTGCTTTTTTCTGGGACATTTTTCTCTTTGTTCCCCTGCAACAGAGTCTGCCACACTAGGACTGGGCTCTACAGTCACAGCAGGCGCAGAAACTCCACTGGCTGATCCACGGCGCAACACAATGGTCTCTTGAGACAGATGGATGCTACACATTTCTCATTGTGACAGATTCACTCCCTGATGAATACTTCCTTTGTCTGAAGACTTGCCTTTGTCTGAAGACTTACTTTTCTGGAACAGTCTTCTCTTGTAATACATTCACTGCCACATGAAAACTCCCTTTGAGACTTTTTTTTTTTTAACAGAACATTTTTTTTTTTTCTCTTGTTACAGCTTTACCTCCAAACTAGGACTTGCCCTAAAGACCCAGTTTTTAAGGATGTATGAGGACAGTGATGCAGAGCTTTGGCAATGTCATCTATGCAAATTTGTTGTTCACCACCACCCATTCTTGTTAGCCATTCCAGCACCTAGGCACCATCACCTTGATCTGCTTGTCATGAATTGCCGAGATTGCCATCAACAAACCACCACACCACCATCACCTCCATCATCCCTCTATCTCATTAGTCTGCTTCATAATTTTCTTCCAACTCTCGGTCACCCGTAGTTCCACCACTACCCAGTACCATACCCATCACCACACCCACATTAACACAAATCGACTGGCATCTGTCACAATCTACTGAACCCATCACACTGGTTTTGACATCACCATGACATCAAGGTTTTCAAATTCATTTCCATGGGTACCTTGAATATGCAACAGAAGAGAGTTTTCAGACCTTACTGCTATTCAGCATGGCGAGTTAAATGAGGCATGACTCACTGCATGACAACAGTTCTCTCCAACTGATCAATGCTAAATGGAAATCTCTATTTGTGTGCGCAGGCGGGCTTCTGAGATTGCTCTGAAATAAGGTGAGGCATGAATCAGGCTGCACTATAAATTACTGACAACAAAAGCAAGCAAAGTTCAAACTGATCATCTCATTTTGACCTCCAGTGGGGATGTCCCATAAATGGCCTGAAAGGGGGTTCATGTAAAATCTGAAATGTCTCCTAGCTAAGATTCACTAACCCATCATGTGTATGCAATACCCATACTTTTGTGAATTAATTGGTGACAAAAACTTTCTTCTTAGTATCTTTCAGAGAGGTTTTACATTTCTCAAATCTTTTAATGTTTTCAAATGCTCATTATTAACAAAAAGTCTAAAGTTCTCTCCACCAAGGAAATCACACTTTCATCTGATTTCGCTGGTCTGTTTGTTTGAATATTAATATGATTATGCAGAAACTACACAACTGATTTTATGGAAATCTGGTGGACAACTAGAATGCCTCACTAGGACATACCCAAAAGATCCTGATGCGGATCTGTAGAGCTGATCTGGATCATAGGTCAGATCCAGGATTAATGTTGTCTTGATGGAGGTATTTGCTCTTCCAAATGCCCTATCTACTATTGCTAAAATGTTTTCAACATCTCCAGAAAAAAAAAAAAAAAGAGCAATGATTTTCTGGTAAACCAAAGACCTCATTTTTACTTTGGCATTAGGTGAAACTCAGTTAGGGCAAACGCAGGCATCTATGCTTCTCTAAACTTTTCAGAAAAAAACAGTTACTGCTGTTTTTGTAATAACACCAGTGGTAAGTATTTGTGTGGGCACCGTTCAGAACATCGAAGTAATGCATTTGTGGTCAAACTGCAGATTCTTCTGAATTTCTGCAAACATTTCCTCTGTTTTCTACATGGTATCTTCTATAACAAACAAAGAGATTAACATAAGTAGTGGCATTCAAAAGAAGTTTAAAAAGAAAGAAAAAGGTTGCATTAAAAAAACAAAACAAAACAAAACAAACAAAACCCCACCAGTCTCAATCTTCAAGCCCGTTTGGACAATCGGGGCAATTTTTCTTCTTTTTCTGTTAGTTTTGTTTTGTTTTTTTCTGTTGTTTAAAAATGAGTTCTTGAGCATAATCCAATAGTTCATTGTGGATGCAAACAGCATATTGTTTTCAAGCTTTTGGCATCCCTATCTTTATGCTTACACTGTAGCAAAGTAATTTGCTATTCAAGTTACATTACTCCCCAATCATTTAGTATGAGAGAGAGAGAGAGAGAGAGAGAGAGAGAGAGAGAGAGAGAGAGAGAGAGAGAGAGAGAATTTATTCAAACAAGCCCTGTTTTTGCAACACAGTCAACAAAACCTAACTGCGACAATTGTTCAATGACGCCATGTGGGAGAAAATCCTCACTGATGAAATCTAGTCCGCCAATTCACAACTGATACCCACTTGAGGCAATTTTTCAGCACTACACAGTTGAGGCAATCACTTTTTCAGCCATACGCTGCTGTGACATTTTCATAGCTCTACTCATTCATAGCTATTTTTCTATAAACATATAAATAAGGCAATTTCTGTTCGCACTTGGTTATAGCTGTTGTCATCCCAATCAGATATCTCATAACAGCCTTTTTCCATTAATACCCAACCATAAAGCATTCCTCGATCATTGAATGATTGATACCCACCTGCACCAATTTCACATGGCTCCCTTTTTCAGGTGAAACAAAGTTGTACTGATTTGCCTGCGACATTACAGCAATTTCTTTGCAGCTGCTTGTTAACCCTCAGGAATATTCATGCCTCGTAAGACACTTCACTCATGACAGTTCTCGCTTTACATACTTTGTGGCCAATTCTCCACCGCCCTGAGCTACCGATCTGCATCACGTTTTGGGTTATTTTCCCTCCAGTCACAGCGTTCTGTTCAAAGACTCCAGTCCTTTTTTTTTTTTTTTCCATTAAAAAAAAATGATACGCAGCTATTTACAGTCAGTTTCCCAGCAATTCTTTAAGAACCACTTCCTTAGTCAGAAAATACAAGTGAGAACAATTTACCCCAAACATGCCAATCTTCTTCCCCTTTCCCGACTCATCTTCCATGCTTCTCAGTCGAATTTCTCCAACACCCATGATCTCAGCTCCCACACAGAGATCCAAGTTTTGTCCCACTCAACCAAAGCAGGGAAGTCTACAAGGAGCAGGCAGTATCATCCTGAGGCACCGTTAAAGCAGAAACTGCATTGCTGCCCAGTCATTTCTGTGCAGTTTAGTACTGCCTGTTCTAATCCAACGTATAAGACGCCAGTGACTTTCGACAATGATTGCTGTATATCATGTCCATCACTGTATCACCAACAGGCCCCATGAACTTGCCAACACCAGAGGCTGACACGAACTCAGCATGGAGTGAAATGTTGAGAGGAAATCAAAACTAAGTCACCATGACAGCAGGGCAAGAAGAGTTGAGGATTTGAGACTTTTTTTCCCCCAATTTAAGCAGATATAATGATCAATGAAGACGAAAATGATGAAATTATCCTGTGTAGCTTTTCTTCTCTATAACTGGGCTGCACTTTCGATTTCCTTTCAAAATACATTCTGGCATCAACCAGGACTAAGAGATACAGACACCTGCAGTGTTAGGAAATTTAGAGCAATACTCTCAGAGATAATTTCCATCGACCCGAGACACTCAACTGCGTCATTCAAGTCTACCCATTTGGGCCTACAGCACATTCAGCTTTGGGTAGGAGTCGGGGCTGAGAACACCACACATGCTTGCGTGTGCGCATGTGCACGCACGCACGCACGCACACACACACACACACACACACACACACACACACACACACACACACACACACACACACACAAATAGCTGTCATAGGACATGAAACAAAGACCTCCCAGCTTGCAAACCTGAAACACGGACTACTGCAGCTGGTGATAAGCCAACATTTTTGGGTTAACAGTTCAGTCTTGGCTATTGTACAGGAAAATTCAGTCATATCAATTTCATGTATACAGATATCAAGCAACAGAAAGCAGTGAGACCCACTGCCATTGCTGTTAAACACAATGAACACTACAGCATGTCCAACCATCATGGTTCATTCAAAGCAAAAACACCGCAGAAAAAAAACTTTTCACTGACCCCAGACAAGACACAACCTACTACAAAATGAGAGAAAAAAAAAAGGTGAGAAAAAGAGAAAATGCATGAAATCTAAGTCTATCAAAAAGGTAAAAATTACAAAAGAAAGTTTTTAAAAAAAGTCTGCTGCTAGTGCAGTAACACACCCTTGGACAACAAGAGAGCACACCAGGAAGAGAGGTGGTGACAGCCGACACGCTGGTTATCCAGTTCCATTCTCTAAGTGCAGAACATCCATGATGTGACAGGAAACAACACACACCACACCACTCTTATATCACTCGACAACAAAAATCTTTAAATTCAACACACACACACACACACACACAAATACCATACAGTTGTCATAATGAATGTGCTCAAAATGTACTACACAAGACACCATACTCTTCCATTTTTTCCTGCAAACTGTTAATTCCAAGAATATGAATGTAATGAAATTTTGTTAACAATTTATCCCAATACACATAATTAGTTTTATTATTCCACTGCAAAATATGCTAGATTTGCTTTCAACATTCACGTGAAACAATACGTCAGTTAAGACAGGCTGACCAACAACTGATAATGGGTTTAGATGAAATAAAATTTTCCAGAATTCACCCACTCCAAACCCTCTTCAAGAATCTCACCTGGTTATAATTTTGCTTTCTCAAACAGTGACAGAAAGCGAACTGTGTCTTGACGATAAACAAACAATAGGGTAAAATACTCTTGTAAAACACTTAACGGTGGCAGTCAAAAATGTGTGCTTGTTCCTAATGTTACTTTGAGAGTTAATAATAGGCTACAGTCTTTTAAAGAAGTCACCCTCTCCACACTCAGATCAATAGTCTCTCAGTACAGTCTGCTGTAGACGACATCCTCTCATAATCTGACCAAAAGTATCTCAGCTATAGTCTGCTGAAGACGATGCCCTCTCCATAATCTGACCAACAGTGTCTCAGCTATAGTCTGCTGAAGACGACATCCTCTCCATAATCTGATCACTAGTGTCTCAGCTATAGTCTGCTGAAGACGACATCCTCTCTCCAATCTGATCATCAGTGTCTCAGCTATAGTCTGCTGAAGACGACATCCTCTCCACAATCTGATCATCAGTGTCTGAGCTATAGTCTGCTGAAGACGACATCCTCTCCACAATCTGATCATCAGTGTCTGAGCTATAGTCTGCTGAAGACGACATCCTCTCTATAATCTGATCATCAGTGTCTGAGCTATAGTCTGCTGAAGATAACATCCTCTCCATAATCTGATCATCAGTGTCTGAGCTATAGTCTGCTGAAGACAACATCCTCTCCATAATCTGATCATCAGTGTCTCAGCTATAGTCTGCTGAAGACAACATCCTCTCCATAATCTGATCAATAGTGTCTCAGCTATAGTCTGCTGAAGACAACATCCTCTCCATAATCTGATCAATAGTGTCTCAGCTATAGTCTGCTGAAGACAACATCCTCTCTCATAATCTGATCAATAGTGTCTCAGCTATAGTCTGCTGAAGACAACATCCTCTCCATAATCTGATCAATAGTGTCTGAGCTATAGTCTGCTGAAGACAACATCCTCTCCATAATCTGATCAATAGTATCTCAGCTATAGTCTGCTGAAGACGACCCCCTCTCCATAATCTGACCATCAGTGTCTGAGCTACAGTCTGCTACAGACGACCCCCTCTCCATAATCTGACCATCAGTGTCTGAGCTACAGTCTGTTGAAGACCACGCCCTTTCCACAATCTGACACACAGAGCCAGAGCCACAATCTGTTGATGAAGATGCCCTCTCCATAGTCAGACCAATAGTGCCAGACCTACACTCCGTTGAAGACGACACCCTCACCACAATGAGACATACAACGTCAAAGTTGCAGCTTGGCAGAGAAGACACTCTCAACAGAAAGACCAACAATGCCATACCTGCAGTCTGTCAAGAAATATACCTTCTCCAAAGACTGTTTTAAGAATACTGACAAGTTTTCAGAAGTCTTCCAAGATGGTAAGTGCCTGAAAACTGGCACTGTCCCAACATAATCAGAAGAATCTGCATTTTTCCATCATGCTATCAAGAACAGTGGCTGTAGAACTGGCATGTATCCATGAAACTGTCAAGAAATGTTGCTGTGGAACAGGCATCTTTCCACATTACTGTCAAGACCAGTGTTTGTAGAATCTGCAGCTTTTAATGACAGTATCAAGATCAATAGCTGTAAAATCAGCATCTTTCTGTACTACCGAGAACCATGGCTGTTGAATCAGCATCTTTCCATGATGATATCAAAAAACAGTAGCTGCAGAATCAGTATCTCATCTGATACTATCAGGAACAGTGGCTGAAGAAATGGTATCTTTCCATGACGCTATAAAGAACATGGGCTGTAGAAATGGCATCTTTCCAGGATGCTTCAAGAACATGGGCTGTAGAAATGGCATCTTTCCATGACGCTATCAAGAACATGGGCTGTAGAAATGGCATCTTTCCATGATGCTATCAAGAACAAGGGCTGTAGAAATGGCATCTTTCCATGATGCTATCAAGAACATGAGCTGTAGAACTGGCATCTTTCCAGGATGCTATCAAGAACATGGGCTGTAGAACTGGCATCTTTCCAGGATGCTATCAAGAACATGGGCGGTAGAACTGGCACTGGCATCTTTCATGATGCTATCAAGAACAAGGGCTGTAGAAATGGCATCTTTCCATGATGCTATGAAGAACATGGGCTGTAGAAACAGTGGACTGTGGAATCTGTATCTTTCCATGGTACTTTTAAGAACAGTGGTTCTAGAATCTGCATCTTTCCAGACTGTCAACAACAGCAGCTGTCCATCAGACTGTCAACAACAGCGGCTGTAAAATCAGTATCTGTCCATCAGACTGTCAACAACAGCAGCTGTAAAATCAGCATCTGTCCATCAGACTGTCAACAACAGCAGCTGTAAAATCAGTATCTGTCCAGCAGACTGTCAACAACAGCGGCTGTAAAATCAGCATCTGTCCATCAGACTGTCAACAACAACAGATGTAAAATCAGCATCTGTCCATCAGACTGTCAACAACAGCGGCTGTAAAATCAGTATCTGTCCAGCAGACTGTCAACAACAGCGTCTGTAAAATCAGCATCTGTCCATCATACTGTCAACAACAGTGGCTGTAGAATCAGCATCTGTCCAGACTGTCAACAACAGTGGCTGTAAAATCAGCATCTGCCCATCACACTGTCAAAAACAGTGGCTGTAGAATCAGCATCTGTCCCAGACTGTCAACAACAGTGGCTGTAGAATCAACATCTGCCCATCAGACTGTCAACAACAGTGGCTGTGAAATCAGCATCTGCCCATCACACTGTCAACAACAGTGGCTGCAGAATCAGCATCTGTCTAGACTGTCAACAACAGTGGCTGTAAAATCAGCATCTGTCCATCAGACTGTCAACAACACTGACTGTAAAATCAACATCTGTCCATCAGACTGTCAACAACAGTGGCTGTAAAATCAACATCTGCCCATCACACTGTCAACAACAGTGGCTGTAAAATCAACATCTGTCCATCAGACTGTCAATAACAGTGGCTGTAAAATCAACATCTGTCCATCAGACTGTCAATAACCGTGGTTGTAGAATCAGCATCTGTCCAGACTGTCAACAACAGTGGCTGTAGAATCGGTATCCTGCCTTCATACTGTCAACAACATGGGCTGTGCACCAAGTCTACAGACCGTGAGACTAAACACTGAACTGTGTAGAAGGTTGCTAAGGCTATTTTCAATGTTCACTTTCAATTAACCCATAGTCTGCCAACTCATTTTCCCTGTCTGTATCAGTGCACACTGACAAAAAAATCTGACCTTATGCAAAAATTCAAATGTTCTGTTTTCTTTCACTGATAGTTTTCAATCCATTTCAGCTAGACCTATAAAAGTACATGCCATCAAAGATAAATGAAATCTGAGTCACGTACAATGTTTCATAGTATACATTAGATTGGACGGTCCTTCTCTTCAACAGAACTGCACAAATCTGCCAAGTTATGGTCATTTGCATCAACATCTCTCAGTCTGATGTTCACTGGCTGCACTGAAATTCTCATTTCCACTGTCTTGATCGTGTGTTTTTTTTGCAAAGTTTGCACAGTGTGAAAAAGCGCTGAACAGGAATCTGATGCACCCTGACAGGAAATTTAGGATTCGGAGGCCTAACTTGACATAATGAACCCAGTGTTGAGTTTTCTATTTCAGGCATACAGAGAAAAAGTTATGATTTCTCTGACTTACATGAAAGACAGCTTCAAAGGCAAGGACACTCTTATTCTGAATCAGCTAGATTTCCTGGTATTCAGGATGAAAGACAGAGTGTCTTTGCTCTGCACAAACATTGTAAGTCCCGCACAGCACAGTGATCTGAGCTGAGGATATATATATATATATATATATATATATATATATATATATATATATATATATATATATATATGTGTGTGTTGTGTGAACAGAACCAGTAACCATGATACCATCAAGATAGAGCTGTAAAACTGGTGGAACTACAGGGCTTGTGCCCTCTCCAGTCAACTCCTCAAAATTATGAGCACCTTCAAGGAATGCACAGACCTTAACTGCCACAGGAAGCCCCTCCCCCTTCCCCGATCCCTCTTCACCCCTCCCTGATACCATAGCTCTGAAATGACCCCCCTTCCCCCCCCCCCAAATTGTCTCCCAAAACATTTTCCTAACATAACAATTTTTTTTCATAAGTTTTAATCGAAAAAATTAAGATTCTGTTTCCTCTCTACAGTTAATCAATCTTACAGTTAGTCAATCTACATCAAGCAGAATAAAGAAAGGATAACCTCATCAGGGCAAATGTCAAAATCGAATATGTACAGTCTACTTCATTTCATATGTGGCATATAAGATTTCTGACTATGAGGTCTATATATCATATGCAGCATATGAGAATTCCGACTATGAGGTATGTGAAACAGACACGATTCACAAACAAAATTACATTTCACACTCACAAAACAGTGCAGTTATAAGAACTACAGAGAAAGGAAGAAAGGAAGCGAGAACTTGGATCCAGAGTCTAGCACTGCTACTACTACAGAGAAAGAGAAAGAGCAAGCAAACGAGGAGAAAAACAGATACACACCACACATGTAGGATACAGTCTGAATGACAGCACTACATGTTCCAAAGTGAAAGGTACATGGCCATCGCCTCTCTGCCTGCCCTCTGCCCACACTGGAAGCTCTCGCAACACAATGCTGACCCTAATGTTTTGTTACACCACACCACACACAGCTTCAGCAGTTCTGTAACAACAGCTTTCATTGGTCAGTGTTCATGGGGCTGTGGTTCACCTGACCATGATCAGCTGTGACGAAACAAGACTGCAGAACTCAGTGTCATTATACAGTGTGCTTCATCAGTCTCAATACTGATACAGTCAAGACCTGTTTGCGGCAGTATAAAATTCTAATGCACGACGCATTTAACAAAAATTCTTACGTGTGAATTTCTCTTTTTCCTTTTCATTAAATCATGTGTGTAATACACAATCAGAAAAGAGATGTAAACAATGAAGGAAAGGAGAACTATACAGCACCATGATTAATTTTTTTTTTTAATCTCTGGTGTAGGTGCAGAGCTTCAAATAGGACAGGTGAGTACAAGTGAGCAGAGAAATGAGGCAAATCTCAGGCGTTACTCACTGCTGAGTATTGCAGCTCAGGGCTTCCCTCCCAATGTTTCCTCTAAAGACAAGTCAACATGGAAATGGTACAGTATTCACTCTGTATATCACCATCAGCCCCTTATTCTATGGCTGAGCTTACTGTAACGGGGGATATGCGGGAAAGAGAGAGGTGGATTACAAGGTTTAATGATCTGAGCAACACTCCTAATCTTTTCCTTCTTTGTTCTGGACGTATAGGACTCTCAACATGTCAAACACCCTGACAGGACTTTTCCATTCATCAAGAACTATTTCTTTCACCAGAATATTCATTCAACAACAACACGACAGTTAATTTTGCTCTGTGTGCTGAGCTTGTAGACTCATATTTACTCATGGTTACTCATATGCTGATGCAGGTCCAAGATACCTTGCTCAGTTCCCGTCCTTAGCTGAAAATATTGTAGCCCTAATCCATTTTTCAGTTTTAATTTCAAACACCACAGCTACTGCCATCAGAAGAAATTGAACAGACAAAAACTTCGTCCTGACATGCTTATGTAATGAAAATATTTGGTACCAAACAGAACAAGAAGGGAAAAAAAAAGCACTTTCCCATTTAAATGCATTGTATATTTCTTGATCCTGATCCCTTTTTTCAACATTTTAGTAGCTTTCCAGCATCCAGGAATCTCCAAGTACTTTTTGTACTCTAAATAAGTTTCTAGGACTTTTCAAAACTGTACAAAACATACTTTCTGGAGCAATGTCAAAACAAACAATAAAACAACTGCAAAGCTACGCTACTCTGTGCAAATCGAAACTCTACTACTACTACGTTCATGTGTTAATGTCTGATTTTCAAGGGTTAAGGATGCTTAAATGAAAATAGAAAATGTCAATGACTGTTAGATCATACCGACAAAGTTGCTGAAGACAAAAAAAAACACTAGTCTGTTCCTAACACACACTCCTTCATGTCTAACTATAAAAAGAACTGAGAACAATCACACTCTGCATCCCTCTTCACCAACTGCATGATCTCCCATGAAGTAACAGAACACTAACACACACACACAACATGGAAAAAAACAGCCACAAACAAACAATCATACAAATCTTCAGCTCTACCAGAGGCAATAATGTGCAGCAGTATCTTGCTCACAACAAGACACCTTACATAGGGCAGCCAATATGAGAAACAAAAACAAAACAAAACGAAAAAACAAACAAAAAAGAGAGAAAGAACTAAACACCTTATTCAGTTCATAAACGACAAACTTCCATCACTTTTCTTCTTCCTGCATCCTCTCTCTTCATTACCCCCTCTTTACTCTCACTCACTCACTCTCTCTCTCTCTCTCACTCACACACACACACAGACACCAACTCACATGGGACAGAGCCTCCATACGCTGTTGAAGCTCGGCCTCCATGGTTGGGCAGGGCCTCTGCTTTCTTCAGGGACTGCAGCAGCCTCTGTTCCTGAAGGTCCAGCTTCTCTGTCAGTGATCGGATCTTCTCTTCCAGCTGAAAGCACCAGCCACAGAAGGCACCCATGTACACACAGACACTATCGCTTGGATCATTTACTTCAGCACTAGCGACACAAGGCACCATGTACACACAGACACTATCGCTTGGATCGTTTACTTCAGCACTAGCGACACAAGGCACCATGTACACACAGACACTATCGCTTGGATCGTTTACTTCAGCACTAGCGACACAAGGCACCATGTACACACAGTCACTATCACTTGGATCGTTACTTTCAGCACTAGCGACACAAGGCACCATGTACACACAGTCACTATCACTTGGATCGTTTACTTCAGCACTAGCGACACAAGGCACCATGTACACACAGACACTATCACGTGGATCGTTTATTTCAGCACTAGCGACACAAGGCACCATGTACACACAGACACTATCACGTGGATCGTTTACTTCAGCACTAGCGACACAAGGCACCATGTACACACAGACACTATCACGTGGATCGTTTACTTCAGCACTAGCGACACAAGGCACCATGTACACACAGACACTATCACGTGGATCGTTTACTTCAGCACTAGCGACACAAGGCACCATGTACACACAGACACTATCACGTGGATCGTTTACTTCAGCACTAGCGACACAAGGCACCATGTACACACAGAGACTATCACGTGGATCGTTTACTTCAGCACTAGCGACACAAGGCACCATGTACACACAGACACTATCACTTGGATCGTTTACTTCAGCACTAGCGACACAAGGCACCATGTACACACAGACACTATCACTTGGATCGTTTACTTCAGCACTAGCGACACAAGGCACCATGTACACACAGACACTATCACTTGGATCACTTACTTCAGCACTAGTGACACAAGGCACCATGTACACACAGACACTATCACTTGGATCACTTACTTCAGCACTAGTGACACAAGGCACCATGTACACACAGACACTATCACTTGGATCACTTACTTCAGCACTAGTGACACAAGACACCATGTACACACAGACACTATCACTTGGATCGTTTACTTCAGCACTAGTGACACAAGGCACCATGTACACACAGACACTATCACGTGGATCGTTTACTTCAGCACTAGCGACACAAGGCACCATGTACACACAGAGACTATCACTTGGATCACTTACTTCAGCACTAGTGACACAAGGCACCATGTACACACAGAGACTATCACGTGGATCGTTTACTTCAGCACTAGCGACAGAAGGTACCACTGTTTAGCATCAGCATCTGAATGTACCATGTACCTGTCTATCTGCTTTATCTAATCATAAGGATGTAACAGTCTCTGATATGATCTCTTGATACTCGTGCTGGGATCTCCTATGGTTGCTGAAGTCTACCACTGATATTAAAGTCTCAATGACTGAATGAGATACAACCTCAACAATTTTCATTTTGCTGCAATCACAAAGCGAAATACCATGAAAGAAAGGATTAAATGTGAATGTACCATACATCTTTTCAATTTTTTCTGCCCGTCAGTATGTGTGTGTGTGTGTGTGTGTGTGTGTGTGTGTGTGTGTATGTGTGTGTGTGTGTGTGAGTATGTATGTGTGTGCGTGTGTGTGTGTGTGTGTGTGTGTGTGTGTGTGTGTGTGTGTGTGTGTGTGTGTGTGTGCACACACCACCATGTGCACCTGTGTGTGTGTGTGTGTGTGTGTGTGTGTGTGTGAGTATGTGTGTGTGTGTGTGTGTGTGTGTGTGTGTGTGTGTGTGTGTGCGCGAAACACGCACACGTGAGTGTGTGTGTGTGTATATATATGTGAGAGAGAGAGAGAGAGAGGGGACACACCACCATCATCCACAGACAGACATACATACACACCACAGACAGACAGACAGACACCACCCTTAGCACCTAGAGAGACATACCGCCTTAATCATCATCGTCCTTCATGGCGACCTCATTCTCCCCAAATTTGTCATTGAACCATCGTGGACAGACGTGGATTCTCGCTGAGCCGTCACACCACCATCGTCCCAAAGTGGCAATCCTTTCCTCTTGGTCCTCCTTCTGTGCCTGAGACCCGAAAGACACACACCACCATCATCCACCTGAAAGACACACACCACCATCATCCACCCGAAAAGACACACACCACCATCATCCACCTGAAATACACACACCACCATCATCCACCTGAAATACACACACCACCATCATCCACCTGAAATACACACACCACCATCATCCACTGAAACACACACACCACCATCATCCACCTGAAATACACACACCACCATCATCATCCACCCGAAATACACACACCACCATCATCCACCTGAAACACACACACCACCATCATCCACCTGAAATACACACACCACCATCATCATCCTGAAAACTGACACCCACACATCCACCATCATCCACCACCTGAAAGACACACACACACCATCATCCACCTGAAAGACACACACCACCATCATCCACCTGAAAGACACACACCACCATCATCCACCTGAAAGACACACCCACCATCATCCACCCGAAATACACACACCACCATCATCCACCTGAAAGACACACACCACCATCATCCACCTGAAATACACACACCACCATCATCCACCTGAAAGACACACACCACCATCATCCACCTGGAATACACACACCACCATCATCCACCTGAAATACACACACCACCATCATCCACCCGGAATACACACACCACCATCATCCACCCGGAATACACACACCACCATCATCCACCTGGAATACACACACCACCATCATCCACCTGGAATACACACACCACCATCATCCACCTGAAATACACACACCACCATCATCCCACCTGAAATACACACACCACCATCATCCACCTGAAATACACACACCACCATCATCCACCTTCACACAGTAAAACACTGCCATGTGTGGCAGTCTCTTCAGATGTACTTGCCATCATTTTGGAGCTTTTCCCACTTTCATCTGGCACAAATCATGTCTGCTGTTACCTGCATGTGTGTATGTGTTTTTTTTAATCACCGGATCTAAAAATAAGTTCAGGTTCTAATAAAAGAACTAAGTATTTTACTACTAAAAGCAGTTTTATGAAATACTTACCTGTACAAACAAATGCTACTATGGGCCCTATGCAAAGGTCTCCTAAGCTTAATCTGGAGATAACATGATTTGTCCCCGTTCTCCCTCATCAACGCACAAACTCAAAGGTTATAAGAATATCTTTAAGAAAACTGGGCACCAATTCCTCAAAGCAAGGAAGATTGCTGTTAACATAAGGACCTATATATGGTCCGAGATATGGTGGTGTTCGTACGCTCCTTGAAACTCCTTGAATTCTGACAGTGAATTTCAAGGCCTTGAAAACCTTTGAAAATCAATAAAATGTGGTTCTGTTAACAAAACCTCCTTGAAAAACCTTTGAAAATCAAGCCATCAGCTCCAAAAATTTTAATGTGGCAAAAAGAAATGGCAGTCTGATTTTTCAGCGTTCAGGTTAATGAAAAATCATAAATATTATTTCTTTTTTTACAAACATCGTCACCATTTATGGTGACACTGAATATGTCAAGCAAAGACTTACCTCTCTCTCAAGTCTCTCTGCAGTTTAACAAGCTGCTCTTGGGCTTTGCCAAGGTCTTTCTGTGCAGTGCCTAAACTCTCTTCCAACTCTGTGCAGCGGTTGGTCAGTTCCAGAACACGCGTCCTGGAGGAGGTCAGCTCTGTGTTCTGTTTTTCCACTGTTTCTTGAAGTTCGATGACCCTCGTGACCTCAGAATCTGGGTCAATGGAGCCATTGGAGAGGCGCTGAAAGAGGGAAATGAGCATTCTGATTAATATCGATTTGTAGATTTGTGAAATGTGTATGGCCAACTGATCAACATTTTGGCCAGCAGGTTGGCCAACACAGTGCCTGCCTTTAACTCTCTCTTTCTTTCTTACTCCATTCTTATCTATCAACCTATTTATCTCTATCTGATCTTATTCTCTGTGCCTCTCTATCCATCTGTCTATATATGCACACATCATATAATCTTTATAATTATTCAAACTTATCTTCCTTTTTATTTTGAATGATGCAAGGCACATACAGAGTCTCCAATCCATATACTTTTGACATCAATCATTAACAGATTTAATGTCAATCATATACCCTGAATGCTATGTGTATATACATAATGCACATACATTATGAGTTTGAGTCTTATATGAATGTACATCATATCCTCAATTATATCAAGATAACAGCCTACAGTCAGACAGAGGATAATACATATCACTTACTCCAGGGAGTAACAAAAACATACTGTGTCTATGGGGTCATGTATACCACATGCTCAATATGTTGGTTGTGACAAGCTGAGGAGTGCTATCCCCTGCAGTTAATATGGCTTGAAGCAAAATGTACACAGAAGTACAGGGCACATGCTACAGGTTGGAGGCCATACCCAGGACCAGTCACCATTAATCACTGAAAAACAACAACTGAAGGATAAGGGCAAGATCAAGAAGACTCTCCAAGACCATCCTCAAAGGAATGGCACAAGGCAGGAGGATGCACGTTAAGTCCAAGTGGACCAGGAAAAGCTTTTCCACACCCTTTCACACCTGCCCACAACCATCCGAGGTGTAGGCAGTAGTTAAGGGTATGGCCACTATGGCTCTGGTGGGCTTCAGGACTGTTAACCAGTGAAACCTTGTGTGCTGTCGATGGTTAGCTATTGCCTTATATATCCAACAATGGCTTAATCCCTGATGATGGTTAGCTATTGCAGTATATTTCCAACAATGGCTTAATCCCTGACGATGGTTAGCTATTGCAGTATATATCCGACAATGGCTTAATCCCTGAGTGATTCACAGCTTTGTCAGTCATAAATCAACAAACTCTGTACCCTAGAGCGGTCTTGGGATAATGTAAAACAAAAATATTGTTGCCATTCACAGTTTGTCAAAATCAGTTTATTTTCCCTCAAACAAAACAAACAAAAAAAACCACCACAAATACACATATATACACACACACACAAGAGAAAAATGTGCAGAAAGAAAAGCAGCCACAGACAGGAGGAAATTCTGGTACAGATTTTCCAGATGGCATAGGACACTATTTAAACTGAAAGACACCCCCCCCCCCCCCCCCCCCCCCACCCCACCACAAGCCTTCAGATGGAGTCAGTGATGACCAGCCAACCCAGACCCTACCTTGGGGTGCAGCTGAGCAGCACTGGGATGGTCTGCTTCGTTGAGCTGGGCACTGTCCACAGGGCCTATCTTGGACAGCCGAGCGTCCTCCACACTGCCGCTGGAATGACGCGACTTGCTCTGCTGTTCTCGCAACGTGAACAGCTGAAACAGGTCCATAGGTACATGCAGACTTTCTGCCACGTGAAGGCTGTCAAAATGTAAAATGAAAACTAAGCGTTCTGGAGGGGAAGGCATTTACCGTTCGTTCCCTGCACAGATGAAAACAACACCTCTCTTTCACACATTGTTTCTATTCATTTGCAATCTTCCCTCTAGTATTTAATCCACTAACCGTTGTTCCACCCAATTCCACCTGTTCCAACATACTCCACTTCACTACTGGTCTACCCTACTCCACCCATATTCTGTTCCCATAAAGGGTTTGGGGAGCTTTGAAAATCAAGATATACCATTTAAGGACAGCGGTAGTTCTGGTTGTCATTTTCAAAACGCTTCCATTCAACAAGAATAAAAAAAAAAAAAAAGATCTTTTCAGCTGGAGTAAAGTGTGACCAGTTACAGTAATTGATGACTTTCCATTCAGAACAACTATGCTGAGATCAATGGTCTGGGTATCACTGAATCAGTAATCATGGATGAGGAAGGCATGTAGACTACACGGGATCACTTGCACTCACTTCAACTAGTTCAAGCTTTAACTGTAATGTATAAGATGACAACTAAATGGAAAATCTGCTGCGTAAGTACGGATGGCTTACAGATTTAAGAATACAAGTGATCACAATAATTAGTTATCATCAATACGAAAAAAGGCAAATGCAAGCAAACTGCATCTACTGATAGATGTTTATATTAAGTTTAATGTGATTAAAGTTTAATGTTTTATGCATAATTTCTAAAAAAAAAAAAAGTTTCATTAAAGTTTGACGCCTAAAAAAATGTTGAGTAACAAAAACTCGGTAGTTCAGTTTGTTAGTCACTTGGGACGACAGAGACCTGAAAAATTAACTACTGGTTGACAATGATACTGGCCCTTTAAACAATTCTGTGACATCCATTCAATCATGTTCCAGTCATCCTGAGAACAGAGTGACAAAAAAGATAGGATGGAACACAGTATCCTTCTCCACCAAGTTTTATCTGTGCTTGTGTGATATACACACTGCTCAAATGAAAGCACAACTGAGCATCCTTCTGCACCAAGTTTATCTGTAGACTCAGTAGAAACTGATGCACACACTGCCCAAATAATAAAACAACTAGAGCACCAATCCGTTCTGATAACCAGACTAAATCATGTTCCACCTCTGTTCTTTCCACTTCCAGGCAAAACATGTGAAGTCATGTGTATCACTACTGACGTCATTTCTGTCCCTGAATAATTGACAGAAGGCAAACGTAAAACTACCCCATCTGCAAGAGACTCCACAAATCATCATGTGCATCAGAATGGCACTGCTGTGGTTCTCGTCTAACTGCAGTATCCAAGGGAACAAAAAGGAAGACCGAATGGCACGCTGGATGCAGAGCAGGAAACAAAAGAAAACTGCCAGCTTCAATGTGATGACCACAATCACAAAATCTCTGAACAAGACATCACAGCCACCCCGCCAGTTATCACAGGCTGACCAGGCAGGAAAAGGTGACCACCTCAACCATCTGAACAAACACCTGGACATATGATTCCACCTTTTGCCGTCCATCCTCTGCTCCTGTAGAGAAGCAGACCAGGCCGAGAGGCCATTCCTCAAAACTGTGGGGCCCTCCAGGGACTGTGAGAGGAGACAGGGCAAATGTCCATCGCTTTCAGAGGCTGTGTGTTTGCAATTACAAAGGGAACATGCCATGCTTAAAACACACGCACGCACGCATGCACGCACACACACACACACACATGCGCACACACACACACACACACACACACACACACACACACACACACACACACACACACACACAAACTCCCCAGTTCTGTTCCAATAGCAATATGGAATCACATCTTAACAGAATATATTTTATATAAAACTGTAGAGCACTGGTAATATACAAGACAAAATGAATATCAGCCACTGTCATGCAGTGCTTAGCGACATGAACTGTTGACTTGGAGGCTGAGGTTTAAGTCTCACCAGAGGCATTAATCTAAGGAAGTTTTCATCCCTTGCTAGCTCCTACCCTGACTTCTAGTCTGCTAAAAGCTTAGAGGGAAAAACTGGAACCGCACGATTAAGTTTCATCTGCTGAATGACTGCAACTCTGAGAGTGTAGCGCAAAGTTCCTGACCAACACTGAAAGTGTCTGTATCTGTCAAGCCTGGCTGACACCTGGATGTAAATGGAACGTGCGAGTATAACTCTGTTGTGTAGTCTCTGACTAGAATGGAACTCAACAGTATTATCTTCATCACCCTAATTGATCATCATTAAAAAAAAAAAAAAAAGAAAGAAGAAAAGAAACAAAACAGAATGGGGTCGGAAGATAAAACAGCAAGCATAATAACACACACACAAAAAAGAAAGATACAAAGAAGAAGAAAAGTTCCAAAGCTCATAAATTTATAGAGAACTTGTTCTTGTTTTCTCTCGACAATCTTTTCTCCTTTTTTTTTTTTTTTTTGTTTTTTGATGGGTTTCTTTGGCATTGT
The DNA here is from genome assembly GCA_016801955.1 of Conus betulinus. Lineage (NCBI taxonomy): Eukaryota > Metazoa > Mollusca > Gastropoda > Neogastropoda > Conidae > Conus > Conus betulinus. Next base: position 278,198 of record JADBJO010001057.1, on the reverse strand, counting down.
AGTACAAGTCACAATGCCTACTGGTAGCAAAATCTAAAAATATGCAAATTAACAAATCCACCTTGCACTGCTATGGAAACTATCTGAGAAAAGGTACTTTTCTTGTGACATCAGCAGTGCAACTTCAAAGACATTTCTGATTTCAACATCACATAAACCACAGAAACATTTAGGAACCACATGTGTACATGCACACACACATTCTATAAACACACATAAACACACACACACACACACACACACACACACACACACACACACACACACACACAGAGCCTGTGAGACCTAAATCAGTCCCTCCACACAATGAAAACAGAACCAGACGAACACCATCATAGCAGCCCGAAAGCTGATCCGAAAACAAACTGCCCTCTGCACAGGTTAATTGCCAGTACAGACACACACAGTTAGAGGGGGCTCAAAACCAACTGATCAGAAAAAAAAAAAAAAAATCTTTATGAAGAGGATGGTAGGAAAAATGGGGGTGGGGGGTGGTGGTGGTGGTGGTGGTAAGGAGAGGGACTGCATTATTGCTTTGGCAACATCCATCTCATCGTAATGCATGAACAGATCCAGAAGAGTAGGGAGGGGTGGGGGGGGGGGGGGGGGGGGGGGGGGAGAGGAGTCGGAGCAGCACAAACAAGGCATTGCCCTCTGCACAGTGCTCTGTGCAGTTGAAGAGCAGGATGGGAAATTCCCTGACAAGGCTCAGTCTGCTCCAAATGGAACTGCCATCAATCACATGGCCATCACTTCCATCCCTCTGGGCCAGAAAACTAGGCTGTTTTAGGGTATGGGCCAATTCATCGAATGGAGACAGAGAGAGAAGAAAAGAGAGGAAGGATGGGAGGAAGACGGAGAGAAAGGGAGAGAAATGTGACGAAAGAAGGAAGGTGTACTGTGTGTGTGTGTGTGTGTGTGTGTGTGTGTGTGTGTGTGTGTGTGTGTGTGTGCATGTGTGAGTGTGTGTGTGTGTGTGTGTGTGTGTGTGTGTGTGAGGGGGGGAGGTAACAGGGAAGAAAGAGGAACACAAAAGGAGAGGGTGAAAAAGGGCAGAAGAAAGAGAAACAAGAGAGAGAGAGAGACAGGAGGAGGATGGAAGAAGAGGGGGGGGGATGAGAGGAGAGAGAGAGAGGAGAGAGAGAGAGAGAGAGAGAGAGAGAGACAGACAGACAGACAGAAGACAGACAGAGGAACAGACGGACAAACAGAAGTACAGACAGACAGCCAAACAGAGACAGACTGAATAACATACTAAAATTCAAAGAAAGTGGTCAGTAAGAGACAGACAAACAGACTGAGTAACATACAGACTAAGATTCAATGGAAGTAGTCAATAATATGAGTCTAATGTATAAAGGGGGAAAGAAAAAACCCATAATGAGGAGGCACAGTTGGTGGTGGAAAGGTGGAGGCAGTGTTATGATAGAAGGGTGAAAGGAATGAAGATCGGGGAAAAGCAATAAAAACACACACACACAACACACAACAAACAAACCAGTAATGTACAAACTGATCAATGTCCACAGAGAGACAGAAAGAAAGAAACTATGGGTAAACTAGCACTGACTTAAAACTCCTTCTATGAAAAGGCTAATGCTTTTGTCAGACCCACATTTGCCTTTGCAGAGTTCAGAGTTAAAAGTTGCCAGCATGATCACTGAATATAGACAGTAAATGACCAAGAGTGAGGGAGGGAGGGACGGAGGGGGAGAAAGTGGGGGGGGGGGGGAGAGAGAGAGAGAAGGGTGGAATGGAGAGGGAGAGAGAGAGGAGAGAGAGAGGGAGACAGAGAGGGAGAGGGAGATGGAGAGGGAGAGGGAGGGAGAGGAGAGAGACAGACACTGGGGGTTGGGGGGGGGGGGGGGAGAGGGAGAGAGAGAGACAGACAGTCAGACAGACAGACAGACACACACACACACACACACACACACACACATTGAGGAGAGAGGAGAGAGAGAAAGAGAGCGAGAGAGCGAGAGAGAGAGAGAGAGAGAGAGAGAGAGAGGAGAGAGAGGAGAGAGAGAGAAGACAGCAGAGAGAGAGAGAGAGAGAGAGAGAGAGAGAGACTAAGACTGAGACAGACAGAGAGAGGTGAGAAAAGAGAGCAAAAGACAGCTCCAGAGAGACAGGGACAAACACTGGAAAGAGAGCACATAGGTCAGAGTCCCCTCCACAGCCAAAGGGGAGGGAAGCCAGTACCAGGCAAGACAATCCCCATGGTCTCAGTTTTCTCAGAGCCTCTGTTGAACACTAAGCCATCGTGGCCACACCACCACACTGCACAGGGACACGGCCCAGCCAGATCTGTTGGCTGACTGCCAGGGGCCGATCCATAGTCAATAGCCTTTTGATCGCGTTTGAGGAGAGAGGTGTGAAAATCAATTTGGATTGCAGACAGAAAGGGGGGGGGGGGGGGGGGGGGAGGAGTGAAAGGTGGGTGGGGGGCTGGGGTGGTGGTCTACCATAGGGATAAGGAGAGGGACTGAAGTAATGGAGAAAGAGTGAAGCAGGGAGGATGAGAGAGAGAGAGAGAGAGAGAGAGAGAGAGAGGGGGAGAGAGAGAGGGGGGGGGGAAGAAGAGAAAGAGAAAGGGACAGACAGACTCTCTCTCTCTCTCTCTCACACACACACACACACACACACACACACACACACACACACACACACACACACACACACACACATAGAGAAAGACAGACACACAGACAAAAGGGGGGAGGGGGGTGGTGCTGGAGGAGACAGAGTGTGAGAGTGAGAGAAAAATGAAGAAAGAAGTACGGACAGTGTTAAGGATACTGACAGGGATACAGAAAAAAAAAAGAGGGAGAAGGAGAAAGAAATGTGGAATACCACAGGGACTGGGGAGCAAGGGACCCATGCCACAGGGTGTTCATGAACTCTATCATTGCTGTCATCACATCACACAGAAGGACACACCCACACTAGATGTACACACACACACACACACACACACACACACACAAAAGAAGAGACTAAAACACTCATTACATGGTAATAAATGCAAGCTTGTAGGTGTACATAGTCATGATTGGGAGCACAAAACATTGACACACACACACACACACACACACGTGCACATGCACACACGTGCATGCGCACGCGCACGCATGCGCACACACACACACACACACACACACAAAAGAAGAGACTAAAACACTCATTACATGGTAATAAATGCAAGCTTGTAGGTGTACATAGTCATGATTGGGAGCACAAAACATACAGAAACACACACACACACACACACACACACACACACACATATCACACAAGAGTACACGTGTAAGCACACACATATACAAACGCATCCTCACTAAAAGAACACATTCAAGAACTTACACACACACACACATATATATTTCAAATATGATCAAATAAAACCAATGTTTTCTGAAAATTTACTGAGTAACTTATCATCCCATTTGTGCCACTTCTAAATTACCAATGTTCATTTGCTCCCTTCCAACCTGAATCCAGTTTCTCACCCTGAATGCTCTGTCATCTCTTAAGGCAGAATGTAGCTACATCAATGGCAGGATTAACAATGGTCACATGTAAAAAAAGAAAAAAAAAGAAAAAAAAAAGAGAAATAGAAAATAAATACACAAATAAAAATCATAGACAGTGAACCTTGGATTTCTAGACGAGGAATGAGGAAGAAGAAAAAAAAACGCACAGAATGACAAATATGAAATGAACAGACAGCCTACCACCAAAGAAAGCCACAGAGAAGGCAACAGCAACTCCATCCTAATTAGCACCTCAAGGGCAGGCTTTATCTCCTCTCTAGAGAAGACCAAATCATCATGGAAGGCGCGCAGGTGGAGGCCAAGCTGTTGCTGGCTGTGGTATCATATGTTGACTAAAGTCAAAGAGACACCATCACCTACTTAGCCCCTTTCTCATGACAATAACTGCTTAGTCATGGTGCCAGCATGGGTGGGCTGTTCCTCCGGAGGACATCACCATGTCCTATCCAACAAACAGTCATCACAAAATTGCCGAGATGGTGACCCTGACAAAACATCACCATGGGCATTGACATAGAGAAAATCAAAAGTGACTAGAGCTGGGCGTAAAAGGCCACACAATCTTTTATTTTTTTTTATATGTTCATCAATGATGAGGATGATGAAAATGGTGCTACGGATTTCGATTTTTGTCTGAGACTACATGACAGGGCCATACCATGTGCTTATTTTACAACCCATCTAGGTGTTGACCAGTCCGAGTGATATAGACACCAGAAGTGTTGGTCAGGAAATCTGAATAACTCTCTAAGAGATCCATCCATTACGTGATGAAACTCGGCTGTCTGGTGTCAGTCTTCTCAGCTGAGTCCATAGTGAACTCATCTCTGGGTACTCTGGGCAGAAAAATCCAACAATAAAGGCCCTGATAGGAATTGAACTCACAACCCCCCCAACCTGGAGTCTGCCACCCTAACCATTTTGCCATGGCAACTAGTTAACAATATGCCTACCTGACACCAAGATTTAATAACTGATGCATCCCAACTTAATACAACCAGTGACGGTCAATGCAATATCAAAGATTGAATGAATGAATGTTCTGTTTAACATGTTTTCACCAAAACAACATCAAAGATTCCCATAACCAATGTATTCAAACTGTTCACCTAACAAATACATACCACTTTAACACTAAAGATTTAAATCAAATCCTACTTAATTCAAAAACAAACAATGCTCCCCAACCAGCCGCCATGGCGAAGTGGTTAGCGTCGCGGACTCCCGGCTGGGAGGTCGTGGGTTCGAATCCCATCAGAAGTCATGTGGGTTTTTCTGCCCCGACCGGCTCCTACCCAGAGTTGAGTTTGCTGCGGGCTCAGTTGGGAAGACTGGGACCACACAGTCGAGTTTCATGCACTTAATGGATGCGTTTCTGAGAGTGTTGCTCAAATTTCCTGACCAACACTGCAGGTGTCTGTATCTCTCGGGCCTGGTTGACGCCGGGATATATTATGAAAGGAAGCATAGAGTACAGCCCTGTCATGTAGTCTCAGACCGAAATGGAAATCCGTAGCATCATCTTAATCATCCTCATTCTCATCAATCAGCACAGAAAAAAAAAGTCTCAGGTTCTGTGGCCCTTCATGCCCTGCTCTCATGGTGACCTCAATTTCGATGTCCTCTCCACGTCTGTGGCCTTGGTTTGGTTCCGTCTGGGTCACCGGTATCGGCGAGTCCATGGGGGCTGTCGTTGGACGGGACGTGGTGGCGCCCTCCGGGGGAGAGCTCACTCACGCGGCTCCGGGACTAAGCAATTATTGTCGTCAGTAGGGGGCTTAGTAGGTGGTGTCCTGCGTATGTTAGATCAGAACAGGCGCCACTGAACACCACTGAAGTGACTCGGCGGCAGTGCAGTGTCTCCTCCGGTGGTTTGCCTCTTGACGGCTTGACATTGACTGCTCCCTGTGGATTGCTGGTGCCGGGGCTGTGGCGGGGCCAACCGGGCTGTGGCTGTGGACGGGGTGTCGGAATGAGCGGCGTGGGTGCACTGCCTCTGAAGGTGGTGCAGAGGTTGGGACAGAAAAAAAAACAAAAAAAAAAAAAAAAAAAAACAATGCTCCCCATTTAAAGTACCAACACATCTTACTTTAAAACCAAGAATGCACAGTCACTACAACCTATTCTGACTTGTCAAAATTCATTTCCTGTTTTCTTTTATATTAAATCAATTAGAAGCTTTTCAGAAAAAAAGAAAGGAAAATAATTGGTAATATATGTAAATGTAGTTTTCAACGAACAGAATTTCACGATACAGATTGCCATTTACAGGTATTTATTTCATCTTTAAAAAAAAGAAGAAAAAAAAAAAGCTATCATTCAAATGGTGAACTCACCTCTTGATTGGCTGTCGCTAACTCCTCCTCCAATTGCTGAACCCGCTCTAATGCGACTCGTAACCTTTCCGCGCACCTAGAAGAACACAGTAACACTGCACTTAGTAAATGAACCATACCATTCATGTCCAACGTTAGACAAACATTTACGTATTTGCTAAGCCCTGCATTTTTTGGAATGAAAGGCTTCATCTTTTTTTGTTTTTTGTTATTTTGGTAACAAATATGAATCCACAAAATCATCCAACTGCAACACCTTCTCTCTCCTTTCTTCCTCTCTCTCCCTCTCTCCTCTCTGCTTTTGCCTCTACAGCAGAAATGTATGACTGGTCAAAGTATGGTTGGTGGTATCTTCAAACAGAAGTTTTGCTCAACAAAAATTAAAAAAAATATTCACAAACACATAATTTGTATACAAATTAATTATCCACAACCACTAGGGATGACGCCTTCATCTCCATCCATCAGACAGTCACAGTCAACATACTGATGACCACCACTTGTAGGTTGTGTGATCAGGAAGAGAAAAGGCTTGTTCTGACAGCATGGATTTAATACATTGTGAGCCCACTCTTTGTGTGGATTTCATCAGCTGGCTACTATTATCGCCTCCTGGTACAAGCTAATCCCAGCATACCCCTCACACAGACCCCTGGGTATCAAATGAATTTATTTAATTTAAAAAGAAAAAAAAAAACAAGCAAACAAACAAACAAAAAAACGTCCTAAGAACAGAAGGGGAGGGGTACTGGGAGAGGAGGGACAATGTATACCTACCTACACTCTACAAACTGCATTGTGAATTGTGTGTCTGTGCATGGCACCTTGGGCTTAAAAGTGTCCTGGGAATCCGCGGCAACAGCTCCTTGAGACAGTACATTCCAATCTCTAATGGTGGCTGGCAGAAGGGAAATGGCAGACAAGGATACTGTTCCCAGGACAGCCGTGGACAGGGACTGAACACTACACTGACTAGGCTGACATTACCAAACAAAGACGGGGCAGCAAAAACGGTAATTTTTTTCCTTTGGACAACAGTGTAATGTGCACTCTCAGCATCTGACTTTAAACTTGGCGCTTTACCACTATGCCAGCCAGACACTGTCTCAGAGCTGCCAAGAAGGAAAAAGGAAGGATGGGGTGTGAAGGAATCAAGAAAGGAGAGGGAAGGAGAAGCAAAGCCAATTTTCTGCAGCACTGCTGGATTTGGTTTGGTAGCACAGATAGTCAAATTTCTATTAAATATGAGACAGAGAGAGAGAGAGAAAAAGAGAGAGAGAGAGTGGGGGAGTGAGAGGGGGGGGGAGGGAGGTACAGAGAGAGAGAGAGAGAGAGAGAGAGAGAAGTGTTGCTCGCGCACAAATGTGTGTGTGTGTGTGTGTGTGTGTGTGTGTGTGTGTGTGTGTGGTGTGTGTGTGTGTGTGTGTGTGTGTGTGTGTGTGTGTGTATGTGTGTGTATGTGTGTGTGTGTGTGTGTGTGTGTGTGTCACACACACATGTGTGTGTATGTGTATGTGTATGTGTGTGAATGAGAGAGAGAGAGAGAGAGAGAGAAGTTTCCTTTTATTCTCAACAGGCTTTTTAATTCCATCCTTTTTTTCTTTTCTTAAATGATTCAATTAACACTTATCTGACAGCACACAAAGAGAAGAAAAGAACAACAGAAAATCAAAAGATGAAGAGGAGCCATCCTGACATTTCTCAACGTCTACCATTCTCACGTCACTGGCTTCAGATCATACCGTCCTCTCCCCTGTGTATGTCTGATTGTGCAATAATCCCTTTAAAACATCAATACCGGAGGATATCACTGCCATCCTATGTCATCATCAGCTTCACGCTTCTTTCATTAACCAATAAATCACCGCCACCCCCATCGTAAACAGGTCCTCGAACCAGGAAAAATAATTCATCACTCAACCGATCAGCGTGCCGCATCCAGCTAATCCGGGGAATGAGAGTCGTCTAGGCAGAAAAGGACAAAGCAGTTGATAGTCGGCAGATGTAGAAGTTTCTCCAAAGTTTTTTGAGGATCACATTCTTTTTCAATGTAGTCAAGTACACTGCAGCTCTTCTAAATTTTCCAATGAGTGGCTTTCAAAAGACTTTTCATTTCCTGGCACAAGAGTCTGAGAGTAAAAATACTGCCACCAGGCTGACAAGAAATTCTTCATAGATTTCCTACTTATTTTTTTTTTCTTTCTTAACTTCGCTTTACTTTTCTGATTATAAGCCTGAAATCCAACCAAAACCATTTAGTCTGCACTTTGAGATCAGAGGGGAAAATTTTGATACTTCATTTTAACTCATTCTGGATGGCTCACAAGTTAACTTGCAACAAGGTGACATCACATCAGTTGACTAACAACATAACTCAGAACTGCAAAAAAGAGATTCAAATCCTTTGGCAAGCCTGTTATTTTCAGTCAGGACTATTCCTTCAGAACACTGAACATGCATCATAACTGTACTAGATTCTCTTGATTGTTATTTTAACTGTGTGTACCATTTTTCTGTTATTTCTTCAAGGCAACCTGGGGCGACAGGGTTGAGTTTGGCAACTGTATCAGAAATGGGTTAAAATATCAAAATTAATAAGAAAATTTAAAACTTCCTATGGGAATTAACACCAAGCACAGTACAAATTCTCTATAACAGCATTTCCTTTTAAAATGAAAACAAAGACAGATTTTGAATTTGTGGGCACATAAAACACTGTTCAACTTTTCAATCAATTAATTGGTTGCCTAAACTTTTTGTCTGACTTGTAACGTGTCTGTTCATGTTCTTTTATTATGGTTAAATTCATATTCTTCTGGCATGGCAAATAAAATAATATTAAAAAAAATGGAAGTAAAAAGATGAGACGCCACCCTACATTTTTTCCAGACACACTTCCATAATTTCCTCATCAAATTGGTTTTGAATCCTACAACCATTCCCCATATGTCTGATTGTGCAATCATCTTTTCAGAGAGCCAGTGCAGCAGATGATAATATTCCCATCAGTGTAATCATCAGCGTCTCACTCCATCCATCAACCAATGAATCACCGCCCCATGTCATGGACAGGCCAACGGACCAGAGCGAATAATTCATCTCACAACTAATCGGCACGCCAGATCAAGACAATGTTGGGGAATGATGGGTCAGCCATGCAGAAGCAGATGACAATAGTTTACATAATAGGCAGCTGTCAAACCTTCTCTGATAATTTTCAGCATCAAATTCCACGATGGCAGCAAGTGTATGAGTCTTATCAATTTTCAGTGTGACCGATTTCAAAAGGTTTCAAAATTTGTCATTTTAAAAGGAAACATATTTTCATCTGGTAAAAGGCACAGTAAAAAAGTCACTAACATGTGACTAACAGTTTTTGTTGAAGAATTTATGTCTTTATTCTGTTTTTCCCTATTCAGAGCACCTGCCCCTAAACCAGCCTGAAGCATCTGCATTGCTCTTAAGATACAAAGTGTTTGTGGAAAAAAAAAAAAACAAAAAAAAAAACCCCTATCCAAATCCACTGATACTAAAAATTCAATGTAAACATCAGAAAAGAAAAATATATTGCAAATTCAGCAGTATGCATTCCTTACAAGAATACTTAAGTTAAACTGTATTCTGGGTGGACCTTATATCATGGTGGATCTTAAATTTTTTTTCTAGACTTGGTGACACATTATCATTTCAATCCTTCAATCTATTACTCGATTCACTCCCTCATTACTACCTGTTACCACGAAGTTTATAGCTTCTGATTTCCTATCTTTAATGACTGAGAAAAAATAGTAAGTGACTCCATGTCTGGTAATCAACTTTTGAAAAAAAAAAATGCTGAGGGATACATCAAAATCCAAAAATTAACATCTTCCTTAATTCCATACATCAGGGGTTCTGGTTGTTGATAGTAGTTCTATCCAGCAACACAATGGACAAATCTGAAACATTTCTGTCACTGCAGATTTTCATACACGACTGGCCCCAATCTGTTTGCAGTATGGTCAGGTCAATGTGAATAACTTTGGGTCAAATCAGCCATGTGAGTTTGGTGGAAGGATCCTGGAGTGCTTCTGCTTTCCTTTAGCTACAAAGTAGCAGGCTTGCTCATGACGTCTCACAGGAACCTTCTCAGGTTCGGTGGAATGCAGCATAAGCCTTCTTTACGTCAATTACATTCTCCGAGATTGTCATCTCTATCAGGTGCCTGTCTTGGATGTGATATTCATTGACTTCCGTTCCCAACTTTGGCAGGTCATCTCAGAGTTAGGCACCTGACTCTAATACTACCCCCCCCCCCCCCCCCCCCCTCTCTCTGAGAGTAAAATATTCTCCATTATCAACATGGACATCCCTAGGAGATTTCTGTCAAGTTTATTTTTTTCATCCATAAAATATGGAGAATTTTCCATTTTCAGAATCCTGATTATATGGAAAAGTTGGAAAAGAAACGATTTACCCAAAACACATGCCTTTGACTGCCTTTTGCTTTAATACTGCTTTGTCCAATCCTTTCCCCTTTTCATTATGGTTCAATTTACATTCATCTAAAAAGAAGCAACGAACAAATAAAGAGCAAAAAAGCACACTCCAAGCCAAAACAGGTAAGAGAAGCAGCTTTTCATCAGCCACCTTCTAAACTGCCAGCACCTCAGTGGCTTTCAATCATACGTCCACCTCCTCCCTGCCTGTCTGTCTGTCTGTCTGTGCAATCGTCTTTTAAAAACAATCAATACAGCTGAGGGTATTGTTCCCAGCATATGTCCTCCTGAGCACCCTGCTTTATCCATCAGCGGATAAATCACTGCCACGGGTCGTGGACAGGTCAATAGACCAGGAAAAATGATTCATCACACTGCCAGCCGGCAGGCCACGTCAAGGGGAATGACAGGTCGTCTATCAGTGCAGAGGCAGCCAATGAAGGCAGAGCTTATTAAGGAAGCTCTTCCAAGATTTTCCGCAAATTCTGAGGCATAGCCTACTAAGGAAGCTCTTCCGAGATTTTCCGCAATCAAATTCTGAGGCAGAGCCTACTAAGGAAGCTCTTCCGAGATTTTCCATGATCATATTCTACTTCATGGTGTCCAGGGTGCTGCCGTCCTTCCACACGTTCTATTACAGCACAAAGAATGGTCTATGCTCTTCCCAGTCTACAGTTGTCGATTGAAATATATCTTCAATTAACTAACGAGAACTGTGTGCCCCGTTTTGCTCTGTTTTGCCTTTCAATAACTTTTTCTTTGTAAACATTGCTCTGAAAATGATGTCGCAACATTTCTATTCAGAAACATGCATTACACACAACACTAATACGCGACCAATCAGAAGTGTTCAATGAAGCTTATCAGCTCCGTTCTCTTTTGTCCCTTTATTCTCACAAATATGTAGTATCTGCATGTAGGGATTCACCATGAGGACTCTTGTCATTTATGAAATTAAAAAAAAAAAAAAAGGTGCATCATATTATTTGTGCCAAGCTTGTTGACATAACAGAGCTTATGTCAGTCAGTACATCATGCAAAAAAACACAAGGGTTTCTTTCTGTGTGTGTATGGTTGGGGGGGGGGGGGGGGGGGGGGGGGAGGAGTGTATAAAAGGATAGAAGCCTACATTGTTAACTGAAGACCACATGGAATTTGTTTATTGAAGCCAATTCAAGAAGCCAACCCTACTCCACCTCCACCATAAAAAGGAATGCCTGATCAATGTCACTATCATTATACTGACTCTTCAGTTGAAAGTAATATTCTAACTTCTAAATCTGGTGTGTGTGTGTGTGTGTGTGTGTGTGTGTGTGTGTGTGTGTGTGTGTGTGTGTGTGCACACGCGTACATGCATGCATGCGTGAATGCACACAAGTGCGCGCGTGTTGTGAATATTGTGTACCAAGTCATGTGCAAAGTTACTTAAAGGCAAGCAATCCATAACTTCAGTCCATTCTCTACTGCCAAAGAATCAGCGTGCGTGCGTGCGTGCGTGCGTGTGTGATCTAATACCAAGAGCTGAACAGCTACAGACACCATGCCTCTACACAAGAAAAGAAGAGAGCAAGAAAGAAGGGGAAAGAGAGGGACAAATCTTCTCACATATATTTCAATTTATGCACACCTATTCTCTCTGAAGGCAGCCCTGTGAAAGAAAAGGCAGCTTCTGCACCACTGTGATGAAAATGTCCTCCTGCTTCCGCTGCATGTGTACAACAATAACACCAAGTACGCATAGAGCGAACACAGCCACACATACCCACACACACATGCACAAGCATACACACACTGAGTGATGCAGGCATACATGCCTGGTGGGCCCAGCAGATGCCGCATCGTTCTTTTGAGTCAAAAAACGATCCAAAGGCCTAGGACTCTTCACACAGCCCAGTTTTCTAAATCCATGCAGATTCATTATCTCTGAAGTCCTTCAGACAAGCTTGAAACTGGGGTCTAATGTGTGACTGAATACATGTGTATATAAAAGAAAAAAAATCTAAAAAAAAAAAGGGGCGGTGGGTGGGGGGGGGGGGGGGTAGGATATTTACATGTATATTGAATCCCAGTCCAAATGTTTGTAGAAGACACAAAGGTATCACGTAGTGGTAGGATGGATACCCCCCACTCCCACCCCCACCCCTCCTGCCCCTCACACACACACACAGGGCAAAACAAGTAACATCCACTCTAGTCATCATGTTTAGATGGAATGTAGGTATTTGAACGGAATGATTTCAAAAGTCATGTACACAAAAAGATTTGTGAACTGTGAATCTTGGGATTCTTGCTGAGGAATTAAGAAGGAGACACATGCAAATAGAATTTATGTGCAGCTACTGACTGAATTCAGGATCTGTTTCTGGTGAAAAAAAATGTGACTACACAGCTAATGTTCTCGAGTACCTGAATATGTTCATGTCTTTGTTCATGTGTGTATAGGAAGATGCTCAACCGTTCTCTCTCTGTCTGTCTCTCTTACACACACACACACACACACACACACACACACAGAGACAAGGGAATGCACTATCATGACCTGTTCATTCAAAATTATACATTGACTGCTGAGGCAGGTTGAATTTGAGGGAGGGTGGGAGCTGGAGGTGGGGAGATGGGGTGTGTGAGAATATAGGCTAGTTTTTTTTGTTCAAGGTCTATTTCTTGTTTATTTGTTTCTTGAGAGGAGGGAGGTGGGGGATGAATGAAAAAGGGCAGCTTAGTTTTCATATCCTTGAATTATAAGTAGTTTCTAGCTTCCCCAGCCAAACAAACAGAAAGTAGTAAGTAATTTATGTATGACGGCAGTTTAATGAGACAAACAATGGTAAAATAAAGGCTACAGTAACAAAACAAAACAAAAGGCAAAAAAAAGATTACAGACAGCCAATGCTGTTAGCCAACTCTGGATTACTTCAAAATGAATTGTGAACACAGACTGCTAAAAATGAAATCAAACTGCTCTGAAACTCTATCTCTATTCTGGAAGGCAAGAAAGAAACCTCTTCATTTTTCTTTCCAACTGACCAAGCAGAGGGGTGGTCTGGCAAATGAATGACGGAGTTTTGAAAAAAAAATGAAGGCGCTGGGTTAAAAACTGATCTACCAACTAGACTCCCTCACCTACATTACTCATCATCAAAATCAAAATTATTCATCACCAACATCAAAGTGGGGACTTGGTAACTTATCTTCTAATCCCTGAATCATACAGTGCAGAGTGAAGTAACTGCTTGTATTCTAAGTATGAAAACTTGTTCAGCGCCTTTTCGCAGTTTGACACCAACAGCGAACCGTAGATCGACAAGGAAAAAACCCAACTAATGTGCACGGGTGGCGATGTTCCATGATCAGTGACCCCTGCAACCCTTCGCACCTCAGCATGATCTGGAAGTCAGAACACACCTAGCGCGTGTGACGATCGCACAAACATCCCCGGACATGAATAAAACAACAGCCTGGCCAGCACTTGGCCTCCCCACTCCCAACTACACAGTCTGAGCAGAAAGACAGCGAGGTGGGCAAAGGATGGGATAGGGGAACCATGGGGGGGGGGGGGGGGGGGGGGGGGGGGGGGGGGGGGGGGGGGGGGGGGAGTCCAAGAACAAGCCACTGTGTTTTTATTTATGGTGGTAGGTCTGACGAGACGAGAGTTGTTTGTGAGCTAATGGACAACCTTCCAACGGTGGGATTACTCTACATACATTAGCCATCATCAAGGTACAGCGGCTATCGCAGTACGCTCCCTGTCCAGACAATACAGTGTGTGCACAGCCTGTCACTGAATTAATGGTGGACTCATGCACAATGCATCGTCAGGATCGGATCAGACCCAGCTCATATGAATAACTAATCGGATGTTAGTCTATCCGTGTCATAACTACTGCTTTTAACTGATAATGTTGGTAGAACAGTCACTGAGCAGCCAGAACAGAATAACACTTACATGCCTCTCAGATGTCAAGTGACAAAGCGGAAAGCAGCATTTGGTTCTGAAGGAAAATTGAAGTTCCAAGTACTATTCACACAAAAAAATTCCATCTACTATTCTCTCTCTTATATTCTTAACCTGATTTTCTCACCTCTGTCAGTTCTTTGAAAATAGCATTTTTTACCTACACCTCTTTTCCTCCACTTTTCACTTGTGGTGAGCAAACTTTGTTACAATTAGTCTTAGAAACCTGACTTAACTGGTCTTAGATTATCCACCTCACAATACATTCTCTCTAATGCTCCACTCAGAGAGATCCGACATTAGCCTGAATGCATATCATTACACTGGTCTGAGGAATAAGAATTCTAACACACAAAAGCTGCCCGAATAATTTCTGCTTTTGTTTGTTTGTTTGTTTGTTTTGTTTTTTTTTTAATCTCCACCTCACACACCCTCCCTTGTGTTTCTCTGTCTCTGTCTTGCGCTTTTATGTGACAGACTCTAGATACCTCATGCCGCACGTCAAATGTGGTCCCTGATGCTGGCACCAGCAGCTTTCTGCAGATTCAGGTATAGAGGCACCACCTAAAGATCAAAAGACTGTGGAATCTCTCAGCAATCATCCCCAGAAATCCTGACACAATCAGGTTTGCACAGCAAGGGAGTCTTCACTGGGAGATTATTCTAGTATGGAAACAGAGAACAATGCTCAAGACAAACTTTTACAGGAAGTGACTCGTTACTGGGAGTTCATTCTTGTGCAGAGACGGAGAAAAACGCTCTTGACAAACTTTTACAAGGAGAAAGTCTTTAATGGGAGATAAATCTAAAACAGACGCTGAGAAAGCCTGTGCAGGGAGAGTCTTTAAATGGGAGATAACTCTACCATAGACACTGAGAATAATACCCCATACTTGCACCTCTTTTATCAATGAGAGACTTTACTGCACGAGTCTTTATAAGAACATTTCACTGTATGCACTCGAGGCTCATATGGGGGAAGGACTGATACTGAACCAGATAAATATACCCAGACATGAATAAAACTAACAATCTGTTTCCCCTTACCAGCCTCCATGTTATGTGAACAATACAAGAAGGAAACAGTTGCTTTATTTCACACAAAGCTTTTGGTAGATGTAAATGGCGTTTTAGACATAATCAAGGTTGAACAGGAAGAAGAGGAAAGAGAGAGAGGAGCGACCATGACATCTGCTCAGTTTGTAGACTGAACTGGGTAAAACCAACTTTCGCATATATACCGTTTTGTAGACTTAAGTAGGTAAAACCAGCTTCAGCACATATACTGCTTTGTAGACCAAACTATGGATTCTCAGTCCAATTCTTGGCAAGCTGAAAATTCTGAAGCTGTATTTTCATCCTGTTTTTTTTGTCTTTTGATTACACAATTATAAATCTATGTAACTTAAAATATTCATTTCACCTGCCAATATATCACTGACCATTTATACTGTCTCGGCAGGTACATTTTATCACCAGACAGAAGTACCAGTCTGCATTACGTTGCAGTCATGGACATTATTCACCATAATTTCAGAGCCCTATCTCTTTGTTGAATACAGATTTGCTAAGTGGAGCAGTTGTACGATTCTCAAGTGGTTAATACACTGATGTTACACAGCACCTCCTTATTTCCAGCTCGCTCTCCTCCACCCCATCCTCCACCTCACCTTATCTCATCACCCCATACCATCACCCAACCCCCCCCCCCCCACTCCCTTCCCTCTTCCTCTCCAGATCTGCTCCTGACATGTATGACTGACCTTTTCATCCAGGGCCTTGTGATGTTCAAACAGGGACTTGAGCGCCTTGAGCACCTCCACCTCACTGGATACACCCGCAGGTGACGACGCCTGTCGCTTGACCACCGTCATTCTGAGGGAGCGCTCGTGTCGAGACACCAGGCACTCCAGGTGTTCCAACAACAACTGAAACAGGTCACGGATGGCACGTCATTATCCCAAGTCACCCTCTACTCCGTAGGTTCCAAGTGTTAAAAGTGCAGCATGTTTTTCTTGTCGGCATACCTGTTGTCACTAACTTTTACAGCATAACATTGTCCTTTCCCAGTCTCATCTCCTGTGCCCTCACTGGCATATCGCCACTGTGCTCACTCCACCCACATCTTACACAGCCAGGCTCATGGCAGGTCACAGGGAGCAATCCATCTCAGGTCATCATGGGGCAACCCTCATGATGAGGAGACATTGCTCTGTTGACGGGTAGTGCTGAGTGGTTCTTGTTCTGATCCAACATAGGCAGGACATCATCGATACAGCTCCCTATTACTACTACTGCCATGTCCGTGTAACAAATTCACCCATACCAGTCAACCTGACACAGAAGTCACCAAGGGCATGCCTCCACATCCATTCACTCCGAGCATCTGAGGCTGAGGTGCTCCAGTTCATTCTTTGTGGTCTCTGCAGGTAAAGCCACCCTCAGGTTTGATCAAACAGAGCTGGTACAGTTTTCTGTGATGATTAGGTTTCAACAGTTGTTACTTTCTAAATACGAGTTGCGCCTGAAACAATACAAGCTGCACCTGAAAGAGATTTTCTTTCTGCATGGGTTGTGTGAAGATGGACAAACGAGCTGGCTGGCTGTCTGTCTATCCCTCACTCTCTCTTTGTCTTATATTTGTTGTTTGTTTGCCCTTGCCCCAAGTTAACTGTTAATAATTACAGTGTAACACATGCCTAAACATCCAGTATATATAAATAAGGTACAGTAAGGCAATGTTGCTTATAGCCCAACCGACCGCAAGGGGCCATATCAAGGCTGTCACCACATTGAAATCAACTCACAAGTCATCAAACAACAAACAAAAAAAACCCACACCATTGACACATCTCTTTAAAATACAAACATAACAGTAAAATGAACAATCTGTTTGCTTACATGAAATGTACACAGAATATTTTCCCTTTCATCAACAACATAGCGTATGTTGGGAAGCAGAAAAGGGGATGTTTCTGGGTTTGTGTGTATACATGGGTGTGCACATGTATTTCATTTCCATTCTCTTCAACACGTTCACAACCGATTTCTGCCACTGTCACCATCCAGCCACAACCACCAAACAGAGATTCAGAATGTCCCCACCCCATCTCCCCTCCTTGCCTTCCTCCTCCCCACCCACACCTCCAAATGCAGCCTATCTTCCATCTCTCCCTAGAACTACAGACCTGTCATATCTGCAGACCAGAAGTCTGCCACGCTCCCCAGAGCACCAGAGTCTCCAAGACCTAAAGTTCATCAGTGACAGCTGACAGGACATCTGCTGGCACTTAGCTGTGTCATACAATCACAATATACAGCAGCTTGCTGCTCTAATACCTGTATGACAGTACCACAGACTGCAATCAATTTATCGCAACAATTCTGATTATTATTCTTGTCACCATTCAAGCTTCATATTGAGATGAGGCACAAAATCTACACCCTTTTTTTTTCTTTCTTTTCTTCTTTTTTTTGTTTTGTTGTTTTTTTTTTGCTTTTGTTTTTGTTTACAAACCTTTAATACATGATAGAACTAGATTTTTCAACTCAATATATGCTGATGACAGCTGTTCAGTCACACTAACAAATTCTTGAAAATAACCTTACCTTTATTTCAGAGCAGACTATCCATCTTAATCAGTAAAGAAGTAATTACTTTGATGCTCAGATACACAGAGTCCCATTTTCTGTTCTAAGTTTTTTTTTTTTCAAATGAATAAAAAGTTCCTATAGTTAGTCTTTTCCAAACCTTTGACAACCATACCAAACCCTATTACCACAGCAGATTAGTAAACTGAAAAGGATATGCCATAAACCAAGTCCAGCCATGTTCACATTGTCCTCATATTGTCCAACAGTCTTTGAATGAAAGGTGCTTCCTTTTTTACCAGAATCCACTGAAGAACCATACAACAACTTTTATATATTGCATCATACATGTAAGCTTCTCTCTTTCTCACCCCTGATTAAAAAAAAAAGGACTTGTCTTATCCTACCGGAACCAGATTCCACTCATTTACATTAATAAAACATCATACATAATGCAGGATCAATTTCTCCTCACACACACCAATGCTGTGTATTGATTTCCTTCAGTATTTATTCCTCAACTCTCTCTCTCTCTCTCTCTCTCTCTCTCTCATGTTCGTTTTTTTTTTTCTTCTCCTCATTCAAGGGGAAAAAGGGGAAAATCTTTAAGGGAACCTCAATCATAATTCATGTGCTTTCCCCAGCTGAACACGGGAGGTCTGTCTGAGTGACTGCACAGGACAGAGGCTGTATGGCAAACGATGTTTAGCGCCTGCTGGGAATTCCACTGGATTGGTTCCGGCATGATGAGCACACTGACAATAACCTTTTCAAATTCCCCAGAGGATCCAGTGTGTGCTGGCCGCTATTCTTACATGAAACTGGCCTCATTATGGCCGATTTTTCCACTCACTGCTTCCAAAGCAGGGCACAAGTTTCAGTTAGTTAATTCAAATGCCCTCGGCACTGTGATGCTTGACACTTAATAATGCCAGAAAATGATTGTGATTTTCTTCTTTCTTTCTTTTTCTCCATTATCTGTGCTTCATGTATTTTTCTCTTATTCCCACAGATCTAAAAAAAAAAAAAAAAAAATCTTTTTTCAAAGGACGACAAAAACATGCATGATAAAAAGTTCTGTATGTAAAAAAGTTGTAATTTTGAAATAATTGAAAAACAATCAACTCCTATTCAAGGCTCAAACTTATTACTATGCATCTGACATCAACAACTCAATCTTAAAAGAAATTGAAAAGAGAGAGAGAGAGAGAGAGAGAGAGAGAGAGAGAGAGAGAGAGAGAGAGAGAGAGAGAGAGAGAGAGAGACAGACAGACAGACAGACGAGAGACAGACAGACAGAGATAGAGAGAGAGAGAGAGAGAGAGAGAGAGAGAGAGAGAGAGAGAGGGAGAGAGAGAGAGAGAGAGAGAGAGGGTCTTTTCTTTTAAATGTGGGGAAGTGGAAACAAACATAACTGGCTTCTTTTTTTCTTTTTCTTTAATTGTCTTGACCAATGATAAAGGGAGTTATAACCAAAAAACAAAAACGTAATGGCAAATTTTATACAGCACCTGTTGTAAAGTGTATGAAACAATATTAAGAGAAATAAAACAAAGCAAATTCCAAATGGACACACAGTGTGGCCCACATATGCAAAGGAACAGGACACACACACACACACAAACACACACACACACACACACAGAGTTGGGGGAGAGAGGAGGGAGGACCTAATGGGTGGGGATGGGGGTAGAATGACTTATGGAAAGTGCAGGGAATGAGGAAAAAATAGATGAGAGGAAGACAACAGAGAGAGTGAGAGGAGAGAGAGAGGGAGAGAGAGAGAGAGAGAGAGAGGACAGAGAGAGAGAAAAAGGGAGGGAGAGAGAGACAGAGAGAGAGAGAAAAAAGAGACTTCTGCTCTACCAAAATGCACGGAAAATGAACTAAGAGAAATTTATGGGAAAAGTTTCTACCATCCCTGATCACAAGCCAAGACAACCAATCTTACCCGTGTGTTATTCCGTTCTGCTTTCAGTTCAGCTATCTCTTCCTCTCTTTCCAGCAGATGATCCCGGACTTGGTTCAATTCCTTGGTCACTGTAGCAAGTTCCTGAAACAGAAAGCAATGTGAGCTCTCATGATTCATGGCTCCTGTTGGCACGCAACACTGGCTCTCTGCATTTATTATTAATCATTGGTTCTCTTTGTTGTTTATCCACCACCAGTTCTCTTTATTGATTATCCATCAATGGTTTTCTAAATTACTGCTAGGTACTGACTCTCTTTATCTCAAAAATCAAAATGTTGAACATCTTAATATGGAGGTAACTGTCACAATCAAATCAAAATCAAGTGTCATCATGATAGTGAAGAGAACGCTATCTGCACAGATGAAGAATGACACAGGCATCCTGCAGTATCTATACGGACTGGGAGAGACAATCTGGTGATTCCAATAGCTAATAATGTTGAAAATTACAAGACCCTAAAAGTCTTGAAATCGATTTCAGTGGTCAGTCGTATATGTACACATCTTCCGTAGTTGTCTGAATGTGTAGGGGAAAGGGGCACAATAGGTACTTTTTTACTTTTTATTTTTATGAAAGTTTTTTTTTTCTTTCTGTGTGCCTCCCATCATATTCAACAAATGTGAGCAATTATCACAATCATTAGAACGCATATTTCATTGGATATTCATTTATGTTCTGGGTAGGACATTCCTTTTTTTTTCTGACCTACCTCCTGGCAAAACCACCAGTTGGTGGTAACTTTAAAATCTACAAAGTACCAAATGAAAAGGAAACTAGAGACCATAGTTCAGCTTCATCTGCCACTGCATCAGCAAACTGCAAAACCTAGACAACATGTATGTTCCATTGTAACTGCCAAAATGATGTTGATGTCTTAAGTAGTACATCCAAAAAAGGTGGCTCCTGGTAGTAACTCTGGGTGCCTAATGAAAATCCGATATTGGCAAAATAACGCTGAATTCTGATCTCTCTCCACTGCAGGTTGTTCTTGCCTGGTAGACAGGTCACAAAATTCATAACTAGCAGATGCCCTTGAAAGTTGGGCAGCCATTACTACTTCATCAAAGCATATATCATATGGTAACTGAGCCGATGTGGTGAGCATTATAGCTCCTTCGTAACTTCAACAATGTCCTTATCTTCAGCGCATTCTCTTAGCCTACATGTATGTCATTCCTGCTATCAATGTTGGGCTCACAAGTGTCATCAACATTGCTGTCTTTGGTGAAATAATAAGTGAGGAATGAACATGAGCGTTAAAGGGTTTTTTTATTTCAAATCCAATGGGCACTGTATACTGGTGTTCAGCTATTCTCTTGTATTGTATTGCTCTTTTCTTTTCTTGTTATTATTGTTGTTGATTTTCATATTAGCTTGGTGACGTGTTGACACATCATGTAAATTCCACCTTATGCAACAAACCATAAAGCCTGGCATTAGGCAAGTACGATTTGAGAAACAAAAGATCTGTATGGGGAGGGAGCAAGCAGGAGGATGGATGAAGCAGAGAGAGAGAGAGAGAGAGAGAGAGAGAGAGAGAGAGAGAGAGAGAGAGGGGGGGGGGGGGGGGGACAGAGAGCAGATACAAGGACCGAAAAAACGCTTTTTATGGCCAAAAAACAAATTGAAAGTATTTTTTTTTGTTTTACCAGGCTTTCAGGGACTCAAAAAAAAAAAAAAAAAAAAAAAAAAAGGAGGGGAGGGCAGGGGGAAAGGAGGAGGGAACGGGCAGAAAGAGGAACAAAACAGTGAATTTTTCTTCACACACACACACACACACACGCACACACACACACCTTTTTTTTGAAAGTAATTTTCCAAGACTGGAATTATAATCCATATCATGAAAAAGTTATGGAATTAGAAAAGCTTCCATGGAACACAGATGTTGTTTCTTTAGTATGCATTCATGTGTGTCAGTGTTCAAAAATCAAGTAAACACACTGGTAGTTGTTTACAACCACTGTTGAAACAGTCATTATTGGCGACAGTCGAAATACTTTTTGTGTTTGAAAATGGGTTATTTGTGGTCATGGACATTTCACAAAATCGCATGGAAATATCATTAAACAAATTAAAGATTTTCAACTTGTCAGCCTGTGTGGACCCTGTTAAAATTTTGGTGGATTAAGGGAGGGATTTTTTTTTTTTCAGTTTCATCTTCCATACTTTTCTGTATCTGCACACCAATATTTGCACACCTATTATTTGCACACCTAAATTTGCACATGCTCAACCCAGCTCCCCCATATACAGCCACACCAGGATGTGTCCAGTCCTGCTACACCCTCAGCACTGCAGTCCACAGGCAGCAAGAAATTTCAGGTCATGGGTTGTCTGTTCTGATCCCACACACAAGGACGCCATTTACCCAAGTCCCACACTGACAGATTTTGGTTGTGGCAGGGACCACTCGAGTGAGCTCCCCGGCCCCTGCAGGGAGCAGCAATACATCCACAGCTCTCCACAGCTCTCATGAACTTTGTAGATGCTGCACATTCTGACATGAGAGCCCACCAGGGGTAAGGACGTGGAGAGGAAATGGAAAACAGTGCCACCATGACAGCAGGCCATAAAGGGCCGCAAAAGCTGCAACTCTTCATTGATTAATGACGCTGATGTCTCTGTCTTTGCAAGCAGAGTAGCCAGGCACAAACCGATGCTATGGAGTTCATTAAGGTATGAGACTGCACAGCAGGATTGTACTCTGTGCTTCCTTTCAGAACATGTCTTGGTGCCACATCGAAGACTACAGACTCCAGCTGTGCGGTCAAGAAATTTGAGCAGTACTCAGAAATTTGAGCAGTACTCAGAAATTTGAGCAGCGCTCTCAGAGATGGATCTGTTAATCCTGTGGATGAAACCTGCCTGTGGGACTAGAACCCATGACCTCTCAGTCCCACAAGTCCATTGACAATAGCACCACTTGGGATAGTAGGAAGGGACTCTTTAGTCAGGAGGTCAGTCTGGCATGGAGGAACACACGAAGACAAAAAAAATCTTGCAGTAAAAACACCAACTAAGACTTCTTCCATGGATCTTTTATTATGGGGTATCTCTAAAGTAAGTGATAAAAGGGGGTGCAAGGATGGGAATGCCTGATGTGACAAGGCCTTTGGCACCAGCAGATCAGCTGCGTTAAAGCAGTTGGCATGCCCTCTGGCCACACCCTCCCCTTCCTCCTCTCTTCCTTCTCCAATCCTGCCTTCTCCCCACCTGCCTTCCCCCCCCTTTTTCCCCCCCCCCCCCCCCCCCCCCCTCAGGTTCCCTGGAGAAGGGCCATTTTTGGCCGGCCTCATTGGCAGCTGCTGGTCTGAAGAGCTGATAATAGGGCCCCCATAGTCTCTGGGTGCTGGCTGGCGGTTCAAGGCAGTCTCAATTATACATTGTCCCCTCTGCAAGTCACTTTGGTGTGCACTGCCTCAGGGCTGTTCTTGGATGGGAGAAGTGGGGGGGGGGGTGGGGGTGGGTAAGTGGGACAGAACCAGGAAAAGGAGGGAAGTGATAGTGTGTGTGTGTGTGTGTGTGTGTGTGTGTGTGTGTGTGTGTGTGTGTGTGTAAGTGCGTGCGTGCGTGCATGCGTGTGCGTGCATCTGTCTGATTGAAGTAAATTTACTGTTTTATTTCTCTTTCTCCCCTCCTCTCTTTCTCCCCTCCCCCTCCCCATCCCCTTCTCTTCCCCCCACCCCCCACCAACCCCCACCACCCTTTTCTTTTTAACCATGAAGGCATGGTAAAAGGCTTTCAACTCAACAAGTTCCTAAACTTGCATTGACAGCCTGCGCAGAGTGAACCATCCAAAATGACAAATGAGTTTCACATCCAAGTCTGGTGACCACATGACCTGCAGACTGCTTTCCTTTGAACTCACCTGTTGTTGCCACAAATGGCAAAGCCAGGGAAAGATGGAACACAAGAACAGCCACAAATGGCAAAGCCAGGGAAAGATGGAACACAAGAACAAAGTCTTTTAACTGCACTTGAGAGAGACTCATTAATGTGACAAAGTCTTAAGACTCTGAGACAGAGCTGATAGCTGGCAAAAGTTCAGCATCCAATTGCAGTACCAGAAGAAAAAAAAAATCATCAAATATCAAAAACAGGGAGCATAATCCTTTTCATAACTCAATACCATATCTGTGTCAGCTGTTCTCAATTCGCAAATCACCTACACTCCCTGTCTCGCCTTGGTGCAGATTCGATGTAGAATTGCAGCTTCCTCTATCAAGAACAGTTGTTTTGAATTTGTCTTCAATTTCAATGATTCATTTAAAAAAGGAATGCCACCTGCTGTGAACAAAATAATGTTTGTAAAATCCAATGTATTTTCCTGCTTCCTGGTGGGGTTTCAAAGCTTTTCAGAACCTTTCTGTGTGTCATCAACTAAGGAATTAATTAACTGATTTTTACATACTGTTACATATTTGTCATGTCATGCTTTGCTCCACTTGTATAACCTTTGTTTCTCCTGTTTGTTGCACACCTCTTTTGGAAGGTGCATAAACAATTTTCTGGGGGAGATTGGTGCACGGTTACCGAGTTGGTGTGAAAGTTTGACATTGACCAAATCTGTTTCCATGAGTAACCATCCAGAATGTGTTTGAAGACACAGCAAAGTCATCTGGTTAAGTGTATAAACTTCAAACTGCTGAAAGAAACACAAGGCATTGCACACAAATAAGAAAACATCACTGGTAAACACGCACCCCCTTCCTAACACACACGCGCGCATACACACACACACACACACACACACACCACACACACACTCTCTCTCTCTCTCTCTCTCTCCCCCCTCACACACACACACACACACACACACACACACACACACACACACACACACACACACACACACTCCCCTTCCTCTCTTTACTCTACTACACAGCATAAGCAGAGTGTAATTTGATCTGGCAATGGCTTTTCAAACTTTTTCTGCATTTTATTTTCCATTTCCATGTTTGATAACCTCTATTTGTGTGGGAAGTTTAACTTTGCCCTCACTGTCTAGTCACCAGTAGGGAGTTCAATGGGCAGCTCAACAATAATCAGCTATTCTTCCCAACTCAGAATATAATAATTACTGTGCAAATTCCTCTCCTGGATGACCACCACTAAAAATGCCAGAGTTGTGAACCATACAGCAGCAAACTGTTTCACTTTCTCATTTAAATTTTCATCATTATGTCTCATAGAATTCTGTACATATAGAAATGCTGAAAAAAAAAAACCAGGCTTTTCTTTTCATATTTACTATAACATTGATCACTGCCTGCACCCAAACATCTCTCACTCTCTCTCTCTCTCTCTCATTCACTCACTCAGTCATGCATGCATGCACACTCGTGCACACAACACACACACACACATCTGCATGCATGAATGCACACGCATGCGTGTGTGGGCGCACACACATACAAACACACACACAGCACTGTGCCCAACTTTTTCCAGAAGGCAAATTACACACACACATGCTCACACATACATACCAACAGACATACTCACACACAGCGCACGCATGTGTGCACACACACACATACACACACACACACTCTCTCTCTCCTCCCTCACACACACACACACACACACACACACACACACACACACACACACACACATTCAGATGTTTGTGAATTTTCCAAAGTGGAACTCTCTCCCCTTTTTTTTCTCTCTCTCTCACACACACACTCACTCACACACACACACACACACACACACACACACACACACACACAGAGGGAACTTCAGCCCTCTGATGGAAGCTGGAAGAGGGCATGTGACAAAATAACAGTGGTGCATAATTGAGAG
>JADBJO010001057.1:230000-250000 GCA_016801955.1 Conus betulinus | reverse complement strand
TGGGCACAGATGGCTGAAAAGCATGACACATCATAGTAATAATGCTAATATAATATACATCTCGAAAGCTTTTCTTTGTCCTACACCAATTCAAAAGGTCACAGAGAACAATGAACAGATTTTTTTTTTTCTTTTTCGGCTCCAAGAACGAACGAGGAAAAATCAGCTGACAGAGTACAAGCGACACTTTTCAGTTTCATGATAGCCAGCCAATCACATATAGGGAGAACCCTTTGAATGACGTTCACCACACAGAGTTAAAAAAAAAAAAAAAAAAAGTCCCTCCTTTTCAGATTGTCAGGGAAAAAGAAAGCAGATTTACAAAAAGTTACACACAGAACAGGTAACACTCATATTGACTTACACATAGAAAACTAGACTTGCTGATGTGAGCGCGTCAGCAAATGGACTTCATCTATTGCAATTATTTTTTTAAAAATTCACAGAAAAAAATTGTTTAAAACATTGTTTTAAAATAAAATACATAAATAGCGCCCATTCGAGCATAACTCATAACTCAGTCGCCAAACTATCACAAAGACAATACAATTTAAAATACCACAGGTTTATGCAATTGCCAAATTAAACACGTGCTGTCACATCTGCCGGAATTACTGTCCATCAATTGCTATTTCACACCTATTTTTTTATAGATTTCATTGGGATTTTGTTCTTAAGAAGAAAACAACAACAACACAAACAAATATAAAAACAAAAACATTTTCTACTTCTCAGGCATGCCAACTTCTGCTGATAAATGTAATGGGGATGAGTGGAAAGTATGATCAAAGGTGAGAAGAAAATAACAAGTACTGTTCTACAGCACCTGTTTTGCATTTTTTTTTTTTTTTTTTTTTTAAAGGGAGAAAAGGAGAAAATATGGTGCTTTCAACAATATTTCCAAGTTTTCATTCACATTACCAGTGCAGAAAAAAAAAGGAAGTGCATTCGAAGATTTCCTGCGACGAACAAAAAAACAAACAAAAAGAAAATTGTTCAGAACAAAAAATAAATAAATAAATAAAATTAAAAAAAAAAAAAAAAAAAAAAAGAAAAAAAAAAAAAAGAAAGAATGTAACGAACTAAACAGGAAATCATTTGAAAAAAATAAGGGGGGGGGGGGGGGGGGGGGGGGGGGGGGGGGGGGGGGGGGGGGGGGTGGGGGGGGGTGGGGGTGGGGGGGGGGGCAATTGACATGCCTAGCTTTTGCTCTGTAACTTCACATGCACTTGAAATATACACTTAAAAAATTAACATGTGAAAAAAAGAATTGGCACCAAAGTCTTTTATTGATCAGGACTCTAAGTTTCTACACACTCTCCATAATCTCTCCAGCATCACCAATGTGGTCTGAGAGTGATATCGGTGAGCAGACAAGTGTGGGCAATCACTGATAAATGTTTTAAGTGCCTGAAGACTTCTGTCTTTTTTTTCCTCACACACACACACACACACACACACACACACACACACACACACACACACACATGCACCAGTACGGCGCACACACACTGTCGCCTTGCACACTGCAGTAATTGCTCCTCACACTGAACAAGTGGCAAGCTAAACAAGAAATAGATTGAATGCACCCGGCTCTCGGGAGGCTGAGATTTGATTAGACCCCTAGCTGACCGGATGGGTGCAGAGCGGTTTTATTACTCCCCCATTTCTGGTCCCCCAGTTCTGGCAGTCCGGTTTCATCAGGTCTGCCTGTGATTGGCTTCTGCCAGACACACCGCAAAGTCCTGTCAGTCCGTCTGTCGGCCTGTCTCCACTTTCACGGGTGCAATTCGACTGCCGCCTGACCAGGATTGACACACACAAGACCTCTGATATGAATCACCCCTGATATTGTGTGTGTGGGTTTTTTTTTCTCCCTCCTTCTTCTTCTTTGTAAGCAAGTGTGCTATAAATGTAGAAGATAGCATGTTCAGTAAGGGGAAAAAAACAATAAAGTGGATTTTGCAAGAACACTGATATGTGTTTAAAGAAAATGGTCAACATTCTTAAATAATCTACTGAAACTATCCTCACAAGTATGGGAATTTTTTCTCTCACCCCCTGTTTGGCTAGCACACACTGCACTGTGTCAAACTCATCCAAACCCGGACTTCTCTGAACTTCTGTTTTCTCAAAAGAGAGAGACAGAGACACTGAGAGAGAGAAAGAGAGACAGAGAGAGACACATACACAAACACACAGAGTGACCTGGTGAGCGAGTAGTTGAGAGACTGATGGAGGAGCAGTGAGGGTGTGTGTGTGTGGGTGGAGAGAGAGACAGACACAAAGAGGAGGGGCACAAGAGAGAGAGAGAGAGGAGAGAGAGAGAGAGAGAGAGAGAGAGAGAGAGAGAGAGAGAGAGAGAGAGATGGAACTTTCAAAAGGGAGAGAGGTCTGATAAAATGTACCAGTGACATAGAAAGAGAAGGGGAGAAAAGAGAGTTTGCGGAAATGAGAAAGGAGAATTGGTGACAGACAGACGGAGAGGGAGAAGGGGAAGTAGTGAAGGAGGAGAAAGGTAGGAAGAGCGAAAAATTCAAGAGAGATATAATGGCAGAAAGAAAGAGAGAGAGTGACAGAAAGAGAGAGAGATCTAGGAAAGAACACCTGATAAATGAAGAGAAGAGGATGGTGGCAATATGAATTTGAGTTTCTGTTAATTCTATGTTTGGATTTTCGTTTATTCATCTATTTTGAAGTCAGGAAAGATTTTAGAATTCCTTTTCCCTTCAACAATTAAATCTAGCAAAAAGTTGTTACAATTCACATTTGCCATTCCTAAGAGAACGTCTTTTCAATACTAAAATCTCTAATGAACTACTTGAATTGTGGCACAAATCTTTTTTTTGTGTTTTTGTTTTTCTTTCATTTTTCAGAAGTCTTGACATTATACACATCTGCCACAAATGCAAAAAGTCTTAGCTGTAACTAGATAGTAGAATGAGTTCAGCGGAATGGAGTAAAAAAGAACATATAACAATAAAAAAAAAAAAAATGAAAACAAAAAAAAAGTAATGGAGAAGCACTTCAACCATGTAATCCCCCATCAACATGACCCCCGTCTCCTCTTCAATTATTACACAGAGGGCGAGCCAACACAAGGGAGGCAAGTCTTGACGTGTATGCACCACAATTGTTCTCCTCTGCACTCAACAGAATTCCCAGAGAAACTTACCGTGGCAATGAAACATGCAAACATCAGGGTGCCAGCCACCTCCAATAAAAGCCAGCTCGCCCACTTAAGACATGCTCTCACATGCCTAGGTGATGAAGGCTGGCCGGTGGTTGGGAATCAATACTTTAAAACTAACCAGCTCTCACAGGGAGTTTGATTCATCCCAGCTCAGCAGACTCTAAAGACCACACAACTGATGCAAGGTGACCATTTCAGATATATAGAAATAAAGTACTGAGGAAAGAAGTAAAAAAAAAAAAAAAAAAAAAAAAAAAAAAAAAAAAAAAATCAAATACAAAGATCCCCATGGCTGTCTGAAAGCATCATGTCGCAATGAAAGAGGTTTCTGAAGTTCTGGCCTTTTCTTTTTCTTTTTTCATTGTGTTCTCAACAAAGTTAGAGGGAGCTTCTTCTCTCAGTCGTTCTGTGTCAAGCTCTCCCTAGAGTTTACTCTGCCCCCTCAGTAACGTTACTCTAAAGTCGTTCATTCCGTCCACCCCATACACCCCAAATGCAACCTCATCTCATCATGGCCATAGCCCTCTAGAAGGAGCAATCAAATATCAGGTCATCATAAAACATTCCCCCCGGAGACCACACTGCGCTGCTACCAGGTCCTTCGAGCACTGTTCAGTGGTGCCTATTCTGAGCCAACATAAGACATCACCTACAAAGCTGCTCGCCAGTTGCAAATGCACTATTCATAATAATAATAATAATAAGACAGCCGTGTGTTCACGACATATCAGTTCTGTCACTAACTTTCTCTTATTTCTAGAAATATGAAAAACATTCAAATAAAATCAACATTATGTCTCTTTTCTTGAAGTTGAACAGTATAAAAAAGGCCCATAAAAATCCTTGCTGGAACAGGCTTTGAAACCATGTGGACAATGTCTCTAATCCAGAAACCTACAGGGACTCAGCAAACTCCAGTCAAATTCTCTGCTTCAACCCCCACAAGGATTAACTTTCTGAAAAGAAAGCAGAGTGCAAGACTGCCACTATGCCAGCAAGACCCATCCAATGATTCATCCTAGACGTGGATTCTCCATGTTTACCAAGATTAATTGCCAAGGGCACAGTAAAATATCTAGTTATTAGCAAGTGAAAACACACACAGAACGATTACCATCCCTCTAATGTTAAAATACATCCCACATTAAAATGTGCATTGTATCAAAGGGAGGGTAAGAAACACTGACCACAGCAAAAAAAAAATTGTACAGTCAAGTACATTTGACCTCATTCAGAAATGCTCAAATTTCAGTTGACATGAATGGATGGTTTGGCCATAGCAACATTATTTAGCTGACCTGAAATTTGTTTAACCTAGATTCGACCAACCAAGTATCCTGAACGTTTTGGTCCCTTCAATTTCCAGTTAAGTGCTCCAGACAGTAAATGACAACATTGTTGAGGACAACAGGTTGCAAGTTAGGGGGTGGTTCTATCATGAAATGGGCATGACAAATCACGTCACCATCCTGTCTCCGTTTTTCTATGCCTATGTTATCATAAAAGCAGATACAGGCAAAAAAAAAAAAAAAAAAAAAGAAGTTTTTTGGCACAAATTACGCAGGACAGGCAATGCACTTAATTTCTTTTTTTTTTTTTTTTTTCATCTGTGTCCTGTAACCTGAAGTTGTGAAAATTTCAACATTCTGGGAAACCTTATGACTATGAGGAATTAAATCTCTTTATTACGATCAGTTGGTAGGGTCTTTTTAAAACCACTGATGACTTTGAACAGAGACAGACAGACTGACTTACAGATAGATACATGTGTACTCAGACAGACACTGAAACAAAGAAACAGAGAGACAAAGGAAGATTCAGAGATGGTGGGGGGGGGGGGGGGGGGGCAAAAAAAAACATAAACATACATGCAAGCAACATATTCACATCTCAAACACCTTATTTTCCTACGGTGAAACTGAAAGCAACATCAAATTTCGTATATTGCTTTCCACTATTCAACTAAGCCAGGTCAATTAATGGGCAACTCTTTCCAATACCTGAACTCTAAATTCAAGTATACCCTGTGTATGAAAACCCAAGTAGTAGTAAGACCCTGTCATCCAAGTCAGTGTTCAATGTAACATGGAAATTCCAAACTTAGTGTCCATGTACCACTGACAACAGTCATAGAAGAAGTTATGAAATGGGAATTACCAGTACATGAAAGACGGGGCATGGTATTTGTGTGAAAGCAGGAGAGAATGTGTGTGAGTGTGCATGTGCATGTGTGTGTGTGTGTGTGTGTGTGTGTGTGTGTGTGTGTGTGTGTGTGTGTGTAAGTGGAGAGGGTGGGGAAGGGCAGAAGGGAACTGAAGATCAAGCAGCAGCAGTTTAGTGGCATTTGATGGGGGGGTGTGGGGGGTGGAGGGGGGCGGTAGGGGGGACCTCAGTCTGTCAAGTCTTCTTGATGACATTGCCTCCTTTGAGCTCCTCTCTACTCTCATAGGACTCTGTCTGTCTCTATTCTCTCACTGTGTGCATATCAGTGTGTGTGTGTGTGTGTGTGTGTGTGTGTGTGTGTGTGTGTGTGTGTGTGTGTGTGTGTGTGTGTGCGTGCGTGCGTGCGTGTGTGCATGTGTGTGCATGCACGTGTGCATGCACACGTGTGCGCGTGTGTGCATGCACATGTGTGCGCGCATATTTATGCACAAGTATGTACAAGTATACTTGCATGCTCATAAAACATGTTATCAGAAAGGGTGGGAGGCATACTGATGATGTTTGCCGCCGCTTTGTTGAGAACGTGTCATTATTTCCTGGGCACACTATATCATATATGGTTAAAGGAATCAAAAAAAAAAAAAGAAAAAAAAGAAAAGCAAAGCAAGAAATCATTTTCTTTCTTTCTTAGTTCAAATTTACCATATGTTTCATTATCAACCAAAGGTACCTATTACCCAAAACCATTCTGTTTGCTTTTTCACCTACTTGTACAAACTTCCGTATCCCGCTCTCGTCGGCTCGCTTCAAGCAGTAAACGACGTAATCCAGGCCTCGCAAGCGTACATCCAAGTGCACATTATATCCGTTAGCCATGGGTCACACTTCACTCAGCCCTAGAGCCCACACAGTCAGATGCAAGTCCACACCCAAGTGAAACACACTGAGTCGGGTAAAAGCCCAGGGGGTGACCCACAAAATGCTCCAGGCCTCTCCTGCCAGGGGCCACCAAAGCCTTCAATGGGCATGACCTTTCCGCAGAGCTTCCAGAATTCTTCTCTACTGCCTGCATGAAAACTATCCAACATCACAGGTCTCCCAGATTCCCTTCCAACCAAGTATGCAAATAGTTTAACAGATCTGTAGACTTGTATTTTCTTCCACAGACGACTTTCCATGTGCATCAAACAGACTTCAGGTATTCACAGCACACACTGTACATCTTCCTATCACTGACGATCTGCCTAGCACATCTTGTTTTCAGGGGGGTAGCAACACAGTCTTCAGGCAGCAACAGCACACTATGATACGTTATTCTACCATGCATCAATTTGTCTATGACGTCTACTGTTTTTTCAGGTGCATCACAGATGTCAGGTCAATTCTGCCCACACTCCGTTTGCTCTCTACTAGTGCATCATCTGCACTGAGAAAGTCAAGTCTTTTCAATGAAAACCCCCCATTCCCAATGTGTTCTGTCATGATTACTCCCTGATGAATGCCCATATCTCCATCATGGCACCAAATGAAGCTAATACAACCAAGGCTCAGAGATGATGTCAGAATATCAAGTACATGTTCTTCACATTTATTTTCTTCAAATACTATTTCATGCACTTACTTCGACAATAGCTCTGCCCGCTGCAACTTCACTGATGATTTTTTTTTCTTTTTTTTTCAAATTGCATACTTTGATGATGCCAATCACTTGTAAAATCATAATTTCATTTCCCTCAAATGAAAAGAAAAAAAAGAATCCAATCACACACAATAATTCCTTAAAAACCAATCTTTGGACTCAAAGCCTGTGCAAAACACAGGTTGAGATTTTCTAATACTACCACTACATTTCAAACCAACATATAAAATTACTTTGATTCAGATCCCATTCTTGTATGTAAACTTAATCCAGAACCGGGAGTGAACAGCTTCTGCAAAGCACTCTATGATCAAGACACTCACAGTTCTGTCCACAGAATAAACATTTTTTTTAACCTGATAAAATAAGTTATGGGATAAAAGAAAAAAAAAAAACGAAACAATCAGAGAAAGACAAATCCACTTAGGAACCACACACATCACTTGTGATCTTAGGAACCACACACACCACTTGCGATCAGCCTGAACCAGGCAGTGAAAGCACTCAAACTCAGTGAAGCACGAATCCTTCCCTCCATCCACCACACCTCACTCCGGTACTGTGAGAGAGGCCGCCGTCCAATGACAGAGAGAAGTGAAACGCCGATCAAGCATTCTGTGTGCGCTCCCCACTGCAGCACCGCCAACATTTGATTGATCATTTTGGCTTTGTGTACTTCCCCACCCTCACCTGTGGCCTGCTCTCTTGGTCCCGCTTGTTCCTGTGTGCAGCCAGACCAATGATGCTGTGTGGTAAATTTGATTGAGCCAAGAGCCGGGGCTTCCTCACAGAAGTTAGGCTGCTGTTTTTTAACTCATTTTACTCCCTGCACTGTCTCTGATAAAAGCATCTGTATGTCAGAAAGGAAAGAAAGAGAAGGGAAAGGGGAGGGAAATGCATATTGGTAGAGGAAGGAGTGTAGGAAGCAGGCAGGGGGGGGGGGGGGGGGGGGGGGGGGGGGGGGGTAGCTGATCAGGACTGGGTAGGCTAAGGGATATGAACAGTCTGATTTGTGGATTCTTCTCTGATACCTCATCTCGACCTTGAAAACTGACATGTCTTTTCAAACTCTGATCATCCTTGAAAACTAATTACTATCAAAGTTTTTTTTCCCCTCTCTTTGTCACCTAAAAACCTTCACTCTTTTTTTTTTTTTTTTTGGCAAATTGTGGAGGAAAATCAATTCAAAGTGGCTGTGCCTTGTCAGCAATAAAATCTGTTCACATGAATGGATTTCATTTCAAACAGTGTTCCCCCAGATAATCATAACCATTTCACAGCCAGTAACCTGACCATGGTAAACTGCTGTTTGCTGACTGCACACACACACACGAGCGCTTGCACACACACACACACACACACACACACACGCAAACACACTTCAGTGTCTTTTAACAGTATCAAGTGTGTAGCACGAACGCACATGCATGCGCGCATGGATGCACGCACATAAACACATACACACATTTAGTACCAGAAAACAAAAAATACTGAATGCAGTGCATGCATACACATACTGTGTGTGGGTGCGCACGTGCGCGTGCGCACGCGTGCGGCGCGCGCACACACACACACACACCACCACTGCACACTCACGACAAACACCCACTAACTCGTCTGCCGAAAAGAAAGAAAGAAAAAAATAAATAAATAAACAAAACTAAAAAAAGACGGGAGGCTAAATCCAATAAAACATGCGGGGTGCCTGGCCAACTCCTTGCACCCACAATGACGGCACGCCATCCAACCCCCCCCCCCCCCCCACCCCCAACCACCAGAAGGGAAAGTAACACTGCTACCTACAGAGTGATGTTTGCTCTGCAAGGGGGGGTCCATCCACAGAAGGGGACCGGCCTCTGCTGCCCGCATTGGGCCAGCCCCTCGCTGATCAATCAATACGCAGAGCAGCAGCGGCAGCACTGGGCTAAGGGCATCGCCTGCCATCATCAAAGTTTAAAGGGCTCGATTAGCAAGGCACAACGACATGGACCTCCATTGTATAGCGATGCCAACAGAAGAGCTGCTGGACTCTGCTTCTCTCCTGGCACTGTGCTCTGGTGGCTATTCTGGGAAGAGCTGACAACTGCTTGCTTACAATTCAATAGGAGAGGGGATTCACACACACACACATCCGACCACTGCAGCAGCCAATTTCAGTTGTTTATACCCTGGCCGACCATGGAGGCCCTATCAGGGATGAAAGCACAATGAAACCATAACATATTAATTTTTTTTTTTTATTAGTGCTAGCCTGACCACAGAGGCCCTACATGGGATGAAACCATTTTAAAACCAGAACTAAACATAAATCAAAAGCAAACAAGCAAAACCAACTAAGGTTAATGCCAGCCATGCAATAGTTAACTGCCTATTTCTCAGAGTGAGTGTGCTACAGGCCCTAATGATAAGACCCAAACAACACAGTCAAGTTTCATTGCTATATGATGCATAGCCGAGTCTTGGGGGAGTTTTGCTCCTGTTTCGTGAGCAACACTGCAGGTGTCTGTATCACTTGGACCTGGTTGGTGGCTGAGGAGGAGTGACAGGCATAAAGGAAGAGTAGAGACCCAACTCTTATCATGAAGTCTCTGACAAGAATGGTCCTTTCACAGCATCATCTTCAGCCTCATTCCTCACTGATCATCATTAAAAGATAAATTATACATCAATAATTATATGAATATGAAACCTAACTCTCAAATTTCTGTAGCCCACAGAAGTAGACAGAAGTTGAGATTATTTATACAGCATACCTACTTTAGGAACAAAATGCATCATTTACAGATGATACTTGATATATACATACTACAGATGTTGGCTTTATTTCAATATTTTTGTTTATAAAAATATCATGTTTCTTTAATTCTAATTCATTTTGATGGGCAAAAAACAACAATTGTTTAATTCTAGATGATTATGATGGGTAAATAAAGAGGCTATTTTTTTTCCTCCTTTTTCTTTTAAAAAAAAAAAAACCTGCTTCCAACAATCAGTGAAGAAGCAAGACCGCAATGTAAAAACATTATTAACCTTGACAATGACAATGACCTCTGGTGATGCAGCTCAACAATTAAATCCCTGTGGGAACTCATAAGTGGCAAAAGTACATTGAATAAAATCACCATCAGCCTGGGGCAGGTCCACTTGGAGGCTCTGAAACTGGAAGCAAGTCAAAAGCTATTGTATGCCTGGTGTACTGTGCTGACAAGGAGAAGCATGTAATACCAGACATGAGGAGTGCAGACGTGAAGGTCAGAGGGTTTTTTTCTTCCTAAATGCTGCTCATGCATCCATGTCCCACCATCCCTGGATGGGAAAAGAGAAGTGCGATGTGCGATAATCTTGATGAGAGAAACTGAAAGATCTCAAGTCCTAGAATCAAGTCCCAAAGAACAGCATTTTTCCCCCTCCTTCATCACACTTTTACGGGGTGGTCTGTATGCTACTGGCTCCATATGCCTGTAACACCTCTTCCTCCGATGTAACTTGTTATCATTGTTTTCATGATGGAAAATAACTGTTTTCCTCAGGGAAACAGTAATAACAAACATTAAACAAGTGACTTCCCTTTCTATCCTTGTTTTTTTTTTTTTTTTTTTAAATCTTTTTAAGGGACAATTGTTCCTTGGGGATTCTTCCCGAAGTTCATTAATAACGTTTTTTCTGAATTAATGTGGAAAACCATTATCATCCTTCAAGACAACAGTGATAATACCTGTTTTCCCTAGAATTCATTTATCATTTCTCCTTCCATGAAGGATAATAAACTATTTTCCTTTGAACACGAAATTTCTCTATTATCAACTTTTTTTTTTTTTTTTTTTTTTTAAAGGATACTATTTTTTTCAGTAAAAACAGTTTTAAGGCCCATGAAGCTTGTGTGCTTCTACAGGTCTGTGTGCTGGCCCAGTGTACACAGCAACTTGGGACTGTATCCTGCACCGTTCTGGTCACAATCGATTTCCCCATGTCACACCCACGTTGCTCTTCATGGGGACAGTGTACTCCCACAAGACAACTCAAACCTCTTCTGTTCTCCCCCTTTTTTTTCTACCTTTGTCACTGCTTACCAAAGCCTTTTTTTTCCCAGTTAATTAACAGATTTTACCAAGGCGAGCTTCTTTGTTGCCCATGGTTCTCTGGTGTGCGTTAAGTGCATGCTGCTGGCAGGCAAGACCTTGGTCTCTTGTCTTAGCAGAAAGACAAGCCCCAGATTTCCTTCCACTCCATGATCAGTGTCTAGGAAGGTGGGGTATGAGTGCTGGGTACTGCCAGCAGGATGGGGAGGAGACAGGAGGATGGGGATGGGGATGGGGGGGGGGGGGGGGGGGGTGAGAAGCCTAAGTATGGGGAGGGGAAAGGGTGGTGAGGTGAGTGAGGGGAAAAAAAGGTGGCCTTGGTGTGTGCGATTTGAGCCAAGGTCTCATGGTTTCAAAGTGGGCCCTCTCTGCTCTTGGCCATTATTCCTGTGCTGTTTCATCAACCTTATGAAAGCACCCCCATGACAAAAACCTTTATCGATGACATTTTCCCACTGATCTTTGTCAGCAGAACAATTTTTTATTCCCCAGTAGTAACTGTTAATAGAAACATCTTAATTTCTTTCCACACTATCAAATGCTTTTACATACCCTCCCCCCAAAAAAAAAAAAAAAACAAAACAACAACAACAACAATAAAAAAACAATAAACACACTGTTACAAATCTCTGAATCTGTGTATATGTGTGAGTGTGTGTGTGTGTGTGTATGAGTCATGAATATATGTGTGTGTGTGTGTGTGTGTGTGTGTGTGTGTGTGTGGTGTGTGTGTGTGTGTGTGTGCGTGTGTGTGTGTGTGTGTGTGTGTGTGCGCGTGCGCGGGCAGGTGCATGCGTGCGTGCGTGTGTGTGTGCGTGTGCGTGTGTGTGCGCACGTGTATGCCATTCATTCTCATGCACACACTCAAGGGTTTTGTGCTATTTCACCTTTATATATGTATATATGTATTTCAATGTTATTACACATACAAGTAGTCTGCATGTTTGCACATACGAATGTGTGCCTGCAGCCAGCCACCAGCAAATACACTGGTGGTACTGCAGACCAAAAGGACCACATCCATGTTAAAATGTTTTTAAATGGTCAAAGATAGACCTCTGTCAGTTATGAAAAGTGGTTTTGACATAACAAACCATGCTTAAAACTAGTGCATACAAGCTCGCTTGTTAATGGCACATCATTGTCAATGTCAGAAATATGATCTGCTAACAGACACAAGTGTGAGCACGTGAGTACGCATTCACACCGAGTGCACACACAAACACCCACACATGCATGTACCGGAATAACAACATCATTAGATGTAAGGTGCCGGAGCATAACCATTAGCAATGATCCAGGATTGATTGGTGAAGTGCAGGAACTGAAACGATCCATCTTGCTCCTTCTCTCTCTCACGTGTAACTTCTCACACCCTTTCTTTTCTTGCAATGCTCCAGCCCCTAATGTAGCTTCACGTGTTACAGGATTTTAAAAAGAGAGAGAGAGAGAGAGAGAGAGAGAGAGAGAGAGAGAGAGAGAGCAAGAGAAGAGAGAGAGAGGAAGAGGGGGGGGAAAACAGGCCGACAGCACGAATGAGAACACAACAATAAAGGCAATAAAAACAGGAAGGTGGTAACCTGATCCGTTCATAAAAAATACATGATGTGTCTTTCCTTAGGGAACGCCATGATAAAGTGCCATAATAAACTTCAACATGATGGTGAGCACGGAGGGAAAGATGGGACTTTCAGCCAGAAAATAAAAGTACTTTTTCTGGGAAGAAGTGGTGTTCTGGAAGAAGATTTGATTTGTTTTGTTTTGTTTTGTTTTTTTTTTTTCATTCTAAATTAACTGTTTCTTTCTTTTGATTTTCGCCTTTTTTCCAATTCAGACAGAGCTCTGTTTACTGCAGCAAACAACACATCTGAGCTGTGAAAGAAAAGTGCATGTGAATCTTGCCGAGTGAGTCCCATTGACAGCACAACCAAAACTCTGGTAACATTCTCACATTCTTGATCTCAATGTGCATGGGACAGCTACACATGCACGTGTCTTTGGCTGAACACCAGGATGGCTAGAGTGAAAATCAAAACATTCGAAATATATCCCATTTCCTCGGGTCCAATCTTCACCACCACCAAGATCAGAACAGGAAAATGATGGACTGCTTTACACAGACCTATCCCCAATTCACACTTTGGTTCATTTCCAAAGGTTCTCTATATTTTAAGAATGAGATAAACCACCCCGAGTACACTGCAGCCAAAAGGTTCAAACATCTGCCTGCTGAGCGCACAGTCTCCCATTCAAGTATCTGCCTGATGAGCGCATGGTCTCCCGTTAGATTTTCACTACTTGAAAATCCTCTCTGTCCACCCAGCAGACATGCTGTGCCCAGACATAATGAATCTGAAAGAAGTCACTGCCTCTACGGCCATAAACCTGTTGGACTTCAATCTAACAACAATCTTTCATTTTGATCATAGACTCTCTCTTTCTCTCTCCCCCAAAAAGTAGTGTGTGAGAAGGTGCCAATCAAGGCTTGTTCTAAAGGA
Organism: Conus betulinus; assembly: GCA_016801955.1. Taxonomy (NCBI): domain Eukaryota; kingdom Metazoa; phylum Mollusca; class Gastropoda; order Neogastropoda; family Conidae; genus Conus; species Conus betulinus. Next base: position 236,428 of record JADBJO010001057.1, on the reverse strand, counting down.
CAACTCCGACAGCCGATTGGCTCCGCTTTCGGCAGAAAAATCTGGGTGACCTGGGTTCTCTTCTCCTGTTTGGTATACAGTTTAAAACTGCATCTTTATAACAGCTTTAGAGGAAGGGGGGAGAGGGGGGTGGGTATACTATTCAAACTTTTCTCTGTTTACTTTCCTTGATGACAGAATGCATGCAATTCAAATCAAGAATGCACAAAATATAAAATGCTTTTAAACTGCTGACAACCTGTGCTGTCCTCTCACAATCAGGATTACTTAACCCTTTCACTCCAGTCCTTTCACTCCATCATTCTGGCACTGGATACCAAATCCTAAGCACTAGTAGCAAACATGTGTGAAAGGCAACAAACAGAACACAACTGGAACCAGAAAGCATTATGACAAGAACTTAACATGCTGTTAGCAGCCTTCATATCCACTGTCAAGGTAGAATTCATTTCCATTCTCTTTAAACGTTCCACATCATTTGGCCTGCTCAAACAATGCTATACAGTGACAACAGAACCTCTCGATGTTTTCTTTTTGCCCCCACTGGTTCCTCATCACAGCTGGGTACACTACAGACAGACTGAAAGCACAGAATTGAGGTTCATCCCTCTACTGGATGTGTGTCTGACACTGCATGACAATGTAATGTAAATTGTTACACACAAATGTTGTGACAATGCTTTTGTGACTGTACTTTTTGTCTGACTCATGCCAGCATAGTACAAAAGGGACAATAAAGTGTAGGATCTGGCTGACCTGAATGTGCAGTGCAGTGCACAGCAGTAACACCTCTTAGGGGGCATGGAAGATGGGGATCCCCCCCCCCCCCCCCCCCCCTCATCAGTTGAAAAAAAAAAATTCATAAAAATCTCCAAATGTTAATCAAATAAAAATCCTAAATGGGAGGAAGCTTATGCGAGTTTAATCTAGACAAATGTAGGAAACAGTTCTACTCATATACACGTGCGCGCGCGCGCGTGCACACACACACACACACACACACACACACACACACACACACACATGTGTAGGAAACAGTTCTACTCACACACACACACACACACACACACACACACACACACACACACACACACACAGAGTTCTTTTCTTTTCCCTACTTGTAGTTGTATCAAAGTACTTTCTTTCATTGAATGATGATCTGCAATTCACCACAATCTCATTAACGATCAAATACAATGAATAAACGAAAATGGTGAAGAGACATTCTACACACACATACCGACACAAATAAATCTATTCATCCATCCATTCAAAACACATTCCTGTTGAACAGGCCTTACAAAAAAAAAAAGAAAAAAAAAAAAGGAAGTTTTAGCAACAAGGTTTCACTGACTGAATTCCATGGAGGGCAGTACTTGATATAATTTATTCTCCTTCAAATGACTGTACACTCATACTAGTTAATCCCTCACAGTTCACTGCAAGTACAGTCCAACTTTTCATGAGTGGTAGGTATGACACATGCTCTTCAAAACTTTCTTCTCAAGAGAACATGCACTCATGGAGAATTGTACAAAGAAAACTTTCATTAAAAGTGTTTCAACAAACAAAAAAACCTGCTTTCAAGGACTTGTTTTCTGTAAATTTTTTCTTCTTTATTTTGTTCTGTCTTTTACTGTATGATTTAACTCCCAATTCAGATCCAATCTTTACAGCTGACAGGAAAACCTAGAAGTACTCTCTAAAAAGCGCTACTGTAATGTATGAAATTTTAAATCCTGTTTGTTATGTAATACTAAAGAACCAAACTTTTCAAACATTGGGGTCTTCTACAATCCATCCATACAGAAACAGAAGGACAAAGCAGAAGAGATGGCACAGATTAATAGAGCTGCGCGCTTGGATCATTAGAACTGTAATTTCTCACTTCAAATTCTGTCAACTGAGACCCAGTTTTCCACAAAGTCTTACAGATTTAAGGTTTGTGTTGACTGCTTATTTCAGGCTGTTCACCAAGACTTGGTAATACTAATAAGGAGATACTAGGATGGGGTGAGAAATATCTTAATCTGCTGTGCCTATCACTATTCACACCTGTGAGAGCTGACCTGTCCCCCAACTTCTTCCCTTCCCCTTCTGTAATACCGATAAATCATTGCAGAAGAAGAACATTTCGACATTAATCCACAAGCCAGTCCCTGTAACCACCAGCCAGTCTTGTTTGCACAGGTTTGAAAATACTAATGCAATCTTGATTGGCACTTATACTGGCAATAGTTTCGGCTGTATCTCGCTCTCTTCCATTCTCCCACTCTCTTCTGCCTGCCTGTCTTAATCTAATGCAAGTATGCACGCACGCATGCATGCACGTGCACACACACACACATACAAACACTACACAGATTCTGAACAGTGCATGTTCTCTCTCTCTCTTGCCTTTCTTGTGTACCAGTAAGGTAATGTTGCTTAAAGTTATACTATAAACCTAGTCAACCTCTAAAGGCTGATCAGGGCTGTCACCACCTTAAAATCAACTCACAAGCTGTTAAAAAGAATTCATTCACACAACCAGGAACTCATCAACACAACCCTTTAAGATACTTTCTTCTGTACACATACACATACAGAGTACACAGACTTTGGAGCAGTCCATGTTTCAGACATGGTAACTCCCTTCCATGCAACAGTTTGAATGGCTAATCTTAAAGTATGGTTTAAAAAGAAAAAAGGAGACACAAGTGGAATTGAATGGCATATTAGTTAAGGAGTTCCAGCTTGCATAGTTCATCAAGGCTCCGCCTTGGAAAGGACTGAAACCATTGACAAGAGAGAGAGACAGGAGGGGAGAGACAGACAGGCAAACGGACAGAGGCAGACAGACAGGACAGAAAATGACAGAAAAAGACAGACAGACAAAGAGACAGACACCAGCAGACAGATAGAGATCTAGAGTCCCACACAATCAGCAAATTATCATCATCATATCTATAGCTTTCTTTATTGCCTCTCTATGTTCTTCCTTTCTTGTTAACAATAACAGTCACTTCTCCTCCCCATCCCCTACCCCTCCCTTTCCTCTTTCCTTTTCTTTTGTCTTTGACAAGAATGTATCTTAACAAATAAAATCTGACATTCAAGAACCAGCAAAGGATTTGCAGTGCCCAGAGTCAGGGCATCTCAGCCACATTTGATGCCAGCACTCCAAGCCACTATTTTCATGGGTCCTGTTTGATGCCATGTTATGGCTTTGGATTTGTCAATCAACACCCCTTCCACTGCAATCCTGGCTACTGTTGTCTTCATCCTGTTCTCACCCCAGCCCATGGCTGACTCACAACTGCGACCCTCAGCTATAATGAGATGAGTTTCATGTATCACAAGAGAAAAAGGGCTGCACTCTTTTACACATTGTGCAACATCTCTGTCACAACGGATTACTGTGTGTGAAATCTGGGGCAGCGCACTGCCATAACAAACTATTCTTCATTTGACATCTTTGTCTGTCAAGGTCAGCTTAGCCAGAACTGTCAATGAAATTGCCCTTTTTGCCATGGGTTCTTTCACGTGTGTGCAAAGGAGCATGTTGCATATTTCAAGAAAATGGAAACAGATATAAAAGAATAAAACGAGAGTAATTTTTAGAAAACCAAGCCTTTTGATGGAGACTTAATTTGGATAGGGAAAGTCTGACCTACAGGGGTGTTGTACAGTACAAAATGCAAATGTGTATTACATCATATTATATATTACGCTATTCTACATTTCATTTCATCCTATCATCTTTAATAATGACTTTATTATATCATATCATATTCTGTTCTATCACATTATATTACACAATGCTAATATTATATTATATAATACTATCATAACATAAAATCATATTATATCAAACTCTACCTATATCATTTCTTCAAACTATCTTGAGTCTGTCAGGTCTCTCTAGATGTCCTCAAAGAATCCGACTCTCACAGACAGTTTTCCTAGGGTGTTTTCATTGAAACAAAATTCTTACAGATTTTATTTCAATAATAATGAGCGGTTCACTGACCATACTGCCACATTCTGCGTAAATAGAAAAAACAAAAAAAACAACTAAACATATATGTGATGCTGCTTGTGAAATTCATGGACAAGCGCACAGCTGTACCAAGGAAAAAAAATTACTGGTAAAACGTGAAGGTTCAATTTGGATTGCCTTTTTTAGCTTCCAAGATATGTGCATCTAAACTCTATAATAATGATGATGACAGTTAATCTATATGATACTGATGATGACAGTTTATCTATACTGAATTAAACTTAGTTTAAACAAAATCTGGGGCTGGCAACTTGTTCATGGTTTACACATGCAGCACAATATACATCTATCGATTATCATAATATTTCAAATTTGTCATATTCTCAATCTTGCAGTCATTTCTGTTCAATCAACAACCAGCACATCAGCTCCTATTACGCAAAATCCATGATCCAGAGCCACTTCATTTTCTGGCTGTAGCTCTAAACAGAAAGTTCTATACTCTGAGTCATTTCATGAGGTTAGGTCACTCTTCAGCAGCAGTTCTGTCCCTACCCTTTCCATCAGCCAAGAGAATCAATAACAATTTAAAACTCCCACTGTCCTTTTCATTACCACCACAGTGTAGATGGGCCAGCAACCCTCTGATACAGAAAGCCCCATTAGAACCACAAAATAGTCATTGAAGAAATGTGAACACTGAAAGGCAACGATTTTCACCAGCATGCTGGAGTCAGGAATGGACAGAATATATTATATAGGAAACTCATGCCAGCCTAGTGATAAATGATGGAAAAGTCGATGTGATGTAACCAGCACCAGGGCTTTCCCCTGGAAAGGGCATGGCTACAGGTTCCCTGGAAAGGGCATAGCAGCAGGTGACACTCTGAATAACACCAATGATTAGCTTTGACCTTTGACCTTGCAGACAGGTCATGTTCTCACTGCAGCCTATCACTGTGCCTGCATTATTGAGGATGAAATGTATTGAAAGATGCAAGTTTACTGACCAATAAGCTTTTCTACCACAGATTTTCTCATCACAGACACAACAACAGGAGTGGGAGGGGGAGGGGCTAGGCATGCTGAAATCATGGGAAACACTTAATATGTGATGTACAGGAATAAAAATTTTGTCGAGGCACTAAATTTTCAAGATCACCCTACGCAAAACACCTTTCAGCTGATGGTAATCAAATTCTTATCACACTCACTTATGAAACCTTGCGCCACTCTGCCATCTTGTGACCATGAAATAAAACAAATCAAGCCCTCATAACTGTAAGAGTAGAAAATCACTACACTGCTGATGCCAGATGAAGCCTGAACACATGTATGCTAGCATCTTCTTGTGCTTCTAGTTTAATAATGCACTGTATGACTTCATTGTCAAACCAGTATTCTCTCTCTCTCTCTCTCTCTTTTTTTTTCCCCCATTCTTCATTTTTCGAAGCTAGCAGAAAAAAAAAACACACAGAACAATGACAAGAACGGCGTAACATCCCTTATATTATATGGCCCTCGGTGATCAACTGGCTAATGTTACTTATTTATAAGCAACATCACATCTCTCTCTCATTGATGAGATGCCCCAAGGCAATCAGTTACACCAACAATTCAATGCTATAGTATTCTTCATTTATAATGCCAGGGTACAAGGTGTGAGTGAACAGCAAACTGACAAAGCCACACACATGTTTAATTACAGATAGACAGACAGACAGACAGACAGACACACACACACACACACACACACACACACACACTCACACACACACACACACACACACACACTGTGCAGAGAACATCTTAGCGTGTAGAGAGCAAAACTGACAAAGTGCTGTGTAAAAAACTGACAATCACTACAGAATTCTTCACTAAGGTGAAGGCAGCCAGAAATGTTGCATCAATACATGTCCAAGTCAGCTGTAGAGAGTGAAACTGATCAAGCCCTTCAAGAGAAACAAACTGATTCTGCAGTACTATTTGTGAATGCAACCAGGGAATAACTTCTGAGTGTGCTGGGATTTGCTCCCATTCTCAGACACCATAAATTCTGTTACTCAGAATACTGTGCATTCTCTCCACAAACTGTCAAAAAAAGCAAGACTGTAAACACTCCTCAGATAAGTGAATTGAAGTGAATGTTTTTTTTGGGGCTGTTTGTACTGCCCCCCCCCCCCCCCCCCCCAAACCAATATGCTGATCATGAAGTCCTCCCTTCTTCATTTCAGATGATATTCATGTTCTGCTTTAAATTCTTTTTTAAGCTTTTTGTGATGGTGTGCATAAGAAAGTGTGGTTTTTTTTTTTGTTTTTGTTTTTTTTTTTTTAGTTGCAAGAAAGTGATTTAATCTTTTTCTAACATTGTTAAAGCACAAATCTCACTGATTTTTTTCCCTTTCCCTTTGCTGGGTGGACTAAGGGAAGTAACTAAATGCAGGAA
>JADBJO010001057.1:222500-225000 GCA_016801955.1 Conus betulinus | reverse complement strand
ACATGCTGTGTGAATTCTGTTTCTGAACAATCTTGAATCTTTTGTCTGAAAAGCTTTACTTTAGATCTTGCAATCTTCATAAAACTAAGATCAAAGAGAGCCTATTCAAAACCATTCTTAGGTGTGCTCTGTTACTACAAAGTACATTAAATGATTTTTTTATAACCCAAAATCATAACCTCAAATAACCTGAGGCACAAATAAAAATGTCTCATGCTGTCACATGACTGTGTATTCAGACTCACACTAGTCTAGTAGTCAGTCACACTCACAGACACTGAAATCATCTGGAACCCTTTCTTTGGACCACTGTGTGATCTGAACTATATACAAATATTTTTCATTTTCCTTTATTTCAATTCAGAGTCACAATTATTTTCACTTTTCATACTACAAAAATTAGAGTACTGTAACTGTCTTAAGTCAAGAATGAGCATTATTACACTCACACAATGAAAGAAAAGAAAAGAAAACATGACAATATACAACTCCAGTCTTGCCACTGTCATTAGTGTCAGTGCTCGACTAAAACCGATTGCTAAACCATGACCTGTAGATTTTTTTCCCTTTCCAATTCCTTCATTTCTAGGCTCTTCATCAAGTTTCTATCCATCAACAGATCATCTTTTCCTAGAGGATTAAAAATAAAAGCGTATATAACCAACTTCCGGACATTCATATTGCCACAGGCCACAATGAGAGTACACTGTCAGTAGTTTCCAAGTGTTTGTACAGAAAACAACTTGAACAGGACAAAAGTATATTGTTAAAGTGCAGCTCTGTGAAACTGTCTATGGGAAAAAGTGTATTTTGAGCATCTAGCTATCCACACACTTACAATATAATACCAAATTATACCAGTTCAAAGCTGGTTAGCAAGATTCCAACAAAAATATTAAAACTGTAAAGCGAGTGAGTTTAGACATAGACATTCACTCAAAACTGACGTTTCTGCATGAATTTGAAAACGAGGTTCCGATGACATCACACCAAAAGAAGCAGACGATTTCATTGCGATGAACATTTTACAGACGCTAAAGTGATCTACAATAAACACACAACAGCCAAAGGAATGAAAATCAAGCAGGCAAAAATTTTTGCGTTTGCAAATTGCTGAGATGCGCTCATTTTCACCAATTTTTTTCGTAATGTATACAAAATGGCGCCCCCCATTGTTATTTGGATATCTAGTTTTCTTGCACAAGTTACAACCATGTCATGCGTCTACATGTATCCTATACACACTGGACTACAAAAGTGAAACTCACCTGAGGGGTAGTTGCTGACATCTGTTTCTGAAGATTATTTCTATCTTTTTCCACTTCTTGGAGTTTCAGCTGGTTTGATGCCAGAGCTTCTTGTGTCTCACGAAGACTTTCCATCAACTTGTCTCGTTCATCAAGCATGTTCACCATCAACTGCTCGAAGTTGGACTCGTCTCCTGAGCCCTGTGACTCTCTGTCGTTGGAGCCATCCTCCGAAATCGTCGGCATAACATCGCACATCATCTTGATGGAATTTTAGCTTTCACTTATCATAAAAAATAATAATAATTAACTGAACTTTTTCGTCTGACTCAACTTCTTCAGACCAGGGGCTATCACCAGCACTCTGTCCAAACCTTCCGCACTGCGCGTCAAATAACGGTCAATTTAAGACTTCGATTTCATTCACAACACTGTCTCTTTCTTCCGTTTCATCTGGTACATGATACGTCCCAAATTAAAATGATAAGCTTTAACCTGAACCGGCCTTTTGGCCGACCATTTCTGACTGGAGCCATTTTCCATACATGTTGAAAAGTGTGTCATACCCACAATGCTTTTTTGTGTGTGGAGGCAGGGATAGTAACTCTCGTGGGGGAGAGTTGGCAAAAATCAAGATGGACCGAAAGCCGGCTGCAACCCTTTCAATATTTCTCTATAAATTTCCTTGTGTCAAGTGAAGTACTATGACACGGCGAAAAATAATTATTTTACGGTTGTTTGACGCGCTTTGTGTGGTGGAGGTGGGACAAAATGGCAGGAAAGGGGGGAAAACGGCATCCAGACTACATGCACAATGGTTAGTAAACGTCTGTTTGGGGGGGCAAAAAAAGTGAACATTGCACACGTGCGAGTTAGACATGATGTGTTTGAGCAGTCTTGAGCTATATCCACTTTTACGGACGTTAGGGAATGACGCAAAAAAGCTTTCTGAAATGTTTGTAGAGCATGTTACCTTCATTACATTATCTTTTAATCAGGATGATATACTAGGGAGTTGGGTCAATCGCGTCTTGCACAGGACGATGTCTATTTTTAGGTCTTGGGTTGCGTGTGTTTCTATTTTCATATATTCAATTCTCGCAAAGAGGACAAAATGGCAGGACTCTGATGTTGCTGCGAAGGTATGCAATCCGTTATTAGAGGAGCACTATCAATTTGAGGCTAATAAGTCGATTCGATAAACTGCATCAGTCAAGCAGTGGATCGTCTGCTCAAAGTCAAATCAGCGGGTC
>JADBJO010001057.1:190000-217500 GCA_016801955.1 Conus betulinus | reverse complement strand
GTTCTTTCTTTGCCATGTCAAAGAAGTACAAGGTGTTCTTAAAATAGGCTTCTAAACCAAGATACTATGATGAAGAAAAGCTCATTTACAGAAACAGACAAATGCCTCAGAAATCAAGACAGCTGTTGACAGTTTGAACAGTGCGAAAATACATTTGTGTGTGCACATGAAGGTAAAATTGATTTTAAAAAAAATAGTTTGAAACTCCCTGGACTCTTGACAGGAGAGTCACTGAATGTCCATCATCTGTTAGTAATAAAAAGCTTTATCAAACTCCTTACTCTGTAGTGCTGTGCAGGTCCTCATGTGTGTGTGTGTGTGTGTGTGTGTGTGTGTGTGTGTGTGTGTGTGTGTGTGCATGTGTGTGCCTGCATGTGTGTGTGTTTGTGTGTGTATGTGTGTGTGAGACGAATGCTTCAAGCCCATCCTTAATACTCTTTTTTAATACATTTACCTGTAGCATTTGTAACATTAGGTTAGATACATCCGTTCAATTGCCATTACACTTAAACCTGTGTCAGAGTAAGTTTCAGTGATTGGTAACCGTTTGTTTTGTTTTTTATGAATTGATTTTCTATGTTTGGCTTCATGTGAGGCTTGTTTATGTGAATATGAATATATGTACCTGTGCTTGTGTGTGTTTGTAGGTGTATGTGTGTTGACAGAAGCACACACATTTATGTAAGAGGGAATGCTGGTTCACATGTATATGCAGCTGAGCACAATTTGCCCTAAACCATATGCAAACTCAACTCAAACATATTCCAGATGAATTGGTCTGTACTGCAGTTTTAAACCACCCCACAGTTGACCGACCTGAACAATGCGTCTCTGTTGCTTCAGTTTTGATTCAAAAAGCATACATAACTGAACAATGTACATATTTTTGTCAAACCAGTTGAGGAGCCTCCTACCAGCGTCAGTCGGCGGCGGCGTGGTAGACGGTGCCACTCAACAGGCCAGGAGGAGAAAAGAGGAATTGTCTACCCCGTAGATCTATGGTACATGCTGGCCAATTACATCCATCCTGAAGTGGTGCACAAGTTTGCTGTCCTCTGTAAAGATGCCTATGAGACCACCAGGAAGGCACTGTTCTGGAGAAACTTATACAAGAGGTGATGGCGACACCAAGTGTCATTGCTTTTCTACATGTGAGAGTGACTAGAACTGGCGTGTTGATTGATTATGTAGGCTGTAAACCTTTGCATTTGTGTCTGTGGTGTGTGTGTGTGTGTGTGTGTGTGTATGTGTGTGTGTGTGTATGAGAGAGAGACAGAGAGAGGGAACAAAATTTTTCAGCAAGCTTGTTTTTGTGTCTTGGTTTTAAACAAATGTTGACTGAATCGCTATATGCCCAACCCTGTAAAGTATAACACAGACTGGACAATCCCCTGATACCAGTGGTTTCATTCGTCTCATCAATGGCAAACGTTTAGTACAGGTATTTGAGGCTGGGAGTGGGAGTGTACAAATAAAACAAAAGCCTGCACTAGACGTGTGACACCGGTGCATTAAGGACTACATATCACAAGTCCTCCCTTTGGAACAAAAAATTATGGGTATTCAAATGTGGTATGGTGATGGGGTAAGGAATAAAGCAACAAGCCTTATCTTAAGAAACCTGCTCTAAGCACAGTGGATGTGGTATTGTGTGGGTTAAGAGAGGTGATTTTGCCAGGTGAATATATATACATTGAAATATATACAAGTGTATATTATATGTATGCAGAAGACTAGTATGTATGTTGGAAGTATCCCATCATTGAGTCAGTATTCAGAGGTTGAATTAAAGAAATACAAACATACTGTACATGTATAGCACTAGAAAATTGTGGCGACATCCTGATATGGCCCTTTACGGTTGGCTGGGCTATAAGCAACATTATCTCACCTACCCCGCCAAAAAATGGAATAAGCTGCCTAAACAATTGAGTGAGAACTACTTTGTAATGAAATCATGCCTACTGATATATATATGAATGTGAGAGAGTTAGTCCTTGAAAGAAGACTAAGGAACTTTCTGGAATGCTAAATTAACGAAAACAGCCAGCAGTTCATGTGTGGCAATCAGTTGGCAAACCTTAGATAACTGTCTTTTAGAAGAGAACTTCTTTCCATCTGTATCATGTGAAATATTTGAAATATGCAAAATTTTGTGTAAATTTGGCATTTGTACAATTGTATGACATTCTGGTGATTTCCTAATCAATGGAAAGAAAAAAGAAAGATGAACAGAAATCACGTTTGAAGGTGTGCGAGTGTCGAAAGCAGAGGGTTCTTAAACTTAAGGTCTGCCAAACATGCTTTGATCCTCTGCTGTCTCTGTCCTGAAAATGTGATAATTATGATAAACTCAAAACCCCTGTCATTATTTCAAATGTTTAACCAGCTTTTTTTTTTACGTATCAGTTAATTACGTTGGCACCCATATACGTAGACCAGGGTATTGAGATATGGATGTCTGAGAATGCTGTTCTTGGTGTGCCATCGATCCAGGTATTACAACAAGGATGAAAGAGCTCCCTCAGGACTTGAAGACCCATGCCATGGAGAGGAACCACGGTCTACGTGCTCGCTGTATACGAGCCTTGTACCTCCTGCATCCCTGTCTGATTCAGCGTGTTCAGCCCAAAGGTAAGGTGACCTGGATCTGTGTCATTCAGGGCTTTGAAGTAACAAATAGGTCATACAGTTTTGTATTAAAAAGGGATTTGAATAGCAGGGAGTGACCTACATACTTGGTTAGCTCAGAGCTTTAAACTGACAGGTGTGTCTTGTGCTTTTTTTTGTTCAGGGCTTCGAGTTGACAGGTATGTCCTACAGTTGTGTTTTGTTCAGGGCTTTGAATTGACCGGTATGTGGTAGAACTTTGTTTAGTTCAGATCTTTAAGTGACTGGTCTGTAGTGTGTCCTTCATCCTTGTTTAGTTCAGGGCTTTGAATTGACAGGTAATGTCATCTATTTTTGTTTTAAATTTATAGATATGTCTTGGTTCTCTGTTTAGTTAAGAGCTTTAAAATAATGGATGTGTCCTAGATTTCTCATTAATTCAGGGTTTAGAATAAACCGGTGCATCTTATTAAGCTTACTCTGAATGTGAGGATCAAGAGACATCTTACTGTCTAAAGTCATACCCAGATTTTTTCCCTTCCAAAACAGCATTTATTTGGCAATTACCATTAGTCAAATTCATTACATATATATTCATTCTTGGTTGATCTTACCAGCATGGAAAAACACTACACTTTGATGCATTAAAAAATACATGTTTTAGACCAATCTTGTGACTTACTAAAGTCATTCTATACAAGTGTTCTTTTTGCTGCCATATTGCTATTTTTGTATCATCAGCAAATATTGTACACTTGCTGAATAATGAGTCTGGCAGATCATTTCTGAATATTGTAAACAGACCAGGTGGGAACACTAAGGCAGGAAAACTCTCTTCTTGTGTGTTTGTGATGTGTATTTGTGTCTGTGTGTGTATTTTGGATTACCCATGCATTATGATCTCATGCCAGCTGTTGCTTTTAATGTTTTCCTAGTATGCTGTGTATGTTTGCTGGCATGGCTGCTGTTCTCATCTGCTGCGCTGGCATGTAAAGCCAGCGTCCAAAACAAATTTCCCCAGTTATCCTTCTGCTGATTAATGGATTCTTTTGTGTTTTGCACATAGTTTTAGGTCTCAGCTGATGGAAAGAATAGGTTTTTTTTTTTTTAAAAGAATGAAAGGCACTTGTGACCAAAGGGTATAGAGAAAGTGATATTGGACATTTTTATGACAAGCGGTCAAAACTACAGTTTTGTTCATGTTATGACAGATTTTTGTTTATATTAGTTAAAAGGTATTTGATAGCGTACTGGGTGCAAAGTCAGTGTTTTACCAATATTGTCAATGTATAATGATAGGTTATTACACTTGTATTCAAAGCTGTAAAATATAGGGGGGGGGGGGGGGGGGGGGGGGAGATATCACAAGTCAACAAGGGAGGGAATTTGTTATGCACGGCCATTGGGAAAGAATTCTAAAGATTCATCTTTGTGCATCCAAGTCATTTCATTTAGGTTTCAGACATGTATCCAATATTGCCATGTTTACCTTTTTTGATTGTCTAATGCGTTGCTTGGCTCACACTCTACACTTTTAGTAGGCCTTGCATGGCTATGCGCTGAATGTTTGGCAGTCTGTGTTTGACTGTGTCAGGAATTAAACAGCATCTGTTTTGATTTACCCTGGGTGAGAAAACCTTGAAAATGATTTTCGGGCTCATGCACAACATTTTCAGTCTGTGGCAGTTACGCATATTGCAAAATGTTTAAGTCAACTCAATTGACAGCTATTTTTCTCTTTTTTTAAGGATTGACAGACACCTGAAGCATAATTCTAGAAGGTATTTGGGGCATTGTGATGGGCAAAGTGCGTATCAACTTGAACAAGACTCCTGTAAAGACTTGGCCAGTGTGATAGTACACAGAACCAATCTGCACTAGAGGACATCCTGGCAGATCTAAAGCTGGAACCCTTGCCGTCATGCCAGCGTGTTGACCTTTGCCCTGGGATGCTGCAGGTCCCTTTGACACTGACCCTCACCGCTTGGTGGGCTACCGCTGTCTGCTGGTCTGGCACCAGCCCTCGCAGGGCAAGTGGCACTTCTGCTTCAAGCTGCAGCGGCCCAGCCTGCGCCAGCACTCCAACAACATGCGGCCCTCCTACCTGGAGGACGTCCGCAACGGCTACAACAACATCTTCTACAACCAGAGGAAGGCTGCTGCGTCCTTCAGGTAGGAGTCCAAGGATTATGGGCTGTTGAGTCAAGAGGAGGAGGTTGGAAGGGGAGAGGGGGTGTGGTTGGGGGGGGAGGGAGGGACTAGTTTTGCATAGTGGACAAAGCATAGAACAATAATCAATGAAATGGTGGAGCAAGGGGATGGGGGGTGGGGGGTGGGTGCAGAAATTGGAGGTTGAAGATTACATTGAAAATAGATGAATAAATCAATAAAACATAGGTTGAAGGGATTGCAGTAAGGGAAAAGGGAGGGGGGAGGATGGGTGATGGGGAGGAGGGGGATAATAGCAGATAGGAGACCCAACAGGAAAAGAAAAAAGGAACGAAAACTAGATGGTCATATGGGAGAGTGCAAAGTCTTCCTCCAAGATCATCAGGATCCAGGATCAGTCCTTTTATTCTGAATCCATATGGGTGCGTGTGGTTGTGCCTGAGACATGAATTCACGCAAGTTGATGCAGATTCAGGCAGACCACTGCTTGAAGAAAATGTCCTTTGAGATTAAATCATGCTTTGATACAGTCATTTTGTATTGACATGTGCCGGCCAGTCATTCAGTATTCAGGCAAGACTTTCAGACCACATTTAGGTGCATATTAAAAATCCTCACGAGAGATTTACACCTAAATGTTATGGGTGTGTGCTTGGGCCACATCCCATCTTTTCACCAACTTTTATTAAGATTGGTTCTGTAGTTTGGGCATGATCTTATTTCATTAGTGATTTTGTACCTGCTGAAAGTATTCACTTTTTTTTCTACTAACAGGATTCTGCGGAAGTGACTGCATGAAGCACCAAAAATGTGCATAAAGGCTTACTTTTTTTTTTTTTTTTTCATTTTTGGTCCTTGAATTTCATATCAAAAGTCCTCATAAAAAAATCACTGGATTTTTTTGTTCAGAAATTTTGTAGGAGCCCTGTCATTGTGGACTTGATGACGGCTTCTTGAATCACTACATCACTGATAAAGATCTAAAAACAACTGGAAACTGTATCTTTCTTGATGGAAAACTTTGGAATATCACTTGGTGTGATAGGTAGGTCTGTATTTACCTAAACAAAAGCATCACTGCTGAAATTGTGTCTGTGTTGCATAGCTGTCCAGCTTCTGCTGTTCTGTGTACATCAGTACCTCTCTCCCCCAGGCTTGATGGATAAGCCCGCGTGCGTCATCCTCTCCGAGTGGAATATCTTGCTCTGATGACTGACAGGTTGTAGGGAAAACATCGTGTGCCAGTTTCTTCTTACAGCTACACAGAACCAACATGTAGTAACATGGAATACAAAAATTCCAACTCTGGCTCTGATTCAAGATCCACCTGTGGGTAAAGGAATGTATGGAAACTCATTCATGCACAGTGCTCTTTTGAGTAGAGTACATGGGAGACCAAGATAAAGAGGAGTAGAAAATACGAAGTCAGCCTTTTAGAAAACTTCTGATAGACAGGATCACTAGGTATAGGTAGCCTGGCAGCTGATTTTTTTAACATATTGTTTTGCTTTCTGTTATGGGTTCATTGTTAGATTGATTTAGTTGAATGTTTTGTCATATATCCTCATGAATTTAGATAGAAAAAAAAAACACATTGAAACAGAAACAAGAAGGAAAGAAAAACAGTGTACTGTCATGGCGAAGTGGTAGGGTCATGGTCTCCCATTTCAGAGGTCATGGGATCGATTCCCGTCAGAGCCATTTATTTGGAGGATTTTTCTGTCCCAACAGCTCATATCCACGGTCGGGTTTGCTGTGGGGCTCTGTGAGCAACACATTCGTATTCCAAACAGAGCCATTTTAATTATCCAAAATGGTCATGTGGCATACATCGTTCGACTTTTTGTTCCATTCGCTAGGTTATCACCCACAAGCCACAGCTGAACTGTCGGTTTTTGAAAAGCTGAAATTTCTCCTTTTTTTTTTTTTTTTTCCCCATGCTTTTCCAACTTAGCTGAATCACGTGATCTTGTGGTCCAATCATAGACTGGATAGGCCTAGTCCGTTTGACAGCTCTTATTCGTTCTCAGTAGAGAACAGTTCTCAAGGGGAAGTGTTCATCGATTCAGAACTTTCTAAAATGTCGAGGAAATTTACGTTTTTAACTTCGATCGTGGTGGATAAGATGAAAGCCCTTTTGCGTGATGCACTGCTCAGAGTTGTAATGCGTACAGGAGAAAATCAGTGTGTCACAGTAAATTTTGGTACGTGTTTGTGACGCACTGGCCTGAATTCCACTGGCCTGAATTCCAGTGTGTCTGATGGGAAGTTTATGCGTCAGAGATGCACATTTGTGCATAAGAATTATCACTGTTATCCCTGATGCTGGCTTTTGAACTGTGTTTTAATGGCTTGTGGAATAACCCTTTTGAACTTTGTTTTATGGCGTGTGGAGAACCCTCCTTTGGTGGTTGTTTTCAGATAACCAGCACACATTTTGCCTCCACCTCACCACACGTCATGGGTCAGCTGCTGTCCGCCGTGCACATGACATTGAGCCACAATTTCCGACACCAGCGCCTCCGCCTGAGCTTTGACAGCACTCGCATGATGGAGACCTCTGCTTCAGCCGGCCACGCCTTTGAGTGTGTCCTTGACCCCGCTATCGCTGTCAGGATTTTTCACTGGTGGGACCCCAACTACCCGTTTCCAACCTGAGGGCCGTCAGGGGTAATGCTGTGTATAGAGGGACCGTGAGCGACTGAACAGTCCAACCTTTCCAACACGAACAAGGGCACATGTTACTGATTTTGTTGTTTTATTACACTGTACAACAGGAGAGAAAGATATTATTTATTTATTCACAAGAGCAATGTGGTGTCCAAGAATTGAATGTGTAGAAAAAGATGATTGCATTGGAAAGAAACTGTCAACCAACTGATCGATGAATTGAGTAGTTGCCATGAAACAAAGTGTCTGTGAAGAGTTCACCATTTACAGTAACAAGTGGTACAGCTCTCTTAAAGTGTGGTCATCGAATGCCGTTGAGACACTTGGCTAAATCTGCCAGTAAAAGGTCTTTTGAAGAGTCATTTTACTGTACATGATTTTCTAAAATGTCATTTGGCTGTATGTGTGACTGTGAAATTTGAGTCCTAATTCCACGTTCATCAGGAGAATAATGCAAACCTATCACACTTCTCTTCTTGAGAAGAAAATACCTGCACAGTTAACAGGAAAGATGAAATGACCATAGCAACTTTGTAACAATAAACAATAGTGTTTTGGCTGACTTAAGCCATTTAAATGAAACGGCTGCACTGTCTGCCCAATGTTTAACGGAGTAGTAGAATGATATGAAATGACAAAGAAAAAAAAGAGGAAAAAGAAAACTTTGGTACAAAAGACTAAGGGAATTGTTTGGATGGAACCCAAAGAATACACGAGTGGTGTTATGGAGGTGATAAAGCCGATCACTTTAGAAAGAAAAAAAAATAATCTGTGCTTTTAAAGGCTAGAATGACATTTAGGTTATAGCCAAGAAAGGTGAACAGCATCAAACAATATTAGAATTTGTGTGAAAGAAAATGTGCAACCAAGTATCTGATGTCGTTGAATGTGAATGGCATTGAAGGATGAATAAAACCTTCGACAAAATAAAAGTCAAATGGATTTTATCTGATGTCACCAGTAGCAATGCTGTGATTTGTCTGTATGGACCTTATGGACCTGGATTTTTTTTTGTTTTCATCTGACCTTCCTTCCACCTTCTGTCCAGTTTCCCTTCTTGTACATTGTTCCATCTGCTCATTTGCAATGCCTCCTTCTGCAATTGTTCAGTTTGCAGACAGTAGGTGCTGCAGACTTGACTGCACAAAATCTGGCAAGTCTGTCTCTTGCTCGTTCACTCTCTCTTTCCCCCCGTCCCCCTTTGCCTGTCTGCGTTTCTTCTCAGGCCAGTTTTCACTGGCTCACAGGTGCCATGGCTTACTGGCTGTCTCTCTTTCTATGTGTCGGTCAGTGTGTCTGTATCCAGCTCCTGGTCCTTGATTCTAAGATACGCAACAGTGACACCAGTGTTATTGAACATTATATCAATATGAACTGAAACTGATCTCGTGGACTTTCCCTCATTTACTGATTCACAGAGCGGAATAGCTGATGTTTACTTTGCAGTGTTGTTGTCAGGGCATGTGTTGATCAGTATTTTGTTCCCAGCCTCCATTTCGCAGCCTTTGGGTGGTGCCTTCCACCGTCAACTCTTGCTTTCTTTGTGGACTCCTTGCTTTGGTTGTTGCCCTTGTTTATTTCTGCTATGAGCCCTGCAACTTACTGTAAATACTCAAGAGTACAGTACAAAATCATGTGCAACGAAATTGTAGTTAAAAGAATTTTCTTTTCTTTTTTTTTTACTTTTTTTTTTTTTTTTTTTTGAGTGTGTAAGTTGTGCTTTCAGGTTGATGCAAAACAGGAGAGGGTTATACGGTAAAGCTTGTGGACACTCAGTACAGGAGAAAGAGGGATTTCTATGAACGTAGAGTGACAGCGACGTTGAAGAACCTGGATGAGAGGTGTAAGAAACGTGTAAGATAGGAACTGAACTGAGAATGTAAAACTTCAAAGCCTTGTCTAATGAAAAAAGAGTAGTAGTGTTAAAAAGTATCAGTGACAGTCAGGCAGGACAGAAATAGAATTTTCCTATAAAGGAAGGACCTGTTTATGCAGTTTTTGCTTGATTTTGCCAAAAAAATCTGTAGTTTTTACATTTTTTGCCCAAACTGGGCATCCCCCCCCCCCCCAAAAAAAAAAAAAAAAAAAAAAAATCTTTAAGAAAAATGTAAACAGGATAAGCAGTTAACACTGAAACCAGACTACCTATTCCCAGTTATTGATGTATTTGTTGACAGCGCATCGCCCTCAACCGCTTCCATACTGTCACATCTCCGTCCGTCCCCTTCCTCTCCTTATTTCCTCATTTTCACCCATTCCTTCATTCTTGTCCCAATGATTGTGCTTTTCAAACAGGGATATTAAAACTGTGCCAGAAATGCTTCAGTGCGCTTTTTCATATGAAAAGACCAAAAAAAAAAAAAAAAAAAGAAAAAATTTGCTTTGCATTAATGTTGACAGTTCCCAGATACGATGGAACAGCATTTGAATACTTCTTTTGGCTGCTGTTCATACGCTTCGTTTTGGCTAGCCAGCTTCGACAAACCCGGCAGCTCTGCGTTTTGTTGTTTCCAAGACACGCCAACCATCATGACACCTCAAACCTCTGTTGTAATACGCTTGCTTCCCCTGATCCCACCCACATCCCTGTGTAGTGTCTGGACGTCATGGGCCCAGCACCCTGGTCAGATTTCAGTTGGTCTGCTGGTTTTCTGCTTTTGTGGACCACTCCCCAGTCTTCGGTCTGAAAATGCGTACTTTTTTTTTTTTCTCTCTGAAAGCAGTTGATGACATGCCGGCGTTTTCGCTGTGATCTGGTGATCAGGTTGTGAAAATTGGGCACTGTCCACAGTGGACACAAGCTGTGTCTTCCGCTGTGTCTGTTGGTCCCCATGGTCTTTTTATGTATTCTTTTTTGTGGCATTCAAGTGACGTTGTTTTGTTATTCATTTGATATGATTTTTTTTTTTTTATCTGGGAGTAAAAAATCAAGGAAATTTCAAATTGCCGGGTGCTCTGAACAAAGCTGTGGTTTATATGCTGTAGCTACCATGTCGTTAGCAGGTTTTTTTTTTCAGGAAATATTTGTTTTACAGCGATTTGACTGGTTCAGGATGTGGCAATTTCTTCTGTGTGAGTTTGACAGCCCTGAAAAGGTTCTGCGTGCGTGGTGGACTGGGCAATAACACAAACTTTGATCCTTTATTTGATGTCCTCAACCAGTCTCCTATGCACTGTTGTGGGCGATGCAGGTCCTGTCTTCTGAATGCCTCAACGTCGGTCAAGCTTGTGGGCAGTCCTCTGTTACTAGCCTCCTCCAATATTGTGTTCATTATCAGTTGCCAGCAACACCTGTTTCTTTTGCATGTGCTTGCTTATACTTCTAGTCCATAGTCATTGGAGGTGATACAGAAACGTTTGATTTAGAATCACAAATGAAAGAAAGCGATGGCGCTGTCTAGAAATGTTTACATGACGTATCATGGCCTTCAACACTCCAGTGAAGAGGAGTGGACTACTGGATGGCTGAAATCTGTTGGTAGTCTAGGTGAATATCACTCAGCATTGGGTTGTGAGACAGGTGGAAGGACATAACCCTTTTTCCTCCTCTGGTTTGGTTTTTTAATGTCCTATTTGGATGCCCTCTTGGACTTTTCTTTCCATGAAGACCGATTCTGTGTCAAGAATTTCTATTGCAAGCAATCCATAGGTGCTTTCTTGCACATGTTCACGCACAACAGATTTTGAGTCAGTGACATGTTCTCTGTGTACGGTTTTCCGGTGTGTTTACCGACTTGCCAACAAACAGAGGTCCAGTTATCTGCTGGTCTCGGGTCAGGTTCCTTCCAGGTGAACCTGGAGATCCGAAACTTGTGTTCTGTCCAAGTCTGTAGTTCTCAGTGCACTATTCGTCACACTGTTGCATATTTTGTCGTTCCTCATACTTCACCTCTGTTGATCCCAGTGCCACCTGTCCTCTGTGCTTTGCCTTGTTCGACCCCAGTCTGCCTTTCACTTGCCTCGCCCATTTGTTGCTGCCTGGCTGTTAGCGACTTGTGCCCATAGCTGATTCTGAATGCTCTGGGGCCTGTATGCATGCCTAACTTTGAGGGAAAAAGACAGTGTAGAATGGACGCTGAGGGGGGGGGGGGGGATCTGGACTACTGCCCCTCGGTTCTATCACCACTTTTTCCTTTCCTGAAATAAGAAAAAATCTGGAAACACTCTGCATGTGAGCTTTCTGGAAAGGGCAGCGAAAAGAAAAGAAGGAAGAAAGAAAAAAAAAAAAAAATGTGATGTTGTGGTAGTGAAATATGTCAACAATCCCTCCACTGAATATTGTAGATGGGTTAGTTGAAGCACAGTGTCGCTCCTGTTCCACACCCAACATCTTACACCCCCAGCTCCTTCCATCACCTTCCTCTTTTGCATTCACACGCACACACACATACACACACAAATACACACACGCACGCACACACACACACACACACACACACACACACACACATACACACACATGCACACACATTCACACACACACACATACACACACACGCACACACACATACACACACAAACACACACACACACACACACACACACACACACACACACACACACACACACACACACCACACACACACACACACACACACACACACACACACATGCCCTTGCTCATGAAACTTTTGGCGCTGACACAACACATATCTGAAAAAAATAAACCAAACATTGACCATCTTCCCGTACAATCCAGGGAAGCACCTTGCTGAAGTATTTTTCCAACTCCCACTACACCCATCCTTCGCACAACAAATTTGTGACAAAAGTACATCCCTCTGGTTATGCTGATGCTAATTCATCTAAATACATCTAAAAACAATTTTGGACCCTGTCCTGCCGTCTGATGAATTAACTGTCGCTGACATGTCAGTTAACACTGGACCAAGTCTTGTCCCACTGTGCCTGTACATCAGCGTGTTTCCAGCAGCTTTCTTCCCTTGTTAGGGCTTCCCAAGCTATGCTGTTTGCATGCTTTTCCCCTGACTCTATGTTTGTGGCTAGATTTACTATCTTTGTTAACTTTTTTGTCTGCTTTCTGTTGTCGTCTCATGCTTGAAGCTGGTTAAAAAAAAAAAAAAAAAAAAAAAGAGTTGTTTCTGCCAACGTTAGTAACCTTGTTGGACATAGAATTGTCATGCCAGTTTTCAGGGAATTGTGTTGAATGTGTCATTTGGGGTGTGGTTCCTGGGATGTCATGAACATAATTCATTGCGTTTGCTATCAAGTGATATTCTGTTTCTTGGGATTGTTAGATATGTGGTTTTCATGCAGCATCAACATGCATGTGGTAACTTTATTTCTTAATAGTTTTTTTT
The DNA here is from genome assembly GCA_016801955.1 of Conus betulinus. Lineage (NCBI taxonomy): Eukaryota > Metazoa > Mollusca > Gastropoda > Neogastropoda > Conidae > Conus > Conus betulinus. The sequence continues at coordinate 204,730 of JADBJO010001057.1, read as the reverse complement.
TGTATGTATTATGCTTTTTTTTTTTTTTTGAAGTCACAAGTCGCTTGTGAATGTATTCCGTCACAGGCCAAATGAAAAGATCACTGACCAATAATTGGAAGGGCTTTTTTTTTTCCTTTTTTTTTTTTTGTGAACAAGGAGCATATATGATCAGCAGATCTCAGAATAAAAATACTTGTGATAATGGTAATGTATTTTGTGATCATGTTCATGTATGTGTGCATGTGCTGTGCTGTGTGACTTGCGTTACTGCCAACCCTGGTGAATGCTTACTGCAACCAGAGGAGTGCTTGGGAGAGCACAGACTTATATCAAAGTCAAATGGACCCTGGGTCCACCAATCCACACATATCCACATCACAGATCCACATCACTGATCCACACCAACATTTTAAGGTGATGTTTTGCCCCCAAATAAATAATATATTTTTGCTTATGATATCTCTTCATAGTTTTGGGGGATATTGTCATATTTGTGTAAAAAAAACAACTTTTTTCGTGCATTTTGATTATATGAAAATTGGTTGTCAGTTGCAACGGTGGCCATATTGAAAATAAACAGCATAGATTGTGTGTAGGCTTATTCTCCACAGGATAGAGGTATTGACACCAAACAAGTTTTAAACTTCTTTTACATCTGTGGAACAACTTAACAAAAGGATTTCTTGATATTTTCACTCATTAAAAAGTTACAATTTTTTTTTCACACACACACACGTGCGCGTGTGTGCACACTGAACGTGCAGCACACACACACGTGCATGCGCGCACACACACATACATCCACACACATATATTCCACCCATACACACATGCGTATATGCGTCACTTCCCCGCACACACACTAAATACAGTCAAAGCCGCGTATAACGAATCGCCGGGGACATTCAAAGTGTTTTCGTTAATCCAGTTAACGTTACTACCGGCGTGCTGGTTATAACGACTTTCTATCTGGTTGCTTCGTTATATCCAGCGTGACGTACCCCCCCCCCCCCCCCCCCCCCTCCCCCCCTTTCCATGTGAGGTGGAATAGTGGGCCACACCAGGGTGAACAAGTTTTACAGCTTTTCACGTACCTTTAGATTTTAAGCATTATACACGTGCATTAATTAATGTGTCAGCTCGATCTTTTGTCGTTCTACTGATGTGGCTCATGCCTTGTGTCATTTACCCTGAGGAAGGCAATAATAAGCCGAAATATTGGTACAAAATCAGCGCACTTGTTGTGTGTCTTTTTTAATCTTTTTGAACGTTTACACACACACATTATATATATATAAAGCCTACCACACACACATGCGTACTTATAAAAACACGCGCGCGCGCGTACACTCCCCTACCGCACCTCTTCCCACACACACACACACGCGCGCGTGCGCAGACCTGCTCGCGCGCCCTTCAGCAACTACGCGCCCGCGTGCACACACACACAAACCCCACACACGCGCGGGCACACACACACACACACAACACACACACTCACGCACGCAAAGGACACATCCTAACACGCGCACGTACTCACACACATGCACACACGCATGCGCACACACTGAAGCATGCATGCACATGTATACACACACATACACACAAACATATACACGTATAGACCTATACACGTACGCGCGTGCACGTACACAAAACACACAAACATACAATTGCACACGAGTGCCCGTGCGCGGATGCAGAGAGAGAGAGAGAGAGAGCTTACAAAACTTACCTAGTGACATTTTCCATTGCACGTGAAAACAGTGCTGTGAGTGTGTGTCTTTGTGTGTGTTCTCGCGTGATTTTCCAGCGTCCAGTCAGGAGAGGGCGCTCGCTGTTTCCTTTCATTTTTCTGCAGAGCGTCGCTGAGTCCGCCTCGCTGAGAACACGAAAGCCTGGGTTGGACGGGTAAGCGAGAGAGAATGTGTTCCGTCTGTCTGTCTGCCTTTGGTCAGTGGGAGAGTCCTTGACCAGTAAACGTAATGAAAATTGAAGACCAGAAATAAGAGGCCTGTTTGCATTTTAGTTTCACACTTTAATTTTTAAAAGTCACACCAAAGAAAATGTTCTTTTTCTCAGTCTCGCAAAAAAAAAAAAAAAAAAAAATTCTTGTTTTCACTTTCGAGTCGTGGGCTAAAGTACTGGAACGAACTTAATGCTTACGTCAAAGTTGTACAAGATAATAACTGTTTCAAGAATCTTCTGGACAAAATTCCAAAACTGGAAGATTTTTTTTTTTTTTTTTTTTAATGATTTTCACCAGTTATGTTCGGCGATATTACCGAGACCACACCCCAAATTCAAATCAATTCATGAGCGGACGCAGACCCAACTTAATGGACTCCAGTCCCAACTATTATTACTGGCACTACTACTACCTCCGCTACTTCATCCTACTCAAAGCCGAAAAGGAAGCTTTCAAAATGGACCCCCATTTCTGAATGTGGTTGAAGTGACATTGTCATCTGATGTCTTGAATCACACCCCTCCCCCCCCCCTCCACCCCATCTTTTCTTTGTAAATAAAGCACACAATGTACAAAGCAATCTTCCCCGAGATGCCGTTCCATTCCCCTTCTCCCCTCCCCGCTTCGGTACAAACGCGTCTTCCGTCAACCGGCAAGGACGTTATGGTCAAATTTATTTAGGGCGCTCTGACATGGCGAGGACATGTATGAAGTCATTCAGTTAATAAACTTTGACGGATATGGAGCTCTTTGGGGGCGCGAAAGAGTCCCCCCTCCCCCCCTTTATTTTTTTTTTTCTTCCGCTTATGGTCTTAAGCACGCATACTACTTCGAAGGAAGAGAAGGGGTGAATTCACTCACTTGGAAAGCTCAACCGAGCACGGATTATTTCTGGTAACTTTTGGGTTGTTCCGAGATGAACATAATTTCATTCTTATGTGTTAGGGCCGTAAATTTTAATGAAAAGCAATAGAGGGGTCAGAACGGAAATCCTTCCTTTCCCTGCCGCACTCCTTCCGTTTGATCCTCTCCCCCCCCCCCCCCCCCCCCCCCCCCCCCCCGTGTTTGTCTCCCTCACCCTCTCTCTCTCTCTCTCTCTCTCTTTGTTTGTCTGCCCTTGCTCTCTTCTTGTCTGCTTCTGACTTGAACGTGATCTCCGAGTTCCAGCAGGCAGGATTTCACACAACCACGTCCCTTAGAGTCCACACACTCCAGTACCAGGCTCTCATTCGAACTGAAGAGGAGTGCAAAAAAAAAATTCTGCTCTTCACGTGCTTGCCAGTCCACCCCTACCAGCACCCTCCTCAACCTGCCCCCCCCCCCCCCCCCCCCCCCCTCTTCCTCGACCATTTCGCTCTTTCACCTCATTTCCCCATCTCATCCATTCTTTACTGAAACCTTACCTCTAGTTAGCTCACATAGCAGGATCCACACACACCTCCCTACCCCCCCCCCCCCCCCCACACACACACACACACACACATGCCCGCGCGCGTATTTTTTTTTTTTTTTTTTTTTTGTCTCTTGTATTTGTGTGTGGCGATGACTTGGTTAAAAATTACACACACTGCGCGTAGGCACACGTGGGCGCGCTCGCACGCCCCCCCCCCCCCCCCCCCCCCCAGTTCTCGCCACGATGTGCGCGCAATCCTGTTCTATTCAAATTGGATTGGCAGGCTGATGTTGCCAATTTTAAGTAATTGGAGAGTGCACATGCACATCTACACAGATGAAAACCGTTTTATGTCTCCTGCAGGCATAGAAAACTGCCCCAAAGTGTGAGGCAGGGAGTCTTTGTATGAGCGCCATTTGAATTCAAGATCTGTTTCGTAAAGTTGTGAATTGGGGTAGAAGCAGGTGGCGTTTATTTTTCACAGATTGCTGTCTTTCTAGTTGCGCAACTAGCTCTTTATGCACGTTTTTGTCACAAACTATTCATTTCATTACCTTCACACGCCTCCGCCGTTGTATAGACGAGGTGTACGAAAGGAAACTTTCCCCTTTCTGTCTGTTAATGATTTTAAGGGTCCTTTCCTTTCTCCCCTCCCTTTTGTACAGTGACTAGACTCTCAGTGGACTTTTTTTCTTTTTTCAAAAAGGGGTGGGGTGTAATTTGCAGAAAATGATTTACAAAAAAAAAAAAAAAAAAAAAAAAAAAAACATCCCCGCGCTTGCTCTCGCCTCCCCTCCCCCTTTTCCCCCTCAAAACTAATCAGCAGGCCTCTAATTCACGCTTTTCATCCAGCAGCATAACGACTGGTTGACCCTTTGCATTACCTGCAGTGATATCCTAGCCAGAAAAAACGAACACTTACGCGCAGACGCAAGCACACGCGCGCGCGTGCACGGACGCGCACACACACGCACATGCACACTCGCACACACTAATTTCTGCCGGTACCAACCAGAGACCGCTCTGCCAAGTCCAAGATGGTATATGGAATCAATCCTGCTGTCTTATTCTGGAACAGCATTGTGTGGAAATGGTGGTGTCAACAATGACGGAACCGATTAGTTCAAGAAACTGCGAACGACGTCATTTTCTGTGTCGGTGTTCACATAGCCCTGTCCACCACACAGCGCACTTTGACCGTTGAACATGTTCAGTCCGTCTATGAAGTGATTTGATTCATGAATACCCATCAGCATTTTCGCGTGGATCCATCTCTATTTGAGCTTCCTACAAGCTGGTTTTTTTACTATTGTGAATTAAAGTCCCTGCATGGAGGTGTATACACGTTCATACACGGGTCACATTATGCGAAATTTTAGGATGATTACTATGTTAAATATGGACTCTAAACATGGACCAACATAAATGTACTTTTTTTTTTATTGCAGCGCGACACATTCTCGGCGAATCCAGCAGTTCTGTGAAGTTCCGCCAGGTTATTTATTCCTTCCAAAGGGCTGGTCAGTCGGTTTGGACAGTGGCGTGTAATTTTTCAGGGATTTAATGTCTCAGCACAAGAGTGTTTGAGGGTTTTGGTGATTTTCCTTATGGCCTTTGTGCCAGTCTGGCTGTCTTCGTTGAGGTCTGAACTGACCAGTATGTCTGGCGTTCAGAACTGAGGTTTTACGGTTGACTGCAGCTTCTTGGTGCCAGTCCTGAAGTCTTTGGGAAGTCTGTCATGCAGAGAGGGTATGTGTTGGATCTCTGGCAGTAGTGCATCCTTTTAAAATGTGAAGAGTCGGAATTACCGCTAGTCGCTGGCACATCTTACTGAGGTCTTTGAATTCTTTTGTCTCACAGTCTGTCGTGGAATGGTGGAGGTCTTTTGTAAGCAGGGATCATGGTGTGCGGTGTCTTGTTTTTGACTGCATCTGTCTGTGGGGTACAGCAGGGGGCGTTCACTAACTTTGACGCCTAGTAGGCTCATCAGCTCGGATGGTGGGTTGTTAGGACAGGGGGTCTTGCATAGAGTGGTGGCACTGGTTGGCCTTTAGGTGCTTTGAGGGTCCATATTCTGGTCGAATGCATTATCTGGCTGCCGGCAAAGCTGGAGATGTGCAGGGTGCTGTGTTGTTGCAGTTCTGCGTGGATGAGGAACTCCGGTCCTACGTAGTCGGAGACGCATTTCGAGAGAGCTGTCTCCGGTGTCAAAAACGATTGAATGGATCTGTATGGTTTTTTTCCCAAGAGATCTGTTCTAAGGTGGACCAGCTTCACGAGCTCCTGCTCGTGGGTGCTATTCAGGGGCGGACGCTTGAGCTGTCCAAGCTGTGATGCAGGCAGCACAAAGCCACTGGCCTTCCCTGTGACGCGTGGCTGTTCTGGTTTTCAATGACAGGTATCCGTGGAACAAAGGCACAGAACAGCGGTACCAGAGGAATGCTTCAGGACAGGCATGCCAGTCCTGAAGTGTTTTCTGGTGATCACCTGGTACTTTCTGAGTGTCATTTGTTGACCTGGCAATCAGATCAGCTAGTGGCTAATGCAGGACGCCCTGTGGAACGGTTTCCACTGTCGTGGCTTTCGTCAAGGAATTCCAAGTGCCGCCCCTGATTTGTGGCAGTACTTGCTACCACAGATCCGTTTTCTCATCCACGTGGATCATTCAACGACGCCACTGCGTGTCATTAGTTCTGTTAGTGGCTGGATGATGCTTTGGATCAGTTGAGCTGAGAGGCACCTAAAGGTCTGGATAGATAAATAGATAGGTAAGAGAGAGATAGATTGAATAAATAAGGTAGATATATAGATAGATAATTAGATAGAAAGATAGGTAGGTAGATATTAAAATCATAGATGAATTAACCTTTGCCTCTAGTGTTACCATTGTCACGCGCTCTGGAACCCCACCCCCTCTTCTAATGACTCATCAGTCGAGTTGACGATTCCTAGACTGTCAGAGCAGCTGGCCGTCTTCTGTTGTGTCGTACTGATGGATGCGGTTGAGGGAGTCGCTGTGTACCCTGGGACCTGTCTGCAAGGGACCTTCATCGTTCCACGACAGATTGTGAGGCAAAAGAATTGCAAGCATCAGTCAGTCGGCCGACGGCCACGTAGTGATCAGGCTGCTCATGGGCCAGGGGAGTGCGGCCATTAATTTTGAACAAGAATAGTAAGCTGAAGCGCTTTTGTTTGGCCGGGATGTTCCTCAAGGATCGGTTCTTTCCAACTTCATTCCTTTTGTTGAGATGGTGCATGTAAAAGTGAGCGCCCTGTCTCTATTCTGGATGCATTTCTTAGTCCAGATCCGGTTTACTTTGTGATGGATGTGGTGGATGGTGGAAAATGTTTCACAGTTTTCGTACTATGGCCTGTCACTTTGGTCACACCACTGTCGCACTATGGCCTGTCACTTTGGCAAAGAATAAATACCTGAAGGAACTGTGGAACTGTTGTCGCTGAGAATGCCCGGGGACCACGTTGCCAGCAAGACACACGGGAGCCCTGTGACCTGCAGTGTGTGATGGCCAGGTATGTGAAATGCTGTTATCGTTTGAAGTGTTCAGCTATTGAGATCAAGTGTTTTCTTTTTCTTTAATGCTCTGATTCAACGATCAGATACCATAAGAAGGAAGATAAAATAGTGCTTGAGAAAATACTTGGAAAATGATTGTTGACCTGAACTGTTATAAAAGTCATAGCGTTCACATGCAGATCACATCTTGCTAAAGCGATCCTGACAAGTGCATGCACTTTCATAGCACAGTACATATCTCGCATGACGAGGTATTTTAGATCGCCGTATCTTTTTTAAAGTAAATTCTGTCACCTGACGTCAGTGTCATTTTCAATGCAGTTCTATAGACATCGATGTTCTGTTTGTGAAATGTACTTTGTCACCAGTTTTTTTGTTTTTTTTTTTTTTTACGTAATCTCTATTACCAGACATTTGTCTTTTTCAAAGAATTTCTGCCACTAGACAGACATTGATGTTATCTGTAACGTAATTTCTGTTGCCAGACATGTCTTGTTTAAATGTGATTTCTGTCACCAGACATTCACCTGCTAATTTCTGTGACGATATCCTTTTAAAAGTATTTTCCATCTCGGGCATCAGTGCCTCGTTTTTTAAATGTAGTATCTGTCACCAGAGATCATGTCTTTAAAGTAAGTTCTGTACCAGACGTCCATGTCATTTAAAGTTAATTTCTATCACCAGACGTCTGTCTTTATGTCTAATTTATGTCACCAGACACATGATTGTTTAAAACGTGATTTCCAGCTCCACACACACACACACACACACACACACACACACACACACACACACACACACACGAACTCACACACACACACACCCCGTTTTTTAAAACATAATTTCAGTTATCAGATACCCATGTTTATTTTTTTCAACTTGATTTCTATCACCAGACATGTTTTAACGTAATTTGTAGCATCAGATACTCTGTCTTTACTCCTTTTCAGTTTAGCATCTCTTCTTCCGTTTTCTGTCGAAGGCGTTGATCCCACTGTGCTCATTCCCGGAGCTCCCAACGTCAGTCCACCCAGCCACAGTTCTTAGGAACCTGCCAACGTCAGTCCACCCAGCCACAGTTCTTAGGAACCTGCCAACGTCAGTCCACCCAGCCACAGTTCTTAGGAACCTGCCAACGTCGGTAACGTTTGACCTGAAGACACCACGGGCCTGACCGGGGAGATGAAGCGGGACCTGAGGTCGCCACGTCAGCAGTGCTCGAGAAGACCCAGATCGGTGTGTGTGTGTGTGTGTGTGTGTGTGTGTGTGTGTGTGTGTGTGATTTTCTAGGGTGATCCGTAATACCGAGGTTGTCGGTGTTCCGTTCTTGTCTGAAACGCTAGTACAACGTTTTGTATTTTACGCTGTTCATAACTTATGAACGGAGTCAGCCAGAGGGAGGCAACGCCACTGCGTGAATCCAGTCGTTTCACTGGAGCTTAAAGCGCACTCCTCTTAGGGAAGGTGCGAGCAGGGGCAGACAGACAATCCTTCCGGTATAGCTTCTAATAGTAGGTTTCGAATTCAGTGAACAGTAGAATGACTGGAGGTAAATGAATATTGATGTTTTGTTAACTGCGATACTTTTTAAACACCTTGCTTTTATCTAAGAATGAATTATGTTCAGTATCTCATGCAAAATGGCTATGATTGTTCAGAACACCGGCAATGAAAAGAGCAGACGACTGGAGGCTCAGGACAAATCCCCCCCCCCCCCCCTCTCCCCACCAAGATCCCATGGGACTACTTTGAAGGCAAGACAAGTCAATGTGCGATTCAATCTGATCAGATTTGGAAAATCTTCAAAGTAAAACTTTCAGCGAGACATAAATACTTACCTCACGCTTAGCTGGTGTGAAAACAAACGCAGAGTGATGATTTTTGAACTTTCCATTTTTCACATGTTCTAGTCAAAGCAGTTCAAGAGAGTCATCTTTAACTTTTTTTAATTCCATGTAAAAAAATGTTTAAAATTATGGGTTTCAAGATAATGATAAATAGAATCTTGTTCATCGGTATAAAGGGGACAGTCATCGCTCAAGATTAAGTCTACTCTCTTCAATACATGTATATCATTTCTGACCAGAATTCTGTTTAAAAAAAAAAAATTTGAACCGTTTCAGTTTTTTTTCTATTTACCAAATGGGCAGTTGTACCAAAGGGTAATTCCAAGAGGCAATGGATATTCACCACCTCTGCATGTCCATATCTCGCAACTTCAGACAGTAGATTGTTCTGAAAAGTAAACTGGTAAACAACGCGTTACAGAAGGAATACAGCCTCCAACAAACGAAGGGAAAAAAGTGTTAAATCTTTTGAAATTGTTTACGAAACATGTCTCTTCTCCTGCCTCGGGATAACAGATTTTGTGTTGGGCTGACTTTGTTCACCAAGGGATGACGTACTGATATGTTTCCCTCTACACAGTGATAGAAGTTTTGTACGTATTAAGAACTGCTCGGACAACGAAATATAAGCCGAAAATCTCATGCAAGGATTTCACTTGCAACAGGGAACAAGGATGAAGGCCAAGAGGAGCGGCCGCTACCATACAGCAGACGACATCCAGGAGAGAGGTCACAACAGGGAGGACAGCCCACAGCGAGAGTCCACTACAGGGATGACTGCCCACACATAACTGGTATTGAGCTCTAACTTTGCATTTTAATTCTCTCACTGATTGTTTTCCCCATAGTGTGTCAGCTCTGATATGGCTTTTGTGGTCGGAAGGGTTGAAAGCAACATGGTTTGATTTGATTTGACTTGACCGCCCACAGGGGAGTGTCCACAACAGGCAGGACAGGCCACAGCGGAGCACACTGGGAACACGGACAGCCCACTGGAGAGACTACCACCACCAGGGCAAGGGCGACAACACAAATGGGTCCCCATGCGGAGGTGCAGGTGAGACCCGAACACACGTGTTTATATGTCTGTTACCATCCCCCCCCCCCCCCCCCCACAAATGTTCGATTCATTGATCAAATTTTCATCAAGTACTGTAAGCGATTATATGATACACAAATTAAACTTTGACTTTGATGGCAGCTCCTTGGATCAGTATGTAAAGGTGAAGGGGATACATGAGATACAGATATTGTCCACACATGCTGCCCACTCTTTGTCTCTGTCTCTCTCCCTCTCTCTCTCTCTCTCTCTCTCTCTCTCTCTCTCTCTCTCTCTCTCTCTCTCTCTCTCTGTCTCTCTCCTCCTCTGAATCCCAAAATAAAAATAACGAAGATAAGCAAAAGTAAACCAAGAGTCGTGGATTTACGTTCGTTCCCGTTTAGCACCTACAATCCGTTTTGACTCCATTAAGTGAATTTCGGATGCCAGAGCTTCGGGGGAAAGATGAACAGCTCGCGTTCAAACTGCGAAGTCTGTGTTGGCTTCTGTATCTGTGCTAGAAATTTGTCAAAATTCCACTCGACTTAGGCTACAATGCAAAAAAACAAACACACAAAAAAACCGTAGTAACTTGAATGGAAACCTTATCCAGTGGCGTACAACCAGTATCTGCACCATAAACAGTGGCGCGTTTAGTGACAGGCCGACATGACGATCTCAGTTCTTAGTCATGAAAATCGAGGGGTAACTCCTTTACCATAGTCTAGTCGGTTCCAATATGGCCGCCAGGACGCCGTGAGAGCAATAGACACTGCATAATTTCGAAAACACGTGACAGGGTTTAGCGTCACTTTGACGCAAAGCGATCCCAACAGTTAATATTGCAGATATGTTAGTCGGCTTTATGATCGTTTATTCCATCATTTGAATTATGATGAGCAGTTGTAGACCGCTTAAAAATCGATATTAATGAGCTAAGACCTTTAGACTATTTATAATATGCGCACAAGACGCAAAGCTAGATTCATCATAACATTTAAGACACACCCAACCATCCATCTGTTCCAACTTTTTCATTCTAGCTGAAGTTACTGCGATGTGAAGTGCAGAAGAAACCGGCTAGAGAACTTCTCTGCCTCGGCTATTTAAACTACTAATCTGTAGACTGCCTTCCAAGCATGTCTCCTCCCCTCCCTTCCATCCCAGTTAGTGCACTGCTGTTTAAAGGGCTCACTTTAAGTGTGTGTGCGCGCGCGCATTTCAGTTTAACGTCTGTTCACGCTATTCTACTGATTTTTGGCCCCCTTTGCATCCCAGTTTTAAGAATATGCATTGCTTGTACTGGTTCTGTCTTCTCCGTGTACATGCTGTCTGCGTGTTAGAACAATGCGAAATATGATTTTCCTTCGTTGATTCCTTGACTTGTAATCTTGAATATCTTGAATTTTCACTTTGCTATACAGTGCTTTATTTTAATGGACCAGTGTTGACTATCATGGCAGCCTTCCACATGTGTGGTGTTGGAGATCTACACCGAACTGAACGTAGCGAGTTGATTGGATTTGTTTGTACAGAAAGTTTTTTTTTTGTGTGTGTATCAACAGGGCCAGAGAAACTGGCATCAACGGTCACAGAAAACGGAGGCCAGGTCATGGGAACTCGGAGAATGCAACTGAATATATGGGGAGTATTTTTTTTTTTTTCTTTTCTCCCTTAACTCTCTCTCTCTCTCTCTCTCTCTCTCTCTCTCTCTCTCTCTCTCTCTCTCCTGCGTCTCCTAAGTTGCCGTGCTTTTTGTCGATGACATAACTTTTTCTTTTACATGGTTTAGCACCCTTTGATAGAGGTTTACTAGTGATCCTTCTTTCATGGATTGTGTACCTTCTTTCAAAGGTTTTGATGCGCTTAGAAAGGATTGTCAGCTTTCCTTAACAGGTTTTTAGGGGTGTTCTTTCTCAGTGTGTATTTCTTCCTTTATCGACTTTTATATCCCAAGGTTTGTCTTCTTTCCCACGACAAAGGGCTTTCTTCTGTCACAGGTTTTAGCGTCTTCTTCATTCGAACTTTAGTGTTTTCTTCCCAGAGTTTAGTGTCTTCTTCATTCGCAGAGTTTACGTTTTCTTCCCAGAGTTTAGTGTCTTCTTCATTCGTAGAGTTTAGCCTTTTCTTCCCAGGTTAGCGTCTTCTTCGTTCGCAGATTTTAGCTTTTTCTTCCCAGAGTTTAGCGTCTTCTTCATTCGCAGAGTTTAGCGTTTTTTCCCCCCAGGGTTTAGTGTCGTCTTCATTCACAAAGATTGAACTTGCTTGCTGAAGTCTTTATATCTTCTTCAGGGCTTAGCGTCTTCTTCGGGTTTTATATCGCGTTCTTTCCCAAAGTTACCTGTATCACTCATTCACATGTTTAGGTGTCTTCTGTCCTTCAGTTTTATGCAGGCTTCTTTCCATGGTTTAGTGTCTTCTTTTCCCAGGGATTTGAGTCTTATTCTTTCCCAGGATTGGTGTCCTTTCTTAAGGCCAACATGACAGCTCTGGTTTCCCGTGCCAGTTTTCTGTTGTTGAAGGGTACTAGAACAGGCGGTACTGGAGGGGATGGTTCAGGAGGGTATCAAATGACTTCGGTGATGTAGCAGGTCCATTGACTCGGAGATCTGAAACATGGACGCATGTCTTCAGATCTTTTGGGGCTGAGCTGCAGGGGAGGTCTTTGATCCTGTTCCTGAAGGATTTCCTTGTGCGCACCTGGTACCTCCTGATGTGGGTATCGCTTCTTCCACAGAAAGCGATGACATGGTGATCAGAGTCAACATGTGGATTCCTTCTTAGCCATTAATGTAATACAGCCATAGGGTTTGGTGTCTATCCCTTCATAGGGATTCATGTCCTGTCATAGGGTTTAGTGTCTATCCTTCATAGGGATTAGTCCCGTCATAGGGTTTAGTGTCTATCCTTCATAGGGATTCATGTCCTGTCATAGGGTTTAGTGTCTATTGTTTCATAGGGATTAATATCCTGTCATGGGGCCTTGTGTCTATCCTGTCATAGGGATTAATGACCTGTCGTAGGGTTTAGTGTCTATGTGTATGAAAAAAATACGGATTTAGTGCATCATTTCCCACGATTGATAGTGTAAGTGACGGGGATTAGTGTTTCCTTCCATGGGGATTAATGAACGTTTATGTCATGATTTGATCAGAGTTCGTTTCCTATTGCGGCAAGATGGAAGAGGACGAACACTCACCCGGGAGCGGTGCCAGTCTACCGAAGGACCGTTGCACCATATGGTCGAGTCATACAAATCGGGGAGGACAAGGTATGATACTAATTCCCGCAGTAAACTTTCAAGGGGTTATTCAGTGTTTTCGGGGGAGAAGGTTTTTTTTGTTGTTGTTGGCTTGGCTAGTGAAAAAAAAAAGTAAAGACCGTGCGTGCGCGTACTCATCGTCACATACGAAGTTACGTCGTACAACGGTCAGTGCCAGTGTAAATAATTCAATATGAACCACCAAATTGTGACATCTCGGGTATGATTTGGCACCGTGGCAGCCGATTTAGAAAGGCATGTTTGGATGCAAGACTCACGTTTTCAGTGCCTGAGAGAGTTTAGGTTATACACTCATTTTATTTATTTTTTTTATGTTAATTCCAAGAAGTGAGACATTCATCAATTTCAGTATGACTTGAATTTGAAAAACATTTGTGTAGTCAAAAACAAACTTTAGCCTTTGTCACTCATACTGTTTTACATGATTATTTTTGTCTCCAACATGAACGTGGGGATCGACGGCACAAAAAGCAGCAGCATGGGAGACAATGGTCCAGAGACAACTAAAGTGAGATACCGCTGCCATGAGGAAAACGACAGCACAAGAGAAGCCCATACAAAGATGCAAGTGAAACAGGTGAAACGGATTTTCTCTTTTAGCCAATGAAAGTGTCAATGCATGTGTGTTTTGGTCAGTACTAAGCAGCTCCGTAATATGCAAACTAATTACATTATTACTGATATAATTCACTTGGTAATCACCGGCAAAGAAAAAGACACATTAATGAAATGAACGACAAAAAACACAAAGGGGACAGAATTCATGGCGCCACTTAAATATTGGCCAGGGGGGCTCTCGCATCCCCAACAGGTCACGCGAGATCGTCAAGGCAAGTGATGAATGAATTGGTGACATACAGCTGACACGTGGAGAAAAAAAAAAAATGAGTATTGGCTTGAATTGATGTAACCATGTTTGTGCTTGTGACGTTAATGATTGAACTGGTGTAGCCTTGCTGTCGATTCACTGCTTCTATTGCAGATGTTGTGGCCTGCAATTAGCAGTAGCACCATCGTACCAGGGCGGCTGGTCACTTGCAACAGACTTGGTGACATCAGTCTTGGGGGGGGGGGGGGCGCCTAGGGCTACTTAAAAAACACCGTTATTAGAGGTGAAGGGATATTCGACATCTGTGCATATCCAAATCTTTCTCGATGACATCATTCTGAAAAATAGACTGACAAATGGAAAATGCCTTGACACACTCGAACGCAAAGAAAGTGTTAGTAAAATGGTATGTTCCCTTGTCTTGCATCACAGATTTCATGCTGAGCGTTTCATCTTTCGATTGGGTTTTACTCATCAAACAGAAGTAATGTATCCCTTCGTTTCTGCTTAGTGATGAAAAACGTCGTGTGTTAGAACTGTTTTAATAGTGAAATGTGATAAACAAAAATAATTGAAGGGTTTCATTTCAGACGGGGAACGTGGAGCGATCACCCGTAGACCAGACGCAGTCCCAGGGAATGGGCCACAACCTGGAACAGGGTGGACAGCCGACGAGGGAGTTGTTCATCAGGATCAGTGAGGACTGCGACAATACAGACCACCACCAGGAACGTGGACAGCCGATGGGGAGAGCACCACCACCAGGAACAGAGGACTGCTGACAGGGAGACCAGAAGGACCTGAGGGACAGCTAGCAGAACGACCGCCACCCGAGGCAGGGCTTGACAACACA
>JADBJO010001057.1:170000-187500 GCA_016801955.1 Conus betulinus | reverse complement strand
CGAAACGAACAGAGAGAAAATTCACCATTTTTCATTAGCTCTTAACTATTTTCCTTTCACTATTCTTTTTGTTGAATTCAATAACATTGTTTCCAGCTTCAGTTTTGTTTTTTATTATAGAGCACACTAATTGAATAGCTCGCAATGACTTTTTTGGCGTGAAGGAATGGCAAAACAGTTGACTTTAAATGTAGAAGACTACAACAGGTTGACATTCGCGTGACAGAATGGCAAAATAATTGTACAGTTTTGAATGGATTAGACTAAAACAGGTTGACATTGGGACTGTTTGTTGCTTTTATCCATTACATTCTGACCTTGTATTCCACAAAAAGGATTTTGTTTACTTCATTTGTTTTGACTCCTTTTTCACCCCCTTGTGTGTGTGAAATAATTTCGACATGCCGATGGTGTTCACCTGAAGGAAGAAGAAGAGAGGTGGTGTCCCGTTGCAATGTTAATTCACGATTTGTTGATTTGTGTTATGTGATTTAATTAAAGCTTTAGAGCGTAAATATTTTCAAAATACCAGATAAACTCAAGGTACCTTGTTCATACATCTTTCAGGTCCGTTTTCCTGTCGCTCTTGTCAGATGCTCCGTTTTTAAGAAACTGAAAATATATTTTCGAGTGTTTTCAGTAAAATGTCAGAAGGATCTGTCGGTAAAATTCTAAGGTGTAGTGATTTAGACAGGATAAGGAATTTCAGAACAGCCACTTTCTACACTTAGTCGTGCTTTTTTGAGACCAGATTTTATAGAGCACCGTGGTTTCTGTGAAATGGTTATTGTAATTACAGGTGTCACAATGATTTGAGATCCTAAGTAAACCACCAAAGTTCTGCATTTGGGCAGATTCCGTGCCGTTTGTACTCGCGGGCCGTACATTGTGTGTGATGCTTTCATACTTTGCTCACCAGAGTGCTTGTTTCATCACAATTTATACAGAGACTTAAACTTTTACTCTGGCTAGGAACAATATGACCGTTTAAATGAAGTCAGATCACTGTAATACTATGTTCTGCGCCATTTTATCTCGACTCCCTGTATTGTTTCGTCTTCTCCAATCAGTACAGCTAATATTAGGACTAACGAACACGAACGGGAGAAAGAAAGAAGACCATTGGCTCCCTGTTTCAGAAAGGAATTTGACATCGTCTCCCCCCCCCCCCCCCGCCAAAAAAAAAAAAAAAAAAAAAAAAGAGAAAATTTACGATGTTTTTTGTCTTTTTTTAAAATACATCAATATATGCCTGAATACTGAAATCACATCGCCATCCTTTGTTCATGTACCCTTCATGTGAAAAGTGGTTTTTTTGTGTCGTCAGGGCAAGAAACTGACATCGGGTCATAGACAATGGAGACCACGCCACGTGAATTTGGGGCATGCAGCTTTTTAAGGGAAAGTCCTCGTCAGGGAGGTGCTCTACGCAGACGCCGCCGCCCTTGCTGCCCACACCGACGAAGCGCTACAACGGCTCCTCCCCTGCTTCGCTGATGCCTTCACCGAGTTCGGCCACACTCAGCTTGAAGAAAACATACATCATGGGCCAAGACGTCATCAGCACTCCCCGCATCTCCATCGGCGACCACACTCGCGAAGTGGTCGCGACGACACTTCTTTACCTGGGCTCCACCATCTCCAGCAACCTCTCTCTGGACACCGAGCTGAACGTGCGGATCGGCAAAACAGCAACGGTGATGGCCGTCTGGCGAAGAGAATCTGGTACAACGCCATGCTAACGTCAAACACCAAGATGAAAGTATGCCAAGCCTGCGTGCTGAGCAGTCTTCTCCACAGAAGTGAAGCATGGCCCCTGTACTCGAGACATGAACGCCTTCCACCTGCGCTGCCTCAAAACTTCTGGGCATCAGTTGGCAGGACCGCATCACCAGCAAGGATGTCCTGGCCCAGGCAAAGATGCCCAGCATGTTCGCCATGGTGATGCAGAGACGCCTGCGCTGGCTTGGCCACGTCAGCCGCTCGGACGACGGTTGCATCCGAAAGGACATGTGCGGCGAGCTGGCTACAGGCTCCAGACCCACAGGACGGCCCGCCCAACACTGCAAGGATGTATGCAAGCGTAACCTGGTGACCGGAGGGCAGGCAGCCTCAGCCCAGCAGACCTGCAGACAATAGCTTCAGACCGGGTCAGCTGGCGGTCCACCATCAAGACCGGCATCAAACAAGCACAGCAGAGGAGAGAGGCCCAGTGGGAAGAACGGAGATGGCTAAAAATTGCGTCGGCACCAACAGACACTCACGACCAAGACTTCACCTGCAGCAAGTGCAACAGAGTCTGCCGTTCAGGGGTCGGACTCTTCAGCCACAGCAAACGCTGCACCCCACAAGCGACTGATCCATGCGCAACACCATTGTCTCTCCAGACAGACGGATGCCATGTTCAAGAAGCTGTTTTACCTGGGCAGTATTTTTCTGTTTTCTTCTCTTCTGTCTTCTGATCCTCTCCCTGTATTACTTTCACATTATCACCAGATACGTTTTCTGTTTTATATGATTTAGTACACTTTGAAAGGGATTGACCGACACTGTCGTTGTGTACAGGGTTTTGTACCTTTTTTCAAAGGGTTTGTTCTGCATTCATAGGATTGCATTCTAACAGCTCAAACTGTGTGTTCTCCTTTGACGAGTTTTAGTTTTAGCGTCTTCTTGCCTGCTGTTCAGTACCTTCTTAAATTTACAGATGTCTTCTTTCCCCCGTGTTTAGTGCCTTATCTTCCTGGGCGTAGCGTCTTCTCTGTTTAGAGATAATAGCGTTTTCTTGCCATGGTTTAGCATCTTCTTCATTCAGAAGGTTTAATGTCGTTTTGCGAGAGTTTTAGTATTTCCTTTCCATGATTAAATGCCTTGTGTTTGTTTACCCCCGGTTTGAGGATCGTCTTCTGCTACGGAGTCCAAATCTACTTTCCCAGGTCTAGAGTATTCTTAACTCGCATATTATTTTCCCACGATTTGGTGCCTTTCCTTCATGGTTTAGTATCCCCCAGGGTTTAGAGAGGTCTTTTTCCCTCGAATTTCGATCAGCGGTGATCGACGGTTTTTCATCCCAGAATTATGGTATTTAAAACATTTTTGTTATCTGAAGCAATGTATCGCCTAAAAAAAAAACCAAAACAGACGCATTCATCACAAAAATATTAGTTTAGAAATAATGCGCAGAATGTTACGAAAAATTTCGTGCAAAATGCAAAAATCTCAAACTGTCGAGAGTTAAAAGTCTCATTCTTTCCCAGGATGTAGTGCCCTTCATATGATCAACATGGCAGCTCTGGTTTCCTGTGCTAGTTTTCTGTTGACCAAGGGTGCAGAACAGGCTGTACCAGACGGAATGATTCAGGAAAGGCAAAGATTCGCTCCAGTGATGCAGCATATCTGATGCCTCGGAGGTCTGGAACGTGGACGCATGTTTTCAGATCCTTTGGGGCTGAGCTGCACAGCTGGTGAGGAAATCTTTGATCCTGTTCCTGAAAGATTTCCTTGTGATCACCTGGTACCTCCTGATGTGAGCATCCCTTCTTCCTCAGAAAGCCTGACGTGGTGATCAGAGTCAACATGTAGATCCCTTCACAGCGACAAAAATGTCCTTCGTTCGCAGGGTTTAGCGTCTGTTCCATAGCGCTGAGGGTCTTCTTTCCTAGGTTTTTCTCTCAGAGATTTTAAACAAATCTTAAATGTTAGCCAACCGCCAAAAGAAACGTGGACAAAACGAGTCACAAGACAAAACAGGACGCGTTTCGACCTCTTGGGTCTTCTTCAGGCAAGACAAACAGGACAACGAAAATGAACGAATTTGTTGCTTAGCTTAGATCTCTTAACTCTTCAGCGCAAGGTTGGCAGGCGTTGAATCATTTTACCACGATTCGGTGCCTTTCCTTCATGGTTTAGCATCTTACTTTTCCCAGGGTTCAGAGAGATTTCAGTGTATTCTTACATTTGGTTTATGTTTGTTCTTCTTTGTAAGGAGCCACAGAATGTGTGTATTGCCTCCCCTGACATTCGTTCCCCTGATCAAATTTATATCCCCCACACAGTTCGTCTCTGCTCACTCTTGGTTGAGTCAAGGCATGTGTGTGGGCTCCCAACGTTAACGACAGCACAGTACCCTCGTACCAATCCTAAACAGCATTTTGCGTTTATTGTTGCCACTTTCGTCGCTTAATCACAAGTATGCGTACTGTAATTAATGCGCTGACAGCGGAATCTACCGATACGAGTAGTTTAGAAGAAAATACGATGTCTGTAATGAAACGCAGTAGTGAAGGTTCCCCCACCTGATGAAAGAATGCACACCATAGTGTTGTCTGCTTGTCGCGCGTTCAGTGAGAACCGGCGGGTCAGTACCTAGCCTGTGTTCACGCTATCCCTGGTCACCTTCGGAGAACGCGAGAGAGGGAGAGCTCCAGCTCGCATACCAGTAATACACGGGTATCTTCCCAGTGTGGGGGAATTTTCCTGATGGCGTGCACTAGCTGGTGTGGTGTATGCGTTGCTGTTGGTTTAAAATAACGGGCTCACTTGTCACACGTTGCTGTTGGTTTACGGTATCTCCCAGAGCACTGGTGCACTGGTGCTATTTTGCTATGGCCTGTTCTTGGTACGCCATTGCAAACAGTACAGTATAATAATGCTCTGTTGTGAGATTTGCATAGCTGGAATATTTGTTAATGACTGTGATTTTGAAGCGTGCAATTGTGCGTGCGCGCCTGTGTGTGTGTTTTGAGAGAGAGAGCTTTTTTGGGGGCACTTTTCTTACAACTTACAGTATCCAGTGTTGTATTTTACTTTGTATGTTGATGAAAACAAAACCAATGTACTGGGGAATGAGTATGATGGTGTTATTACTATCACTGGTAGTGTGTCTTATTTCTAGACGTGTTTAGTGCCAGATACCGTATTGTGCTTTATAGAAATATAAGCGTCATGCTGCTGTCCAATCTTTGCAATGGTCTACCTTTGGTACGCTGTTGCAGATATTACAGCAGCATACCATATTGTGAAGAGTACGTACAATTTTTACGATTGTGTCGGTGTGTTTGCCTGTGTGTTCTTAGAAATTAAGTTTTGCTTTGGATTTGTGCGTGTACTTGTGACTGTACGCATGTGTAGATGTACATGTGACTGTGTGCATATTAAGGCATCGTGTGTGGTGTGCGTGCCTGTGCACACGTTTGTGGGGGTGGTTTTTTTCACTGTTGTACACCTGGAAATTATGTGCCAGTAATTTCCCCTTTTCTGTGCTTCTCTGTGTGTCTGCCTTCACTTGTTCCTGTCATTTTTGTATTTTTCATTCTCATTCGTTACTATCGTTCATTGTTTTTCTGACTTTCTGGTCCATCCAGCTGTCTTCACACTTTTTCATCTTTTCTTCCCTCGTGGAAATGCCAATGATTGAGAAATCGGTTGGAATGGTGTGTGTGTGTGTGTCCAGGAGAGGCATGTGTAGGCCGCATGAATGTGCAATTTGTTTGCTTATTTTACGGAGGGGGGAGGGGCAAAGGGAGAACAACTGATGAATATTTTGGAGCTAAATTGGTTGTATTTCATTTGATGAAATGTTGACGACAACCAACGTTTTGTGGAATGTGTATGATGGTGTTACTACTATTACTGACATCGTGAATTCTTATTTCTCGACATCTCTTTACTGGCAGATACAGTGTTACACTTTATAGAAATATAAACGTCATGCTGCTGTCCATCTTTGCATGGCCTACCTTTGGTGCGCTGTTGCAAATATTACAGCAACATACCATATAGTGAACAGTACATACGCATTTTTTTTCTGTTTTTGCCGGTGTGTTTGCCTGTGTTCTTAAAAATTAGCTTTTGTTGGGGTTTTGTGTGTGTGCACATGACTGCACGCATATGGAGGCGCTGCTTGTGTGGTGTTGGTGTGTTCGCCTGCGCATGCGTTTGTGTGTGATGGTAGTAGGGGGTGTGGGTGGGGATTTTCCACCCTTCTACACCTCCTGGAATTTCTGTGCTAGTAATTTCCTTTCTGTGCTTCTCATGACTCTGCCTTTATTATTTGTTCCTGTAATATCAGTTTAACATTATGTTCTTATCCTTACTGTCGTCCATTGTTTTCCTGCCTTTCTGGTCCATTCTGTCTTCACACTTCATCTTTTCTTCCGTCTTCACACCTTTGAAGATCATATTTTTCTTCCGTCATGAAATGGTGAAGATGGACAATATATAGACAGACATATTGTTCTACTTTATACGAATAAATGCGATATGGTGCTGTCCAATCTTTGCAATAGCCTACCTTTGGTACGCTGTTGCAAATATCACAGCATGATGCCATATTGTGAAGAGTACATACGAAAATTTTTTTTACTATTTTGTCGGCGTGTTCGCCTATGTGTTCTTGAAAATTATTAGCTTTTGTGTTGGTTTTTGATGTGTGTACATATGACACTGCCCATATGGAGGCGGGGTGTGTGTTGTGTGTGTGTGTGTGTGTGTGTGTGTGTGTGTGTGTGTGTGTGTACGCTTGCGCACACGTTTGTTGTATGTGGTGGTGATGGAGGGGTTTTTCACTTTTCGGCACCACCTGGAAATTCGGTGCTGGTGATTTCCTCTTTTCTGTGCTTCTCTGTCACTCTGCCTTCACTTGTTTCCTGCCATTTCATTACATTTTATTTGTATTCTTTACTGTCGTCCATTGTTTTTCTGGTGTAGAGGGCTGGTGTGTGTGCAGTTTCCTTGTTTACTGTTTAGCTTTTTAGTGGGGGGGGGGGGGGGGGGGGGGGGGGGGGGGCAAAGGACAGCTGATCAATAATTTTGTCTTCCATATTGAAATCTTCTCTCTCTCTCTCTCTCTCTCTCTCTCTCCACCCTCTTCCCTCTTCCTTTCCCCCTCCCCTCTCTCTCCCACCCTCTCTTTTTTGCGTGCGTGCGTGTGTGTGTAAAAGTTTTAACCTTTTGATTTATCTTATCCAGTGTTGTATTTCACTTGATGAAATTTTGACGAAAACGAAAAAAATGCGTTCGCGAATGTGTGTCTGTGTTATTACTATTACTGACGTTGTGTTTTTCTTATTTTTGACATCTTTATGGCCAGGTACAGTTTTTACTTTATACAAATACATGCGTCATGCTACTGTCCAGTCTTTGCAGTGGCCTTCCTCTTGTACGCTGTTGCATATATTACAGCAACATACCATATTGTGGAAAGAGTACATACGCAATTTTTTACGATTGTGTCGGTGTGTTTGCCTATGTGTCTTAGAAATTTTTGTTTTGGTTTCGTGCATGTACATGTGACTGCGCATGTGGTGGCACTGTTTGTGTGGGTGTCGGTGTGTTTGCTTGTGCACGCGTTTGTGCGTATGATGGCAGTGGGTGGGTGGGTGTTTTCCACTCCTCTGCACCTCCTGAAATTTCTGTGCTAGTAGTTTCTTCTTTTCTATGACTTTTGTCTTTACTTGTTCCTGTAAATTCAGTTTTACACATTTTTTTCATTTCTTACTATCATTCATGGTTTTCCTGCCTTTCTGGTCCTTTCAGCTGTCTTCACACTTTTCCATCTTTTCTTCCCTGATGGTGATGGTGATGGTGGGAGAAATCGGACGGAATGATGTGTGTCTGTGAGAGGTGTGTGGGAGGCCTGATGGCATAGGGAGGACAGCAGCAATCAATATTTGTCTTAAATAGTAAAATGTCCTGAGGTGTGTGTGTGTGTGTGTGTGTGTGTGTGTGATTTCTTTTTAACTTTTTTTTTTTATGACATACACTTCGAGTGTTCTGTTTCACTTGATGAAATCTTGATGAAAACAAAACCAGTGCTTTGGAAAATGTGTATGATGGTGTTCTTACTATCACTGACATTGTGTATGCTGCTTTCTTGACATCTTTAGTGCCAGATACGGTGTTATGTTTTATAGAAATATAAGCGCCATGCTGCTGTCCAAACTTTATAATGGGCCTATCTTTGATACGCTGTTGCAAATATTACAGCAACAGACCTTATTGTGAAGAGTCCATAAGCAACTTTTTAATGCTTGTGTGGGTGGGTTTGCCTGTGTCCTTAAAAAATTCAGCTTTTGTGTTGGTTTTATGCGTACACATATGACTGCGCTTGTGGAATCAATATATGTATATATACAATATATGAATATATATCTATATTTTCACACACACACACACACACACACACACACACACACACACATATATATATATATATATATATATATATAGATGATATGAATACTATATATGTAGTGTGTGTGTGTGTTGTGTACAAGAAAGAACTACAGTCTATTGATGTTTCAGACTTGCATTTTCAACAAATTTCGCTGTTAAAAGTTAAAAAATTTTCGCTGTACAAAGCTTACAACAAATTTTCGCTGTTAAAAGCTTCATCAGAGCAAGGTGCAATGATAAAAGCCCCACATCAGGTAAAATGGCATGTCATTGGTAAATAGGAATTCACCATCAATGACATGTCATTTAACTTGATGTGAGGCTTTTATCATTGTAGCTTGGCCTGACGACTCTTAACAGCGAACATTTGCTTGAAAGATAAGTCTGAGACATGAAAAGACTTTTCTTCTTGTATTTCACTGTCTCCGGATTTTTTTTTTTTTTTTTTTTTCAGTTTGTTTTTCAAGGTGCGGACGTCGTCCATTGTTTACCTGTCTGTCTGGTCCATTCAGCTGTCTTCACACTTTTTTCATCTTTTCTTCCCTCGTGGAAATGGTGATGGACGAATCGGACGGAATGGCGTGCGTGTCTGAGAGAAGTGTGCGAAGTCCTGGTGAGTGTGCAGTGTGTTTGCTTGTATTATTATTTAGAAGGGGAGGGGGAAGGCAAAGAGGACAGCTGAGAAATATTTTTGTCTTCTATATCAAAATATGTGTGTTTGCGAATTTTTTTTTTTTGTTAACCTTTCTTATGACTTGGTATCCAGTGTTGTATTTCACTTCATGAATATTCCTGCAGTTTCATTTTTTACTTCATGAAATATTGAAGAGAAACCCAATGCTTTGGGAAATGTGTATGATGGTGTTCTTACTATCACTGACATTGTGTATTCTTATTTCTTGATGTCTTTAATGCCAGACATAGTGTCATATACTTTATAATACAAATAAATGCGTCATGCTGCTGTCAATCTTTGCAATGGCCTACCTTTGGTACGCTGTCGCAAATATTACGGCAACATTCCACATTATGAAGGGTTCATAAGCATTTATTTGTTTTGTTGTCGGTGTGTTTTCCTATGTGTCCTTAAAAATCAGCTGTTGTGTGTTTGTTTTGTGTGTGTGCCTGTGACTGTACGCATGTACAGGCATCGTGTGTGTGTGTGTGTGTGGTGGGGTGGGGTGGGGGGGGGGGGTCTGGTGTGTGTTTGTTTTTTGCGCGCGTGTGTTCACTTACACATGCGTTTGTATGTGGGGTGGGGGCATTTCATACTTATATGTTGGGGGGAGGGGGGGGCAAAGGGAGGGCAGGTGGTCAGTATTTTTGTCTTCTATATTGAAATGTATGTGTCTCCTCTCACGCTCTCTCCCTCTGTGTGTGTGAGTGTGTGTGTGTGTGTGTGTGTGTGTGTGTGTGTGTGTGTTTTCACTTTGTTATGACTTGCATTATCCAGTGTATTTCACTTGATGAAATTTTGATGAAAAGAAAACCGGTGTTAATGTGTATGTTTTTTTTTTTTTTTTTTTTTTTTTGCACTCAGGCATTGTGGATTCTTATTTCTTGACGTCTTTAGTGCCAGAGACAGTGTTATACTTTATAGAAATGTAAGCGTCATGTTGCTGTCCAATCTTTGCAATGGCCCACCTTTGGTACGCTGTTGCAAATATTACAGCAACATACCATATTGTAAAGAGTACACAAGCAATTGTTTTTAATGTTTTATTCGGTGTGTTTGCCTGTATGTTTTATTCAATTAGGTTTTGTGTTGTTTATTCGTATGTTTGTAACAATTAGCTTTTGTGTTGCTTTTGTGTTTTGTATGTTTTTAACAATTAGCTATATCTACATGTAACTGTGCGCATTTGTAGGGCGTATGCGTGTGTGTGTGTGCCTTTGTATGTGGTTACGGGGATGGGGGGATTTTACTCTTCTACACCTTATGGAAATTCTGTGCTTGTAAAATCCTCTTTTCTGTGCTTCTCTGTGACGTTGCCTTGACTTGTTCCTGTAATTTTATTTTTAACCTTTTTTTTTTTTCCATTGCTTACTATCGTCCATTGTTTTCCTGCCTTTTTGGTCCATTCAGCTGTCTTGTCGCACTTTTTCATCTTTTCTTCCCTCATCAAAGTGGTGATGGAGAAATCGGACGGAATGATCTGTGTGTCTGAGAGAAGTGTGTGGAGGCCTGGTGAGTGTACAGTTTGTTTGTCATCTTTTTTTTTAAAAGTTTTTTTCTTAGAAAATTTCTTTGGGGGGGGGGGGGGGGGGGGGCAAAGACAGGACAGCTGAATATTTTTGTCTTCTACATGAAAATGTTTCTCTGTGTGTGTTTGCGATGTGTGTGTTTTTTTTTTGTTAGCCTTTCTTATGACTTGGTATCCAGTGTTGTATTTCACTTTATGAAATATTGATGAAAAGAAAACCAATGCTTTGGAAATGTGTATGATGGCGTTCTTACTTTTACTGTCGTGTATTATTTCTTGACGTCTTTAGTGCCAGAGACAGTGTTATACTTTATAATACAAATAAATGTCATGCTGCTGTCAATCTTTGCAATGGCCTACCTTTGGTACGCTGTTGCAGATATTGCAGCAACATACCATACTGTGAAGAGTACATAAGCTTTTTTTTTTTTTGTCAGTGTGTTTGTCTATGTGTTCTTAAAAAAAATAGCTTTTGTATTGGTATTGTGTGTGTACCTGTGACTGTGGGCAAGTGGAGGCAGTGTGTGTGTGGGTCTGTGTGGTGTCTGTTTTTGCGTGTGTGTGTGTGTGTGTGTGTGTGTTCACTTGCACGTGCATTTGTATGTGGGGTGGGGGGCTTTCACACTTTTTTTTTTTTAGGGCGGATGGGATAAAGGGAGGACAGCTGATCAATATTTTTGTCTTCTATATTGAGGTGTGTGTGTGTGTGTGTGTGTGTGTGTGTGTGTGTGTGTGTGTGTGTGTGTGTGTGTGTCCCTCTCTCTCTCTCTCTCTCGCGCTGTGTGTGTGTGTGTGAGAGAGAGTGAGAGTGAGAATGATTTTACTTTGACTTGCATTGTCCATTTGTATTTCACTTGATGAAATTTTGATGAAAAGAAAACCGGCGCTTTTAGAGAATGTGTATGATGTTAACTGTCACTTGCATTGTGTATTATTTCTTGACATTTTAAACATTAGATACTGTGATACACTTTATACAAATTAATACGTTGCGCTGCTGTCCAATCTTTGCAATGGCCTACTTTTTGTACGCTGTTGCAAATATTACAGCAACATGCCATATTGTGAAAAATACATAAGTATTTTTTTATGTTTGTGTCTGTTTGCCTGTGTGTTCTTGAAATGTTAACTTTTCATCTTAGAATTTTGGCCGTTAAAGCCGTGCAACAAATTTTCGCTGTTAAAAGTTTTATCAGGCCAAGATACAATGATAAAAGCCTCACATCAGGTAAAATATGCCATTGATGGTGAATAATAATTCACCATCGACATGTCATTTAACTTGATGTGAGACTATCATTGTAACTTGGCCTGACGAATCTTTTCACCGCGAAAATTTGTTAAAGACAAGTCTGAGACATGAAAAGACTGTTGTTTTTCTTCTTGTATTTCGCTGTCTCTGGTTTTTACTTCAGTTTATTCTACAAGGTGCGGAGGTCAGGACATCAAAAGAGCATTATTTTTTAATATGTATGTGTGTGTGGGTGTGTCCGCCTGCGGATGTGTTTGTATGTGTCGGGGGGTGGGGTGGGGGGCTTTCACTATTCTACACCTGGAATTTCTGCGCTAGTGATTCTCATTTCTGTGCTTCTCTGTCACTCTGCCTTTACTTGTTCCTGTCATTTCATTTTTACATTATATTCTTATTCCTTACTGTCGTCCATTGTTTTCCCTGTCTTTCTGGTCCATTCAGCTGTCTTCACACTTTTTCATCTTTTCTTCCCTCGTGGAAATGGTGTTGATGGAGAAGTCTGACGGAATGGTGTGTGTCAGAGAGAGAGGGTGTGTGGGAGGCTGGTGAGTGTGCATTTTGTTTGATTATTTTATTTTTTAGAGGGTGTGTGTGTGTGTGGGGGGGGGGGGGGGGGTGAATGGAAGAAAGCTGATCAATATTTTTGTCTTCTATTTATTGAAAATGAGTTTGTGTGTGTGCGTGTGTGTGTGTGTGTGTGTGTGTGTGTGTGTGTGATTTTTTTAAAAAAAAACCTTTCTTATGACTTAGTGTTCTGTGTTGTGTGTTTCACTTGATGAAATGTTGATGAAAAGAGAAAACAACGCTTTGGGGAATGTGTATGATGGTGTTCTTACTATCTCTGTCGTGTATTCTTGTTTCTTGACATCTTTACTGCCAGATTCGGTGTTATACTTTGTACAAACAAATGCGTCATGCTGCTGTCCAATCTTTGCAGTGGTCTACCTTTGGTACTCTGTTTCAAATATTACAGCAACATACCATGTTGTGAAGAGTACATAAACAACTTTTTGATATTTGTATCGGTGCGTTTGCCTGTGTGTTCTTAGAAATTAAGCTTTGTTTTGGCTTTGTGAGTGTACATGTGACTGTGTGCATTCATAAGGATTGTGTGCGTTGTGCGTGCGTGTGTGTGTGTGTAATACACACACACACACACACACACACACACACATATATATATATATATATATATATATATATATATATATATATATATATATATATATATATATGTGTGTGTGTGTGTGTGTGTGTGTGTGTGTGTGTGGTAGAGATGGGGGGTCTTTTGCTCTTCTACTCCTGGAAATTCTGTGCTTGTAATTTCTTTTTTGTGCTTGTCTGTGACTCTGCCTTTACTTGTTCCTGTCATTTTATTTTTACATCTTTTTTTTCTTATTCCTGACTATCGTCCATTGGTTTTCTGTCTTTCTGGTCCATTCAGCTGTCTCCACACTTTTTTTTCATCTTTCTTTCCCTTCATGGAAATGGTGATGATGGAGAAATCGGACGGAATGGCGTGTTTGTGTGTGTGTGTGTGTGTGTGTGTGTGAGAGAGAGAGAGAGAGAGAGAGAGAGAGAGAGAGAGAGAGAGAGAGAGGTGTGTAGTGTGGAATTAGTTTGCCTACCAATTCAGTTTTTAGGATGGGGGGTGGGGGGCGAGAGAGAGGGAAGACTGCCGATCAATATTTTTGTTTTTATATTGAAATGAGTTGAACTTTTTTTTTAACCTTTCTTGTGACTTGCAATATTCGGAATGTATTTAACTTGACGAAATTTTGATGAAAACAAAACCAATTTTTTGGGAATGTGCATATTGGTGTTCTTATCATCACTGTCTTGTATTATTTCTTTGACATCTTTAGTGCCAGATACGGTGTTACACTTTATACAAATAAATGCGTCATGCTGCTGTCAAATCTTTGCAATGGCCTACCTTTGGTACGCTGTTGCAAATATTACAGCAACATACCATATTGTGAAGAGTACATACGCATCCTTTTCTTTCTTTGTGTCGGTGTTTGCCTATTTGTTCTAAGAAATTTAAGTGTAGTTTTGGTTTTGTGCATGTGGAGCATTTTGTGTGTGTGTGTGTGTGTGTGTGGGTGTATGAGTGTGTGTGTGTGTTTCTCTGTATGCATGTACATCGTTTCAGAAGTATGCATGAGTGCGCATGAACACACACCACACACACACACACGCACGCACGCACGCACGCACACGCACTTTCAGTCGAAGCCGCTTATAACGAATCGACGGGGACATTAAAAACTGCTGCGTTACGACCGACGCGCTGGTTATAACGAATTTCTATCTGGTTGCTAAGTTATATCCAGCGTGACGTCTCTCTCTCTCTCTCTCTCTCTCTCTCTCTCTCTATCTCTCCTGACACATACATGCTCACGTCACGCGCGCGCGCGCGCGCGCACACACACACACACACACACACGCACGCACGCACGCACGCACGCACGTGTGTGTGCCCGCATACATGGGTAATAATCAGGCTCGTTTGCTAGGCTGTTTTTATATATATATATATATATATATACATGCATACTGTTCAAAAACAAAAGCAAATAAAACAACAACAAAAAAAAACGCATACTTTTGTTGACGAAAAATTTATTTCAAATTTCGTTAACTTAGCCCAAAAAAATCGGTTGAAATCATTTCACAACAGAATTTTGTTAGTGTGAAAGTTAATCAATTTCAGTTTCATTTTCAATGTCTGTACAGTTCACATCGCCGATACACACCGTTCCAGGCAGCGCGGACTTGGCAAGGGATGTGTCCACCACCTGCAGCAACAACTGCCCGGCACCTGGCTGGCATGGAGCGGACCACCTCTGCTGGCATATGGTGTCCTACTCCTCCTGGAGGGCGGTGAACAGTTCTTTGACGTCAGGAGCGTGCACAGTGGCGGCGGAAACACAGAGATAGAAAGACATAGTATCAGTGGAAAGACAGAGATAGAAAGACATAGTATCAGTGGAACACAGAGAGAAGACATTGTCAGTGGAAACACAGAGATAGAAAGACATAGTATCAGTGGAAACACAGAGATAGAAAGACATAGTGTCAGTGGAAATACAGAGAAAGACATAAGTATCAGTGGAAACACAGAGTTAGAAAGACATAGCATCAGTGGAAACACAGAGATAGATAGACATTGTCAGTGGAAACAGAGATAGAAAGACATAGCATCAGTGGAAACACAGAGATAGAAAGACATAGCATCAGTGGAAACACAGATAGAAAGACATAGCATCAGTGGAAACACAGAGATAGAAAGACATTGTATCAGTGGAAACACAGAGATAGAAAGACATGGTGTCAGTGGAAAACACAGAGATAGAAAGACATTGTATCAGTGGAAACACAGAGATAGAAAGACAGTGTCAGTGGAAACGCACAGATAGAAAGAAAGTGTCAATGGAAACGCACAGATAGAAAGACAGTGTCGGTAGAAACACAGATAGACATAGTGGCGGTGGAAAACGGAGATAGAAAGACACTGTGGCGACGGAAACACAAAAATAAAAAGACATAGCATAGCGGGGGCAGAAACACAGATAAAGACACAGTGGCGGCGGAAACCCAGAGATAAAGTGTGTTGGCGGAAACACGGAGACAGAAAGACATAGCGGCGACAGAAACGCAGAGAGAGACAAAGTGGCGGCGGAAAGACAAAGATAAAAAGACACAGTGGCGGCGGAAAACACAGAGATAAAAAGACAGTAGCAGCGGAAACACCGAGATAGAAAGACAGTGGCAGAGGAAACAGAGATAGAAAGACAGTGTCAGTGGAAACAGAGATGGAAAGACATAGTGGCGATGGAAACACATAGATAGGCACTGTGGCAACGGAAACACACAGATAAAAAGGCACAGTGGAGGTGGAAACACAGAGATAAAAAGAGTGTTGGCGGAAAACACGGAGGTAGAACGACATAGTGTTGGCGGAAACACAGAGATAAAAAAGACACAGTGGCGGCGGAAACACAGAGACAGAAAGACACAGTGGCGGCGGAAACAGAGATAAAAAAGACACAGTGGCGGCGGAAACACAGAGATAAAAAGACACAGTGGCGGCGGAAACACAGAGATGAAAAGACACAGTGCGGCGGAAACACAGAGATAAAAAGACAGTGGCGGCGGAAACACAGAGATAAAAAGACACAGTGGCGGCGGAAACACAGAGACAGAAATACACAGAGGCGGTGGAAACACAGAGATAAAAAGACAGTGGCGGCGGAAACACAGAGATAAAAAGACACAGTGGCGGCGGAAACACACAGAGACAGAATACACAGTGGCGGCGGAAACACAGAGATAAAAAGACACAGTGGCGGCGGAAACACAGAGATAAAAAGACACAGTGGCGGCGGAAACACAGAGAGACAGAACACACAGTGGCGGCGGAAACACAGAGATAAAAAGACACACAGTGGCGGCGGAAAACACAGAGATTGAAAGACAGTGGCGGCGGAAACACAAAGACAGACATAGTGGCGGCGGAAATACAGAGAGAAAAGACAGTTGTGGCGGAAACACAGAGACAGAAAGACACAGAGGCGGCGGAAACGGAGAGACGGAAAGACATAATGGTTGTGGAAGCACAGGGATAGAAAGACACAGTGGCGGCGGAAAAACGGAGATAGAGATAGACATAGTAGAGGCAGAAACTCAAAGTTGTGGCGGAAACACGGAGATAGAAAGACAAAGTGGCAGCGGAAACACAAAGATAAAAGACAGTGTTGGCGGAAACACGGAGATAGAAAGACATAGTGGGGCGGAAAACACAGAGACAGAGAAATACATAGTAGAGGCGGAAACACAGACAGACACAGTTGCGGCGGAAAAACACAGAGATAGAAAGGCATAGTGGCGACGGAAACACAGACAGTTGCGGCGGAAACACAGAGATAGAAAGGCATAGTGGCGGCGGAAACATGGAGATAGAAAGACATAGTGGCGGCAGAAACACAGAGATAGAAAGACATAGTGGCGGCAGAAACACAGAGATAGAAAGACATAGTGGCGGCAGAAACACAGAGAAAGACAGTGGCAGTGGAAACAGAGAAAGACAGTGGCGGTGGAAACAGAGAAAGACAGTGGCGGTGGAAACACGGAGATAGAAGACATATTGCGGTGGAAAACACACAGATAGAAGACATATTGGCGGTGGAAACACAGAGATAGAAATACACAGTGGCGGTGGAAACACAGAGATAGAAATACACAGTGGCGGTGGAAACACAGAGATAGAAATACACAGTGGCGGTGGAAACACAGAGATAGAAAGACAGTGGCGGTGGAAACACAGAGATAGACAGACATAGTGGCGGCAGAAACACAGTGAAAGAAAGACATAGTGGCGGCAGAAACAGTGATAGAAAGACATAGTGGCGGCGAAAACACAGAGATAGAAAGACACAATGGCGGCGGAAAACAGATAAAAAGACACAATGGCGGCGGAAACAGATAAAAAAAGACCCAGTGGCGGCGGAAACAGATAAAAAGACAGTGGCGGCGGAAACAGAGAGGGGAACACATAGAGATGGAGAAAACACAGAGAGAAGCGCATAGCGACGGAAGAAACATGGAGGGGGGGGGGGGGGGGGGGGGGGGGGGGTAAACAGTCAGTGACAGGAACGAACACGGTCATCAGAGTATAAAATTCTTCGTTCATTTACCGGGTAAAAACAATTTCTTCACACATGCGTACACACACACACACACACACACACACACACACACACACACACACACACAGAAAAACCGATGACCACAATCGGCCGTCCGAAGTTTACGGAGTAAATTCTAGTTCACACGGTACCAGAACCGACAGAAGAAGAGACTGGAAGCC